>NKZY01000834.1:0-293727 GCA_002374555.1 Metschnikowia mauinuiana | reverse complement strand
GAAATCTTTTTTTCAAGAAAATCCAAGCCTCTTTTAGATAAGCGCTCGAATCAGCTTCGGGTTCACGCATAATGATGGATACTTCCAAGAATATTTTGGTCATTGAGAATTTGTACTCATTATTGACCAATATATTAAGATTAGTGCGTTCTCATTAGTTCTAGCATTCAGATGTGCCTTTTTTTTTTAGTTTCTAGGCACACTGAAAAAGTACTAATATTGCAGTGAATGGAATCGCTAATTTAGTCGAGGACAGTTTTCTTTTTTCTAAGCGCGACCATGGTTATTGATGTGTGACTGCATATAAACATGTACAGATTAAATTTTTTAGGATTGTTATGCAGGATACACAATGGGAATAAAGTGTGCTTGGCAATCATTGTCTATTCCTCGTCTAATTCTCTTTTAAGCCTCGTTGAAAAGTTACATGAGTGATAGGAAAAGATTCATTTCCAAACGATCAAGGTTTTTTTATGAGGTTTCCGAAACAGCTCGCTCGGAAAACAAAGCCGTATCTAGAGAATATATAGCCTAAAATTAAGGAAGGGGTATTACTCGGCAGAATTTGAATTTCATAGACAGTTCTGATGAGAATAAGCCAAGGTTCAGACTCTATGGCTTTTGAATTACTTATTCTCAGCGAATCTTTTCAATGCTTGTAATTTTGAACATGAATTCAATCATAAAAAGTACTTGCTAATTTGGTTTTTAAGTATTCTTTTTGTTTTCGGAGCACGATTTTCTACTATGTAAATGGTTCAGTATAAGTTCCCCCAAATGCTTGAAAACTTGTTCGCAATATTTCTCACCATAACTAGCAAGTCCAAAAAAAACAAAACCTCGAAGCATCACCAAAAATCAGAAATGTTCGTATTGCAAGAAAATGTTTTCTTGTAATAGAAGAAAGGACATTATAAAGAATTCCATAGCGTGAATATTTGGAATTGAACACATGGAGCCTGGTATTTTGCCTTGTACGGCATATAAGCACCAAGGGCTGTGAGCAGATTTGGTAAAGGCACTCCCAAACATCTAGATAGGTATTAAATATTAAATTTCATAGAACTATTATTAACTAGCTAATAAAATTACAGAACATTTATGGAGGCCTTACCAGTACACCCTAAAATTCCGTTGAGGTTGGCGGACCGCATATAGTGTTGCGAAGAATCTGGTCCAGCATTTTAGAAGTGTACACCAGAGAACAAGGTAAAGAATTTAAAGGAGCCCAATATAAATATTTTTCGTAGTTACTTCATATCTCTATAAAGCTGGATTTAACCAATCAATTGCATTAATGCCTTGTTGATCGCGTTGCGAAATTGGCAAGTGCCTGTTCAATATAGCACCTTCAATTCAAAACATCATATGTGAGAATGAGAGAATGAGAGAATTCTTTATTGGAACAAATTCTGGGTAGTCAGAAAAATTGTTATGTGGAAAGGGGGCTCTTGTAACATGAAATTACTTATTATTTGTGTTATCCTGCATACTTATTATCGTTCAACACGGTTTCAAAAGGTACGGTGAATACCTGAGAGAAGTGGAGATATGTCATAGAAGCTCATTTAACATCCATTGATTGTATGAATTACCGGGCTCAAGGTGGAATTTGTGTGAAGGTAACACCGTAGCTTTATTCATAAGCTTCCATGAATCTTACCGTTGAGTCCCTGAGCCTAATGAGTACTTTAGCAACCTAAGATACTAAGTAAAAGAATAAAGAAATGTACCCCAGACACTACTCGGAGTATCGGTGAAAGAAGATTATATTGAATTGAAATGATGGATTCAGATGAGACAGCTTCAGATAAAGTGGTTTCATGTTACAACGACATAGCAACACAACCAAAAATACGTAAACCAATGGATTCTTGGATGTTGCATTAAAAAAGGCAGGAATAGGAATGTGGGTGATAGATTGAGTGCGATTGTCAGCGTGGCTATCATCTTTGTCGACAGCTTTCTTGCCAGCCTTGTGCTTATTTTAGTTCAATCTTTTTGTCAGCCTTGTCAGCTTTAGATTTGGAAATTTCTCCTTTAATTTGGAAGTTTTCTCTTTTGGCTTGGAAGTTTCTTTGCCTGCATTGTGCCTGGTCTAGCTCGGGCACGGAGTCCATTATTGCAAGACTTTGTCTCTGAGATTATATGCGAATACAAATTCTCAATGGGCTATAGTGAACGCCATATTTCTACCCAAGTTAACCTCGGTACGAGCATTCAACAAGTTTCTCCAAGTCAAAGGATAGAAAGCCTGTACCTTTACCTTTGATGACCGTGGCTGATGAAGCTTGATTGATCGATAAACTGAATAAGAAGGCGGATGGGAGCCACAGTGACGAGAGTCAAGTAAGATATGACTTGAATTCATACCTTTCATGCTTAGGGTGTACTAGGTGTGTAAAATTTAAAATTGAGCCTTACTTTAAAAACGATTTCGAATCAAGTTTGAATTATTACCCAGCTCAACACACGATATAATTTATTGAGATCATGACGACAAATCTGTCATTATTTACGGCGTGACGAAATGGCTGCAAAAAAACCCGCGGTCCCTGCGCTTATATGCAGTACACCCGAGACAGGTTTCCGCGATCAGAACACGTCAGGCAAATACGCCAAAAAAATTAGGCTCGAATCCTTGGATTTGATCCTTCAAATCAATATATAAACACCTGGAAAGCTTAAAAGGTAAATCTATACTAGCATGACACATAAGAGTTTGTATTTAACTTCTTGGAAAAATTTGTCTTAAATAATCAATTTTGCAATCTTTATCCATTGTTTGTTTGACGTGGAGGCAGGTGAGCAGGCCATCTTAACTATTGTTACCCAATACAAACTGTTACTGCCCATCTACAATTCAAAGGCCCGAGAGCATTTATTTTTGGTTAGTTTGAAATAGTGGATGTTTCGAAGCAATTATGCGTTTAAAACAGAGTAACCGGCCCAAAACAACAACTAGCCCAGCAAAAGAGGACTCTTGGACGCCATTCACAACTTTGACGTGTCTCCAACCACAGGAACAATATTCTTAGGAGATGTTCCATCTGGACGTAAGAGGTACACGTCCACCTTAAAACACTCATTATAATCCTTGTAGCGATGCCCGACTTGAAGAGACAGCTCGTAATCATCGGATCGTTTACACAAGTAAAACGGACCATTTAAAACCCTGTTTTCATGGTCAAAATCCCAATGAGGTGCATTGGTAAAAGGAGCGGCAGTCAAGTATTCCTTGTGAAGCCCCAAATACCTTGGTTTAGATGCTTCTTTCGTTGAAACTTTTCCGTCCTTTAGAGCAAACTGAATTTGGTTGAGAGCCGGCACTTCATCCACAAATATATCCGAGGGCCGCCCATACCATGCGGCCAAACGTCCAGAGAGGGGTTTCAAGGTACCATTGACTTTGACGAAGAGTACCAACGGGTAAATTTCTTTGGAGTCTGCATAAACAGTGACAGCAAAAAGAGAAGTAAGCAAATATTGAATTAATTTCATGTCGTTTTGAAGTTTTCTGTAAAAAGGCGAATCACAGCTATTTATATTTAATTTTGATTTCATAATAAGCTTCTTATATGTCACGCAATCTATAAAAAAGCTTTTTAGTAAAATAAAGAATGAACACTGCTGACTCAAATTACAATTTCATGTTTTGGGAAACGCCTCTGAAGATTTGACTAGTGGGATTTGGAAGATACGCGAAACGGTTTCCATGACACAGACTCAAACAACTATATTACACCGTTTGACCTGTCAGTAGTTTTACTGTGAAGCAACATATATACGTGGCTATATGCACGCTCGATAGCACGAGCAATTATTTCCTGTAACTAAACAGAATGGATTATAAGCCATTTTGGGCGTAAAGCCTATCAATGATTTCAAGGCGGTATCGGATACGGCCACAATAGGTCATTCATTATTGCATTTACTCACGTGTTTCATAAACTGTGTTGACATCAGTATTCCCCAAAAGAGATATGCTAATATGAACCTCCATTCACGACAAATTAAAAAGCTAAACCACGTATTCCAAACGAGAAACGTATCCCATTTTACTTCTTCTAACAATGTTATAAAGCTCAATACTAGTACCTAGTTCGGTATTTCCGGTGTAAGGATCATTCAATAATTATTGTAGGCGAAATCTAGATCGCCTTCACTTATTCCTACAGAAAAATAGTCTACAAAGCAATAATAAAGAATCAGATAAGGTTCGTTTATTTTTTTTCCTCCGCGCTAAAGCAAAACGTGACGGTGAGAATCTTCTTGGCAATAGGCACAATATCAGGGCTGTATGGGTCAAATATCGACTTAGTAAATACGACTCCACTATTGCTTGTTATCTAGTTCCTGTAAATTTAATTTTTGGGCCAACTTCATTCTGCAGATAAGATATACTTTGTGCGAACAATAACTAATACTTGTTATTGTTGAACTTCAACCCGTGGTTAATTCATAAGCTGGAACTATTGCGAAATTGGTTGCTAACACTCTGGTCAGCGTGGCACTTCGTTGCCACGTCAGTTATTTGTATTCTGGTATGTCTGTAAACTAAAACTAGAAGATCGCTATTTCCCCTCCTTAACTGAGCTGATTCTCTACCCGTAAAACCCTATGAGCGAGGCCTCCTCCTTATGTAGTCGCGCCGAGGCCCGTCGGGGCCACGCCACCTGGTGGCTGTTTCATCTGGACATACTTATATGTAGGCTCGCGAGGACCCAGTACATCTCTGATGTACTGCATACTTAGCTTCAACATGTTGCGCGTTAATGAATACTTTCGCGTAAGATGGAACCTCTAAGACTCCTGTCTCAATTAGCCTTAACAAATATTCCAGTTTGGTGACTGTGTCAGTCATTGTATATTGTGGTTTAACTCTAAACAAATACTAGGAATTGGTGATTCCTAGTCTTCAAACTGAACTTGTAATTCTCGCTGATCTTCTAAAATAAGAGGCGACTTCCGTGCCTCTTATATATTCCCTCAGGTGGGAAGTACGTCACCTCATCTCATCGCTAGAGTCTCGACTTGACGCATCCTCGTCTTAACGCCACATGGATCTCTGTCGATCTATTCGTCGATGACTTCGGCGACCTGCACGGCAACCATAGTGCCGTGGCATCCATCATATCCGCGCGCCTGCGCGGATACATATATGCAGATCCGTGTGCACTCGCATCTCTTCAAACTCCTACGCACAGGTATACGAGAGCTTCGCATAGAGCCTCAAGTTGTTTCAGCTGGAGGTACTGCATATTCGTTATACAGTATACGCAAAGGCCTCGCGAGGCCTTTACGTTCAACACAACAGTGATCATGCTTTGATCTATGCACACCCATTGTGTTACATGGAAGTCAAGACTTGTTCTCTTCCACCTTACTCACATTGGAATTGTGGTGGATTCCATCGACTTACGGAAAGGAAAAACTTATCATGTCAAGACCTCGGATGCATTGCTAGCTCAGCTCCTCGTTTGTCGTCACATCAAAAGACCCTTCTTGTACGCAGGCTCCCCATTAATATAAATGTCACATTGGCCAGTATAATAACGAAAATACTGATCAAGATCCTCAGGTGCATGTTCCCCTAAATAGTTAATGTGACATGATTCATCAAACCAAGGCGGGAGGTGATTTTCTTCTGTAAATGTCTAGGTACTGGAGAAAGCTTGACAGGCGTTACAATAGAATTGGTCTCTTCATCGTATGTCAAGAAGTGGATGTCCACCGGGGAACAATTGTCAGAATACTTGACCATAATTGGGGACATAATCGAACGTGAAGGACCACCTGCCAAGTCACAAGTAATATTGATCACCAAGAACTCTTCAATTTTTATCAAGTTTTAAAACCTCCCCGAAGTCACCAGGTCCGAAACCAAATTCACCGTTGGTAATCATCACATAATATTTGCGATAAGTTCTCATGGAATAAGCCTGATTGCCATCGTACATAAACTCGACAGGGGGACCGTAGATGCCTCCGTAAACAAACTCGCTTGTATCGCCAGAGTTTTCTCGTAGATAACCGCCAGAGAGAGGCTGCATCGTGTCATTGAATCTTGCAAAGGAATCCCATGGGAGTTTTGCTCAAACAGTGGCGGCGATAAAGGAGACAGCGAGGAGTTAAGTTGATTGAATGATGACTCTCTAATCTCATAAAGCGAAATCGGTCATTTATATAGAAATGCGGAGTTTTGTGCAAATTCATCAACCAATGGTTGTTTTGGCAACGCACCTCTGTGGTCATTTATTCGGAAAGTTCAGCCTTGGGTTTTCCTCATGTTAGAAGATTTCCAGCTTGCATGAGAAGCATTGACTGCTTATTGCGACTGTACTTACTGAGCAGATCACCTAAATTATCCTCACGCTTTTCAGCATGAGTATGCTATCGTAAATCCGACACCCCCATTCATTGTTAATAAAGAAGTCTGTATGGGGCTCACGAACAAATCTCTCATAAAGCCGAAGTCACATGAATATTTAGGTCATGCAGCGAGTTTGTGGCAATCATTATGTCCACAAAATACCTGAGATGCAATGTGGATATAGTTTCTCTGTTGCAAAGCACGAGGTTGATCTTCATTGCAAATAAAAATTCACGCCCATATCCGGAATTGCGTTTAGAAGCCGACATTCTAACCACATTCTTAAAGCGGACTAAGCCTCAAGGGATCAAAAGGTTTGTTAAGTCCAAAGACAAACTCATCATCACAATTCCCACAGGCACTTGTTAAAATCCTTGCAAGGTTAAAAGCAAATTATATATGGTTTCCAAACAGGTCTCCATATGTAATCATGCTCCATTTGTCAAACGGCCCCCCAAGGTAAGGAGTAAGAATAAATGGCACTACATGTTAGCAAGCGACGCCTGGAAGGGCTTTACGTCACGTACCGGGTGACTTTCAAAGACCAATGTCTGAACAGCACACAGTATTGATACATTGCCTTCACCACAGGCCGTGTTCATATAACTACTGCTTAAATGTTACTTCTTGCAATGACACTTCTGATGATGTGTACGTTTCCGAAACCCAGCTCGAATAGAATCAATTTTCGGGTTAATTGGAAAGATTACGGATGAAATAATCTCAGGATCAAACAATACTTTATGTGATAATTCCATACATGGATCGGGTGTTACGAACTTATTGATATGGTTGATTGAGAAGCAACTTTAGCTTCATCTTTTGTGGAGCAATTGGACTCAATTCATCCCAGCCAGATCGTTATATGCCCAAACAGGTACTCAAAGCTTTTTCCGAAATTCATTCACCCCTAAAACATTAAAAAGGAAAAGGATTAACTCACGGGGTCTGTATTTGGCCGAATTCGTCTTTTACAGTTATGTACGTCGTCATTTACCTTGGCAAAAAAACCAATAAGCATGAATCTTCCCATACAATGGTGATAACCAGCGTATTTTATCGAGTAAAGTTTATTTTGGTTACACCTTTGTGAAGTGGCATAATCCTTTCTGCTATCTTAGTGTCACGCACTATCGAGAACAATGTCTTTAAATAGTAACCATGTACTACTCTTGCATGTAAAGCCAATGTTTCACTATGAGATTGATGGTGCTCGGCCTTGGTTTTGCCTCGACAGATTGCTGGTCATTTTCCCAAACTGGAAAGTAACACTGCTACATCAGGCCACTCAAAGAATAAAAGCTTCATATGAACAACGAGGGACATGATCAAAAACTACTTGACTCGGAGCAAGATCTATGAAGTGAGTTTTGGCAATATTAGTGCATCTAGGGTGAATGGGACATACAAAACGTTAGTTTCTGAATATTCACGTTAAAACCAGCAGCGACTGGGGGAATTTTAATGAATGTATAGGATTAGATCTAAACCAAAGTAAGTGTACGGCCTTCAATGGAAGTATCAGACCCATTAAAGTAAAGGGTGTAAATGACTCAAGGGTACATTTAAAGTGATTTCCATTCGTATGTTTAAATTACCATACATGTGGCTGTTTGCTGTGTATATTCTCATAATAATCTTGCTATGATTGCTATTAGTGTTACTTTGTCAATGGGCGGTTGAAAAGAGACTCAAAATTACATGTCCAGGAGCCGCCGCTTGCCAGCAGTTATAGGCATCAAATGCCGTTTCAACATCTGATCGAGCGCCCCACCCATAAATCTTAGGCTGCAGCATTCACTTAGAATGTAACAAGCCCGTCAGAATTTTTTGCACGGAGCTAATATTTCCAGAGCCAGTGCTGTTGCCTCTCCACTTGATATGTAGCCGTATATTTCAAGGCTAGAGACTGTTTCAGCTTAAAAGTCAACAACTTTTAAATTAGTACCGTGAGATTACATGTCGGGCTCGGAAGTAACTTAGCTGTGTAGTGTGCAATGTTTGGCTGCAAAATGCGCACGGTGCACTCTTTATGCCTGCAGACTGTTTTTCGCAACCAAGAAATACCGATCCGCAGCAAGCATCCGTACATCAGGCATACCCCGCTTCAAGTGTTTTAGAGTGATAGTCTTGATTTGCATCACCCATCGCTTCCTCTAGCTTTTTCCGTTATAGATTATTGGTTTAGCCTTCCTCAGCCATTTTGTTAAACCAGCAGATAGTAAATAATTCCCAGAGGCTCAAAGAATCTATACAAACATCAGGGAACTGGATTAGAGAATTGTTCATAGGTGTCCTTACACTCAGGTATCACAATAGCAAGCCACCCAGTTATTAAATTAACCACTTAAGCTAAGTTTGAGAGTCCAATAAACTAAACACAGTCTCCTCTTACAAAGAATTGTGCACCAGAAAGAGCTGGAAGAATACGAAGTATCTAGGACTTTCACTACCATGAAACGAAAATAGACAAGACAGCGCCGTGACAATTTGGAAAGGGCATTACAAAAAGTGAGCCTCACTTAGCATTTCGTGTGATCTTGACAAAATAAACATAAAAGCAAATAGAAATGACCAAACAGATTCAGCAAAGGACATCACAGACCCAAGTAAAGACTTGCACGATCAATATGGTGACCTCTGTCATTGATTTTAACGTTAAAGATGATTCTAGTAAATATTGGGACGCTTAACAAAGCCCTTCGCGCTTACAGAATGCCACCAGCAAAGGAAACGTTTTCATCAAATACTTTATGAATATATACACTATTACTTTGTGGCAGAATTGCTAATTTCGAAAGATATGTGTGAATGCTACATGGAGTATCCGGCTCATGCTTGTTCAGTACATCCGTGATCACAATTCAGTATACGCATGATCTGGCTCGACGATGCTCTGGTCCTTTCATTAACGAGCGGAACCTAATTCTTAGTGCAGATACGGACTTTAACAACACTTTAAATACATGTTTATTAAGCCGCACAATCTGAACCTGCTCCTAGAATAGTTGTTATTCACTTAACTGTTGAAGAGAATATTTCCAAGAATTATTCACATAGATTACTCAAGTCACGTGCCTACACAACGAGTAATTATCGCGTTTTTTGCATTTAATTTTTAAATGTTTGGCTAGCAGTAGACAAATAAACAAATGGAATGAATTGTATTTGAATTCGACGATTACATTAGACTTAAAAACGTTCAATTCCGCAGCCCAGTTCTCCAAGCATAATTACTCGTTACCACGATTGCTTATGATCTTGCGTGAATCATGACTCCAAACAGTCAGCAGTCCCGATCAGTAACTTTACATGTAGTGAGCGGAGTGATGTGAGACTATGTCAAACCTTGTTTTGTAATAATGACATGCCTGCCGGCAACCAAACCCAATCAGGACCAAAGACATCTCAAAGTCGCGAGTACCCGAGGCACCGATTTTTCTGAAAATACTCTTCTCGTAACACAAATTCTACGACCTTGGCTCCATTATTGAAGTAATACACTAAATTCGCTACCAAGATACTTAGAGAGTATACCGGAGGTTATTGGGCACATACCACCAATTGCAATGACAAAAGTTTGCATAACTAACACCAGTGCCCTGAGAGCCTCAAAACAACAGGGGTTCATTCTTTTCACAAGATGACAATACAATAATGACAGTTGATGTTCTTTGGGATGTGACGCATTGCCCGGAAAAATAGCTACAGGCAACATGATCAGCCCAAACACCTCTAACAGAAAACCATATACTTCCAAACCTTTAAGTAATTATCGTCACACTAGGAGAGAGTACAGTGGATTAAATTTTCACCAATGATATGGACAATCAAATTCACTGACAAACGTTTTTTCAGTTCCAACTACCATGTGTGATAATATACACATGCACCGGATCGGTGACCACACACCATCTGTCCTATACATATGTTCCCATTTATGTACGTCACACTTTTTTCATGAATCAGGCAAGATTTCACGCAAATTACCCGGACGTATAATAGCGACATGTTCTTTTGGGCGCATGTAGCAAAGTACCTTGCTCATGCAAATTGGAACACTGGAGGCGATTTCGACTTGGTCTACCTGTCGTGAGGCAAAATGTAGAGCTTCACCTTGGAACGATCTATTGACCAACTCAGAATTTCCAGTGAATTCCGTGTGCTGGCCAATCAAAGAGTCTAAACTTTTTGACTAGCCTCAAGTAATTTTATTTGACCCTGGGGCCAACTGCAATCTACCTCCGTGAAACCTCACAGTCTGTCCGTAGTCTTCCTGTAAATTGCGAATCCTTTTGTCTAAAAGGTGCACTTTGCAGGAGGCACCTAAAAAATCCTAATATGCTCATACGTTTAAAAGTCTCTCCATGTAAAATAACAGAAAGTGATGGTAATTTATGATTTATATCTGTGGAGAAGACCAATGTAAACTTAGTGGAAACGGCGAGGGAGGCCAGGATCTCTGACTAAGTTTCGTAAATCCCGGTGCCCACAACATAACGTGAGCAAGGTGGAATGACTTTACTTTATAAGGATAAAGAATTCATTCGTCTGTCTTATTCAGAACAATAGAATGAAATAAGTGACCAGATCCTGATCCATGTGCACTAGTCCTGCACAAGTATCGTTAACATTCTTCCCTTCATTATTGTTCAGACCATACTGCACGGAATTTAATTCTCACCGATTTGCTTGGCCGATCTGTTCCTGATACTTCATTACCTCTTGCGTAAGGTAAGCTTCATATTTCACATCACATCTCAGCTTTCTGGGAATATGATACCCGTTGATGTAAATAAAACATTTTCTCGTAGGGATCCGCATATATGTCGTGAGTACCTTATGAGCATTGGCCCATGATAGCTAATGTAACATGGTCCTGTAAGTGTATGCTGAAAACCTTCAATAATTACCACTAATTGTTCATCAAATTTTGGAGAAAACGGCACTGCAGATTTTGTTTTTTGGTCGTAGTGCAAGACGTAAAGATTCATTGGAAGACAGTAACTAGCTTCCTTGGAAGATCCGCACAAACCCTTACAAGCTGAGTCTCCCATTAAAAGACACAAGTTAAACGTACCTGAGTTAACCTTATAATCATTATCCAATTCCAAGAATATATGTGTCACTTTGGGTCCGGATACCAAGACACCTTGAAAACTCCCATGTTTCTGGGTAGTAAACGAGTAATTGCCATGAAACATGAATTCTACGGGGACCACACCCGGGTCATAAATCAAATGGATCATTTGGCTAGACTTTTGTCTATGATTCATCTCAGAGAGCAGCGAAATCGTGTCATGGACTTGAGCAAAGAAGATCCATGGGAGTTTTGGGGGTTTCAACTTAGCGGTGGCGACAACAGAGGCTAAAATGATTGAGTTAATTTCATTCCATTTTTTTTTTTTTGGAAATACTTAAAAGGTATCAGGAATACATTCATGTCATGTACTTCAAAGCCATAAAAACCTGTAGTCATGCCTTCGTTTATACACAATCATATGACTCCCCAAGGGAAGAGGGGTTGAGGACGATCACATGCAGAAGTTCCCATTCTGATACACGACTGCCACTAGATATCACCAGATCACCAGGTTTAAGTCGCCATCAGGGTTGGAATTAACTCGACGCACGCCACCTAATGCCGTCACACATCAACACCCGTCTTTACAACAACTCCATTAACGTAGATGTCACACGGCCCATCATAGGTATTCAAAAAGCCCGAAAGGAGCTTTTGCACATCCTTCCCGTGATATTCATGCTCTCATGGCGTTTGAACCTCAGGCAAAGAGGCCCCTCCGGCCATAAAAGCAGACCTAGGAAGCACAGCGGACTTCTTATTTTTGTCGTAGGGTAAGATATATATTTCCACCTTGAAACAATACTCAGATTGCAGGGCTACCTTTGTGCGAAATATTCCGCTTGCTGATCCACCAAGTAACTGACAGGAGTAAAACGGACCAGAGCCAACCATATATTTACTATTCAAATTCAAGGAAGTAAGTGGAACGTTAGGACCAAACGCCAATTCATCTAGAAGAAATCCCACATAGTTCCACTCAGTTGTGTTCGTACTATAAACGAAACCATCTTCCATGTTGAACTCGGCAGGTTCAGCTGTCGTGTCCCTATAAATAAACAGGTACGCATGTCCAAACCGCTCTCCAAGATAAAGTCCGGAGAGCGGCTCAAGAGTGTTGTTGAATTTCACGAAAAAGACCCATGGTAGCTTTGAGGGTGTCCACGCAGTAGCCATGGAAGCAAGAAAAGAGGTGACAAACAATTGAATTGATTTCATGATATGCTTCCTGAAAGTCTATTCTAAAAGAATTTATGGCTTATTTTATATCAAGACCAAGTTATGTGGAGTGTCACGCATTGCCTTCGAGACAATAGTACGTCGAAGTTATCATGTCCTGACTCATGCACATCTCCTGCATCCGTATGCCGCCCTCTTTATTCGGAGAAACTTGTCTCTACTCAGTTAATTGGTAGACTGTTGAGAAAGGTCTATAATGCCGAGATTTTGGGAGCCAGTCATCCACCAAGAAAACTTCATTGATGTAATCTCGATCAAATCTCATTAATGTTTTACTGGCTTTTTTCTCTTTCACCTCTGTTTATGTGGTTGAACAGCCTAAATGTTGACCTGTAGTTGTGTTGGTAATCGCAGCTCATAATCAAGTCGTTGTTGGAAGGTATCATTATAAAAAAAAACATTCGTTGGAAATTCAAAACATTCCTTCCATTTCAATTAGAGGAAATCCATAGAATCTGTTTATTTCAACAAAGTGTTCAGTCTATGAGAATTACTTTGAGAGAAGACCTGATGGCTATTTATGTCAACAATAGTCGCGCGCGGAAGTCACATCACGTGCCGCGCGGCGCGTCTTGCCTACAGGGGCTGCGACCCGTTGGTGAAAAATACCATTAATGAAATTCAGGATGGTTCAGGATATTCATCTAACGAAGAAGCATTGGCTGCAAAAGGCACACATATACCGTTCCTTTATACATCTTTTATCTTGTTGATGAACATATTGTGTGGGTGTCCATTTCAGATCAGGTAAATTGGCGTGCTGACCATATCACGTGACAAATTAAAAGATAAGCCACACCCAAAAAGGAAACTTATCTTTAAATCCCCTATGTGAAATGAGGGAGCGCAACAAGCTTCCCGAAAATCGACCAACTAAAAATTTTAGAAGAGAACGGAAGTTTATAAACGGATTGATGTAAATAAAATCCACCCAATACAAACGTACCTCTGGATATAAAGTTTTGAGGACACTCTATCTCAGTTTTCGCTCCTGGTTTGTTGGACACGGGCTGAAATTATCAGCAGAGTAAGGCTTACTATCCACTACGGCAATACCCTGCCTGGTAGATAAACTACTAGTTCCAGTCATGTGGATTATGAGTCTGCTAGTTCAGAACCAGAGAGGATAAGAGAAGAGCTATATTTTGAATCTTTAAAGCTTAGCAAAAACCGTCTCAGTATATTTTAGTACTGAAATTTGACAAGTGCCGAGTGTCTTGCAAACAACGCAGTCCATTGTTCGAGGCGTACATTAAAGAGTGACTGTAGCCAACTTAACTATAGAAGAGTCCAGTGATCCAAGTGAGATTTCTTCCTGGTTGAGCCTTTTATGAGGGGAAGCTAGTCTACGGAGAAACAGTATTAGTAGTTCTGGATCGTTATGTGATCTCCAGATTCAAGATCTTTATAGACTTGAAGTTTGGCTGAAACTGGTGAGCTCAGAAACTTCCATGGTTCGAGAGATTTGTTTCCAAACCTGTATTTTCTTTTCAATGGCTTAACCAAATTCTACTCGTGATACGGGTCCAAAACAAAATGCAAGAATTACCAATTAAATGTAAATCTTACCTAACCATAGGTGTGGAGCGCTGTATAGAAACCTTTTTTCAAGAGGTTAGGTATTAAAGACAGTTGAATGGACCTGCTGTGTATTGAAAAGTGTTTGATATCTTCTTTGATGGCCCAGGAAAGGATCGAGGCCTTTAGAAGCATAACTTGTCGATCCCTTCACATCGTTTCAATCAGCCTTTATCCATAGATGAAACCAAAAGATTATAATACATCTTACAGTCGTTTTGAAAGTTTGAAAAAAAAACTTTGGATAACGTTATATGATTATAACAACAAAGCAGCAAATGCAATACCACATACACCAACGATATTCTTAGAAGCTGCATTCACAAATGGAGATAAGCTTGGTTTTGGAATGGAATTGGTGACAGTCTGGCTGGTTTTCTTTTTATCGCCGTTGTTGGGATTTGACTTGTCACCATGAGGTTGGATTGGCTTGGGAACCGATTCTTTCACCTTGGTTTTTTTCTCGGATCCAATACAAATTCCATGACCATTCTTGTTGGAGGAACGGCACTTTTCCTCAGACGTGGTGTTAGTCAGTGATATATCAGACGAGCACTTACAAGCCTTTTGTACAATTTTGTGGAAAGATGCCTTGCATTCAGTACAATCAGTGGCAGTCACCAAGTTTGAGGCTTCACGAGATGTGGTTGAATCCAAAGCTTCCGGTGGAAAGACCGTCTGCGTTGTTTCAGATCCGAGACCTGAAGGAATGGTAGTGACGTTGCTCGAAGCTATGGGGACCCTTTTATTAGAAGGAGAGCCAATCAAATCATCTTCTGTAGGCTCTCTTACCATAATTTCATCAAGCTCCTCAACAGCCTCGAAGTCACGTTCCTTGGACTCGTCATTCTGTGTGTCACGCTTTTTGGCCAAATGGTTCTTTTTCATAGCTAAGTCGGCTAACAGGTACTCAGGTAACTCTTGCTCCTGTTGGGGCTTCTTGACGAAGGTAAGTTTGTGAGGGTAGAGTCCATTATGCTCAGATTCATACTTTTGTTTGCTCCGCATAAGCAATTGAAATAAAGTGTACTCAGGTAACTCTTCTTCGTCCTTGGGCTTCTCAGCGAACGAAAGTTTTCTGTTAGGTTCATACCTTTCAGGTGAACTAACCTTCGGTCTAATAAACTTTCTCAAGTCGGCTGATGTATACTCGGGTAACTCCGGTTCGGGTTCGGGTTTTTCCACAAACGTAAGTTTATGAGGTTTAGTTTTATAGCCCTCAGACGCTTGTTCCTCTGGGTGGGGATTCTTGTTATACTCAGGGCCATGATTTGTAGCCAACTCAGGTACTTGCGCGTCTTTCAGTGCCGTGATAATTTCTTTGCCATTAGGCAAGAGAAACATCTCCACATCAACACAATTTTCAGTGATTACAAATGTGTCTTCGTGGAATATTAAACGCGTTTCGGTGCCTTCTATCTCGCACGAGCGAAACGGACTATTTTGAAGCCTCATTTTTTTATCCAAATCAAATTTCATCGGATTCACACTAGGACCGAAGACAACTAAGCCATTGAAAAAGCCTGCATATTCTGGGGTTGACGTTTCTTTTGTGAGAGCATAGCCATCAAAGAGAGTAAACTTCACGGGAGTGGGGGCAAAGTTTCCGTAAGAGAAGGCATAAAATTGCTCACCGTTCAACGAATAAGGGAATTTGGAGAGGTGCACCACTTTTTCACCTACTTTCGCAACAAAGATATGTGAACCTTTGAAAGATTCAGGGGGGAAGTTTATCTGCTCATCAGCTTTTACTGAATTCTTCACCTTATATTCTTGAGGCACATTAATCTTATCAGGCTTAGTTTCTTTCTCGTAAGGCCTGAGGTAAAGCTCGGTCATAACACAATTGGTAAAAGTCAATGGCGAATACGCGTAAAATATATAGCGCACTTGCGATCCGAATACCTCGCACGACTGGAAGGGACCATTTAAAACCTTCATCTCATCGTCCAATTCCAAATCAATCGGAGAAATGTCACTACCAAAGACAATCACTCCATCCTGAAAGGCTAAGTACCCTGGAGTGGGGGCAGCTTCAGTGACAGCGTGATTGTTCTGCAAGGTAAACTTGATAGGGTTGGCTGACAGAGTTTCATAAGACAAGAAACTCAAACTTTCATCATGTGAATTGTCAGGAGAGCTGGAGAGCGGGTGGAAAATTCCATCAACTTTCGCGAAGAGCACCAATGGATTTTCGGTGGCTGCCAACGCATTTGCCGCGAAAAGGGTAGCAAAGACAAATTGGATTAAATTCATGCCAATATCTTATGGTACCAAAGAGAGAAAACATGACAATTTATATTTGACAGCCCAAGATATTTTCGAACACATCAACCTAATCATCTCGGAAATCACACATTGTGTTTATGAAATGTTTTGATAAAAAATAAACATTAGATGTTAATTTTTTTTTTTTTTTTTTTTTTTTTAATTTAAGGAATAATGCCTTATAAGAGTCTTTTGTTTGTTCGCCGTTAATGAGGAAATGTCCTTGATATATAGTCTGGTCCGGCATACAAAATAGTGGCATGTTCGCGATAAGGTTTGCTACTCAAAAACGTCTGATGGTGTGCGTCTGATGGTGTGATCATCTACAAGCAAAACACACTCTCCATAACATATTAAATGCAAAAGACATCGGTGATTTTTTCTGGAAAAAAAAATATCAACAAATTTAATAATGTCTTCGAAATTTCAGTAAATGATCCTGTCAGTCCAAATATACGCATGTAAGC
This sequence comes from Metschnikowia mauinuiana, assembly GCA_002374555.1. Classification (NCBI taxonomy): domain Eukaryota; kingdom Fungi; phylum Ascomycota; class Pichiomycetes; order Serinales; family Metschnikowiaceae; genus Metschnikowia; species Metschnikowia mauinuiana. Next base: position 276,719 of record NKZY01000834.1, on the reverse strand, counting down.
TTCCTGCATGGCTTGGTGCAAGATCTCTTTGGGTTGAATTTTTGCCTTTTTTAAATACGTACTCTATAGTTTACGACGCCATTCAGACACAAATCCGGAACACAATCATGATGTCTTTATCAGCTGATTATCATTTAAGTTTCATCAAAGCCTATATCGTCGGGAACCAAAATTATGTCATTGAATATTTTTGTCCAAGGGTATTTATATCACAGTTTTTTTTTTTGAAACATGATTTTGTTCCTCACAAATTGCTTTGGAGTTGGTCATTGCTGCCGTGCAGCCCGACTTTTATGCAGTGGGGCACGTGGTGCCCACTTATAAGAATTTTCATCCAGTGCTAATTCAGTGCTGATACTTGCTTTACTAAAGACTGTGCTCATTCACTAACCAGCAGAAGATATTTTTGCTGATGTATGCAACTGTGACATAGTTAAAATGGGTATAAGGAAGTAGTACCAATAACTATGGCTGAAGCCAACAATCCTAGTCTTCTTTTAACTGAGCCCTATAAAGATTTTACGAATAATATTGTAATTGCCGTCTTGTCTCAGCTAATAGGAAGAATGGAATTGGGGAAAACAACTTCACATTCATTTTCTTGGAAACCCACCTTATTTACACTTTGAACGAAGGGAAATACTTGATATGGCTCTGTGTTCGGGTGTGGTGGTATAAGCTTCCGGAAGTCATTGAGGTCTTTTAAAACTACTAAAAAATTTAGGGTAATTAGGATCAGATTGTGAAAGGCTATTTTTTTAATTTTGGCTCTGTTCATCAACAACAAGAGCGCAGAAGAGGACTATACCTCTCTCACGTACAATTTCTTATGAACCACACATGCGCACTCTCAAATCAAACCTGACTTATCAAGAGCGCTCCGCGTCAGACCGCGTTTTTTTACGAATAGTAATATGACTACTACCTATTCACAAAACGTGAAACATAACGACGAAGTAATATCAATTAGTTTTTGAAAACGTTTAAAGTGCTTATATCCGGGAATAGAGCCAACTATGGCTTGCGAAGCCTATCTATCAAACAACTCTGTTCGTCTTTGTAAAGGCTTTAGGCCAAGGCCTAGGCCCTTTATTCAAAACGTCAAACGCCATTGTCCAAATTTTGCTACCCAAAAAAAAGTCTTGGCGCCATCAACTTACTATTTACACACTCTTGGATACATCACAAAAATACATTTTCTAATTACTTACTAAATGTACAGAAATATCAAATATCAAGACATTAAATACTCTTTGAAATACAAGACAGACCTCCGAAGTGAACACTTTTGACCATTTGAGAAAGTGTAGAATAAACAAGTTGGAAATTCTATACAATCTGGTCAATACTCACACTCAACGTAATAATTTCATTATACTAAATTGAAAACGCTTCTTTTAGAATGGAGATATAAAGTCAGGCTTACTCATTCATTTGAACTTCAGTATTTTAATAAATACCTCCTATTTTGAATGGTACGTTTTGAAAATCCTACCCGAAAGGAGGGTAGTAACGGATAAATTAGCCTTGTTTGGAATCATGAAAACTTTTTGCGAAGCTTAAAGTCTACTCTTTGGTATACTTGAACAGTCTCTGCAATACCATTCAGTAAACATGCTCTAAATTGATACACCACGAGAAAGGTTTTAAAATGACGTATTTTAAGGGCTAAAGATGAGCTCCTTTGGCAAACCTCTAATCCGAAATTTATTTCATTGACAAAATCTTGAATCTCTTGGTAAAGTCATTGCTTCACCTTTTTTAGGAAAATGTTTTTTTCGGCTGTTAAGCCACGTATTCCGGCTGAATTGAAGCCTCATTTTTTTTGAATAACATAAGGCTTAGAAATTGCTCACACTTAAGTAGCTCTCGCGACAGTCCAGAGCTTTCGAAAAAAGCTTTTTCTTTTTTCTGATTTGACTTCTCTCTTTTCCCCCTCAAAAATTATGTAAGGTTCTATCATCCCTTGCTGTATCCCTTTTAAGTCAATCCTGCACAAAGCTTATATCTCATTTCACCACATACTGCACAATATAGTCTGATTACGGGTATTTGATCCACCTATGACCTCTAGATTAAAGTTATACCCAATATAGAACTCTTTTGAAAAATCTTGAAACCCTCTTAAAACCAGTCTTTTGGATAAATTTCTTAGGCATAAATACTTCAGGTCAAAACTTACTGCTTTAACTTTTGGCCACGCTTTTTTGAGCCGGAATAACTACCACTTAACATTATCTAGATCCGCACTGTACAGTCTAATCTACATCACCTCAGTGGCGTTACGTAACTATGTGACAGGAATGACTAGTCTTGCTTTTGTCGTACTGTACGTAGCCCATGCAGCATGACTGCGAATGACCAAAATGTCCCTGTCCTGGAGGTTTTCGGTGCAAATGGAGAACAGGAATATTATAATAGTCGATGAATTTAGTGTGAATCTTTTTCTGATGGAAACTATATTTGATGATTAGTGCTGAGAAGCCTTGATAAAATTATCTTCGCACCCCATATATTTGGTGAGGTGACCTCAACTACACAACCTATTACTTTTTTGATAAGCCTAGTATTCGCCTATATAATCTTTTTAAACCAAGCATGCAGGAACTGCATATGTATTCGGTCAGGTTACAGCTTCTTTCAACTTCAATTCTGTTTCCAGGAGTCACCGCGTTTCGGTGCCTGTAGGGATGGGCACCTATATAACAGGCACTCAGTCGTCACCCAGAGCTCATCAAAAAAAAAAAACATATATCATGAAAACAACTTACTTAATCCTGGCCTTTGCTTTGGCTGTCACCACTAGTGCAGAAAGTCGGAACTTCTATGCCAAACTCAGCGATGGCACATTCGTGCCGCTCGGTGATGTTGATATTTACAGGCGTAATGTTCAGACTTTGACCGAGTCTTTCTACCCCAACAAATTTCCTACTTTTTCCTTAGTCAATGGGATTGCAACCACAGGGCAAGGAAAAGATGAGAAAGTACTTGCAGTAGTCAAAAATCTCTTGGTCCTTGGTAATAAGGGTGAAGTGGAACCGTTTGAAATCAATTTGGATAGTAACTCCAAAGTTTTGGATCTCAACATGAATTTGTGTTCTTATTACCGGTCCAGCTACAACAAAATAATCACTAATGAAGATCCATCCACATCCTCCTTGAAGTGCGTTCCAATTGAAATCTACCTCATGACTCGTTCTGAAGCTCAGAAACAAATACCTGTTGAGTCGAATGAGAGACATAAACGAGATGCAATTTACCAGGGACAAGAACCTGATTTCAAGTCTGCGTTGAAGTCATTCATTGTCCCACGTGAAGATCTTGCTGAAACTGATACTTCTGATGATTTCTCTAAGGTAGACCCGGCTGAATTTGTAGTGTCTTCCATCAAAGCCGCATTTTTTGAACCTTAAGATGAACTGTCTGATCCAACTGACTCAAGTGAGGGCGGAATGTCAAATTCAATTCTTCCTTAATTTTGCGAGTGAATGAACGCTTGTCTATGAACGAAGTCCTGCGTGTGATTAACATCTGGGGTATAGGGGAAGCTGTTCAGCCACCACTTTTGGAATATTGTTCTTCTCAATGAAGCTTGAAATGCTATTACTTCTCGTCTCGTTGGGTTTTCCCTTTTATAGCAGTTAAGCTTTTTTCAAGTTCATGTAAAACACTCTTTTTTTTTTCTATCTTATCGATTCTTAATTACTGGAAATATTTCCAGAACATCCCAGGAATGATCTCATCTCAAACCAGAAAGCTCTAAATTCAATGCGTATGGGTTTACTGTTTGATTATTATGCATGCTTATTACATGTACAGCTGCTGTATTCGAGACAGTTTCTAGGAATATTAGAGCTGAAACCTTGGAAAACTAAGTTTTGGTGGTTACCAGCCATGATTAATGATTGTCTAGTGAAGAGCTCAAAACTAATTATATGCAGGTGTTTTATGTGAATTGTCATTTACGTAAAGAAGAATTCCACTTTTTGGTAGCTGTGATGTCACGGGATTGCCTCTTTAAGATGGCACTTGCAGAAAAGAAGTGTAAGGAGGAAATGAAACAACGAGTCTGTCAGAAGAATACATACGAGTCACGAACAATGCTGCCTCAGCAAACCTGATGCTGAACGTCTTAAATAAAGCACAAGAAAAACAGAATTCTTTTCAACATGAATTTGAATGGTCTTAATGCATTGAAATCTTTTAATTGTTCGTAAACATTTGGTGGTATATTCTTTTTACCGAGCGTCTTCTCTCGGTAGCAGGTAAAAGCCTGCCTTTCTTTCACCACAAGATGGCACCACAAGATGGCAAAATTCCTAGTCTCAAAGTTAAAGACATATATTAACCAGATTTAATTCTTGAGCTGGGACGTATTGAATGGGCAGAAGGAGGCTAACGTACGAGATCAATTAAAGCATAGAATTGAATTAAAGAGTAATTTTTATTAGTGTTATTTAAAGTGTGAAATATGGTGTGACCTATAATTTTGTTTCTTTTCAGTCTTGTACTATTAGTGTAAGACTTGGTAGATTTGAGGTGTTTTCTTTGTAGTATGTATAGATTCTTGTAAACTTTAAATTTAAACTAAGAGCCATTCTAAAATTTTAACCAAAACATTGAGCCTGCAAAGTTAATACTCACAGCTCAATCTACCTTTCAAAAAGATTTTTGTTGTGACAATTTTCATGAAAGACTGTTTATACTAACAGAAACCATACATTTCACTAGCACCTAGATTTAAAAAGGAGTTTACATTGAATTTGCGGGGCCAAGGGATATCGAAAGAATTCATGTGACTACGAAAACAGTGTTGTGAGCCCATTCTTGTAACTGCCGTCAAGAGTTTATATTTTTTTCAAATGGTCTCAAAAAATACCTGCTACTCCACTTCACAGCCATGTCCAGGTTGACTATATTTCCGCTTTTTCCTCAGCCCTTCATGTATATGATAGCCGTTTTTGTAAACGTCACATGTGCCATTGTATTTCTCTAAAATAGCATCAATCCCCTCGAACCCTTCTATTTTATGATAGTAAGCAACGCATTCATCTTGAAACATATGGAAAAGTTCATAGTCCTTCTTAGACACATTTATATTATTAATTTCAATTTCACAAGGGCCATCATAGCTCCGTATTAATTCTGTAAGATCTTCGTGGGCATATTCTCCATGATATCGAAGTTTGCAGGGTATTTGGGTCTTGTACGGAAAAACGCCTTTCATGTAAGGCAAGTATACCCCATTGATGTAAATATCACAATCTCCATCAAAGGATTCCAAAGACATTCTGAGACTCTCATTCTTATTTTCCCCATTATAGTACACAACACAATCTTCATCGACGATTCGTTTGTACTTGACATCCTGCTCAGGTAAACCCAAAGCAGGCCCAAGCCCTTTGTAGGGTCTTTTAGTTTTTTTGTTGTAAGGCAAGAGATATAAGTTTACCTTGAAGCAATATTTATTGGACACGGGAGGTACAGCTAGCATGATTCCGATCATTGGGCCATTTTCTATGCCACATGAGACAAATTCAAAATTTGTTATCCTCCCATCACGATCTAATTCCAAGGCAGTTGGAGACTTAATAATAGGTCCGAACACAACTCCATCCATAAAGAATCCTATGGGCCCCGGCGAGCCTGTCTGGTTAGTAAAAGGGGTTTTGTCTTCCAAGTAAAACTCGACGGGGGGCACCGAGGCATTTTGATACGACAATAAGCTAAATTTCCCAATGTTCATATCATAAAAGGTGCTAGATAATGCTAACAAGGCGTCATTTATTCTAACAAAGAACACCAATGATGGTTTTTCATATGCCCAAACACTGGAAATAATAAAAGAGAAGAAAGTTAAGTGGTTAGCTCTCATAATGATCTGATGCGCCTGAAAATAGGACCTTTGTGGCGTTTTATAGCACGCTCAAATGACCTTTAATGCCCACTAATCAATATTTTTGCAATGTTACATATTGTCTATAGGACGACAAATAGAACCTGAAAACAATGGATAGAAGGTTTTGAGAGTATTAATGCAAAACTTCTTTCTGTATAGGCAGGGTCAGGATATCACTTTGCAGTAAGTTTAACCCCGATTTGCTGGGTGTGGACCGTGGCGGTTACTCATTTTCCCAGCAAGTCATGGCTGTGCAATAATTCAGACATCTATTGGTCATCAATTCTCATTTCTGCAAGAGCCATGGTGAAGACTCACCCTTCTTAGACAACAAATCTTATTGTTCCTGTAGCCAATCTTGATTTCTTTACGAATTGCTGGCCCGCGCAGGAGGTCACCCGGAGGTATTGCGGCCATACTGTATGTAAGAAGGAGTGGTAATATCGAAAGCAGCCACGTGACACTGTTCCATCAGTAATTTTGTCATTCTATAGAAGTAATGGTAGCTTGTATAGTTGCTTTTATAATTTTTTGGCAAGTCACAAGTAGCTTCTTTTCTTTGTATATGGTAGTCTTCGGTAGTTTTTGATATGAAACCGAGACCTCTGATTGGTCTCTGGGGTTAGGGTTCCGTATTAAATTTTCGGTAGCATGTGTTCTTTTTTGAATGCAGAATATTAATAAATACGACATGCACCACTCAGCGTGCAATAGGACTTCTTTGTTCTCACATTCTTTTCGCATGCGGTATAATGCGGCCCTTTCATATTCGGGTGTGCACACGACTTCTCGTTTTCGCAGCCCTATCTCATATCACATCACTTCTAGATAAATCAGATGAACCAGCAATCCAAAATTAAGCCAATGTAATGTTGAAGGTTTGACCGAATTATTGTTTGGCTAGTAAGGTTTTATTGGATTCCCTTTTACGTTTTTGTGAAGCTAGTGGTTTCTGCATGAATAGAACCAACAGTTGCGAACATTTCCCTCAGTATCAAAATGCAACTCAGCCTTGGGGATTGAAGGACCAAAGGCGAATATGTCTGCGTAAAAGCTCACTTGGGTAGTTCTATTTTTGGTGATTTCAAGGTTAATTTTTAAGGTGAACTCAACGGGATGTCCAATACACTTTCCACGAATCAATACACTGAAGCGCGTTTTGAATCGTGTTTAGAAATGTTTAAAGCCTCCGCCCAATAGCGATACCAACTCTCCATTGAATTTGGAAAACATTTTTTTGTTTTGGTGTTGGATCTTTGTAAGGAATTTCTGGAATTTCTAGATATTCATCTTTGGTGTATTCAGGACCATTATTTCTGGAATTTTAGGCACAGGCACCACAGAGCTCTTATTTCTCTTATATGTCATGGCAGAACTTGTTGATTATTGTATGGCAAAAGGTAGAGATTTAATCGGAAACAACTCTTCTGTTTTTCTGTACTCTATGGAACATTTCCCACGCTCCATTAAGTGTATCACACGCATAAAAAGGACCATTTAAAAGCATCATATTGTCATCACAGTCCAAGTGGGTCTTGGCCACCCCTGTCCCAAAACTGAAAGAGCCGTTATCAAGCCCTGTTAAGCCCGGGGTGTGAACATTTTAGATGAACAAGTACACATCTTCCAAGAAAACCTCATTGCGTACAGGTCAAAAGGTACTTGGTGCCACGATATAGGATTTAGTAGTTTCGTCATATACCAAACCCGACAGAGGTAAATAGAAGTCATTGAATTTTACAAGAAGCCCTCACGGTAAATTTAGAGCTGCCCGAAAGGCTGTGTATATGAGAGAAGTAAGGAACAAATCAGAGAGTCCCTAGATATGCTATAGCTGTAGAAAAATAAAATCTCGGTATTTTATACCACAACCCAAAACCTGTTCCTGTCCACCTACCATTTTTGAAGACTGCTGCATTTTATTTATATTAAGCAAGAAATTCCCCAAACCAATTAATGGAATAATCTGGATATTGCATTGAGAACAAGTGGATTTTTCTCCATCATGCTTCCTGCACGAGAAACAAAAATCGTTTATCGCCAAATTTTTATTGGTCGTGTTCAGTAAAGTCTGAATGGGACCTCATGGCCATATATTTTATGATAATAAGTGTCGAAACCTAGTATTTCAAGATATAAGTAACAGTCAGAGCAAGTCGAATAACAGCTATGGTAAGTCTGAGAGTCTCAGTGAAAGTATGTCGAAAAGTAACTGCCAGGAACTTTATATTTGCAGAGTATCTGGTCTAAGTTGTCGAGTGTAAAATATATACTAGAGTCGAGAGTACTTTCATAACAGTAAATTGGACAGAATAGAGAAGAGTGAGAAAAGTGGTCATATATATGAATTGTCAGTCTGTGTGAAGCCCTAGTGGGGCTGGCCTAGTGGTCTGTAGTATAAGTGATATGGTGGTCTACAGGATCTCGCAAGAATTATAGATAGTGGCTAAAATATGACTCCAAAAAAGTCTTACTGGTATCAACACTGCACTGCTAGAACAAATTTCACAATCTGGGTGTTCTTCTTGTTATGCGCATATAAATCTTACTAAGTATCGCAGGTGTTGATCTATGGTTCGTTCAGATACAGACAGCCCTAATCCCAAAATGGCAAGCCTTAGTACCCTATGTAGGAAAGTATTTCCTCCTTGGAACATCTCCGAATACCACTAAAAAAAAGGATAAAATCGAAGATTGTGGTAACACACATACTTGGAAATTATCCCCCGAGGTTAGGGAATATTCCTAGTGTTTCACAAATGACAAATAAATCTAGGCTCATTGAACAAAATTCTCACTCCTCTATTTCAAGAGGAGTGCCGAAGATTTTGGAATTGTTTACCATCAAGAGAAAATTCCTCAGTGAGGAAGGATATCACTTATTGAAGTGGACCAAGGAAATATCGAAGTCTTATCACTACAATAACAAAGCAGCGAATCCGAAAATAAAGGCACCAATGGCAATTTTGGATGCAGCATTGAGAGATGAAGCGTTTGGCCTAGGTGCAATTTCCTTGGTTGAATCGGATGCTGCTTCCTTGATTGGCTTAGGAGAAGACTCCTTGCCTGCTTTGGGAAGATATGCCTTGGTTGGATTAGGAGTAGGATTGTTGAATTGCTTGAGTTTCGAAGCCCTGGAGGTGGGCTTGGATCCTGAACCTTTGACAGTGGTGGTTATGGGAACAATGCATACCCCCTCTACGGTCAAGGTTGCAGCACTAGCCACACTCAAGGTAGATTTTTTGCACTCTTCTCTGCACACAGTGACGGTCACGTTGGTTTCTCCTGTGCAGTACGTCGTGTAATCAGTGTAAGTTTTCCACACAGTGAAGTGAGAGTCGGCCTCACACTCGTCACATTCTTCCTTAAGGGCAATACCTTTTCGCTTGGAATCTTCGTTTATCTTCAGATTGTCGGAATCAGAGTGGTTTTTGGAATTGATACATTTGACGCACCGGCATTCAGTCTCATTGGCCTCTTCGGAAGAAGGTTCTTTGTCTTCAGTAAAAATTTTTTCAGCAATATCAATTGCGGAACTGTTAAATTCGGATACACCTTGAGTGCTCGAGTTGTTGGAATTAACTGAAAAGTTCATAACCTTTGCATTTTTAATTTCGTCAGGCAAAAGTTCACGTTTATCAACAGTGTCGGGGTTTTCGCCGTAAGGCTTGAGGTATATTTCCACCTTGAAACAAGAACCAGCCCCTTTCAAATCATCATGATATTTGATCGCATGCAACTTTCCGTTCAATCTGGTGCACGAATAAAAAGGACCTTCTAGAAATCTCATTTGACGGTCAAGCTTCACTTCTGCCGGAATGTATTTTGGAACATTGCTCAAGGATGGATCGTAGTATACAAGATATCCTTCAAGGTCTCCTGAGATTTTCTCTTTGTTTCCATGCAAAGTGAAAGCATTTTCACCTTGTAAGGTAAACTTAGTAGGTTTGGTCAAGATGTCTCCGTAGGAAAGCACCTTGGCATCTCTATACTTGCCACCCGGATTTTTACCGTGAAGTGGCACGTAATTGCCATCGACTTTAGCAAATAAAACCAATGGATGGCGAGAATGTGCCCACGCAGAGGCAGCACAAACTGAGGCGTAAAATAAGTGAGTGACTTTCATGATAATTTGTGATGGTTCTGAAGAAGGTAAACACGTTCGGCCTTATAAGATATCCAAGAAATTCCAATGCCTGGCTTTCCGAACAGGGGTGCTGGTAAGTTCGCATTGTCTTGGGAACAATAGCTCGACCCATATCAGGATACGCTTCAAACAAGAGCGCCCCACTGCTGAGCTTATTTTTCGAGGACATTTGGTGCTCTCAGCTTCGTGTCTGACTATTTGTTATGTTCTCGAACCAAAAATTTTGCGTCCATGTCTAACCTTATTCAACATCAATTACCATCGTAAAACTCGTGGTCATTTCACTTCCATAATTTTTTTCCAGCATTTTTGTCCAACCCAAAGTCATTTCATACAAACACTTCTTTGGCAAAATCACCATCAGCATAACTTTTTAGCTTTGAACAATTTATGCAATATGTGAAGCAGGACGGAATAAAACAATAGCACTGTCCACACACGCCTTTTTCAGTAAGCTTACATGTAATTAAGAACCCTATGACCAGAGCTCCTAATTATCATGGAACAAGGGTTGAGAATGGTCTCAATCACCAAAAAACATAGTATCAATTCTGCTTCATAGTGTTAGTCTGAAGGCCATAGAAAACATTCAAGCCATACGTAAGAGAAAGGAGCAAATTCCGCTGCTCACGTATTGATAGCCATGCAGAAACCAATGATTTGGGTGGACATTTTCTTTGTGGAATAAACTGCGTATATTTTTTCAACCAATTGCGGATACTTGTTAACAATTTGGCTGCGTTTATTTTACGGACAATAAGGGACCCTTTTATAATCGAGACCGCGACATTACGGTTATGTGCCGGAGCTACACCTGCGCGGCCGTTTCCCCTCGCACTCCCATCCCGCGACCCGACTTACTGATTCTGATGGTTCAACAGTCAGACATGAAACACAAGACACTTTTTTCACTATCTGACACATAATCAGTCCAAAGATGAACTAATCTTTTCAAGCGAGTAGAAGGCTCTGTTGCCATTGAGTACGTCATATAATAATTGTTACCTCTAAACCTTTTGATTGAGGAAGAATTGGTTATAAGATACTGCGCAGATACTAGTGTTTTCATAGTTACCCTTTTTTATGTGAGTCCCAATCTAAGTGTTTTGGCTGATGGTTGTCAAAAGTGGACTTGGAAGTTAATTTATAAATCTGGTCCTGCATACCGACACCGTACTAATGTTTTTATTAATGGTTGCATGCCGGACGTCTGACTACCAAAAGCTTGTGGTCATGAGAGTAGTATTCTGACCGCTAACTTTCCTCTATTCTGCATTTTATTGACAACTTAATAACACGTGGCTTTCGACTGTATTCTTGGTTTAGTATTTCACAAGTTAGTAATTTTTGTATAGCTGTTTTAGATCCATAATCCGCATTCAGCACCTATTAGTTAAAAATTCAGGTTGATGATTCTGAGGGAGGACAGGAATCATCTAGATGGACCAAAACGGGGTACGTATTTGTGCTTCTGTACTTGAGCTTACTAATTCTAAGGATTCGCTGACTTTCACTTACCAACTTTTTCGTGATACTGACTTAGGGTTGGTCTTTCAAAGTTCGCAGTTTTGTAGGGCTCAGCCTAAAATATGAATTAAACTAGCCCTGAAAAATCCAAAAACTCGAATATTTAGAATCCAATCTAGGGAATCATATAAATTTTACTAAATTACCATCTCCTTGACTATCAGCACATTTAAACATTTGAACCATCCGCCATTGGACCATCCGTCATGAGGCATACTATATGCAGAAAACAAGGAGTCACGTTCACATCATTGATTTTTGAAACACCTCCAAGTGTGTAAGAGTTTTAAGTTGGGCATATGTCTTAAGTATTATGACCAGTATGGATATCATGTATCACTTCCTGAGGCTAGCCTATATCTTGGCCCATTTATAGTAGTACTCAGCCATAAGTAATGTATTTCTTGACACATTGATAGATGAAAAAAATTAGTGTAGCGTATAGTTTATAGTATAAACGGTAGGTATATGGTGTATATGGAAGTCTTGCTATACGACTTTACCAAACCAATGGGGGGCTTTTGGGGACATATACATCGTCACCTGCCTCGCTGGTCTTAAAACTATAGTTTACTCGTGAGATTCGGGAAAAAAAAGATTTGATAACTTTATTTTTATCAGTACTGGACTGATTTTGGCAAATTTAGCACAGAGAGGCGTCGCAGTGGTGTGGGGGTTAGTGCTTTTTGTGCTGTGAAAGGGTATTTGTTGGCTAACTACTGTATATATTTACTATGCAGGAGGCCTGCCTCGAATTCACCTTGTTATTATGTCCATCTACTACTTCCAAAATAGAGGCAAATCCATGTGAAGGAAATTGACCGTTTTGAGACACATGCCTTTAGGTACAAATTTTTTTAGTGAGATAAGTTTTGTAAAAATAGCTACCAATAAAGCCGGTGACATATTTTAGGAAATGGCATCTAAAATTTCCCCTGGCTTTACAGCCAGTCGCTTTAATCTTTAGTTGCACTCTGAATGCTTTAGTATGCTAGAAGCTGCATGGCAACGCACGATGATGTCATTCTTCAATTGCCAGTTTAAGACTAGTGCTAATGAGTTGCCAACTCAGCTGAGTTATCTTGAAGCCAGCTTCAATATGTTATGAAATCTCTACATAAAGTGAGTAGTTCTAAACACAGTGGTTACCTCTAAATATTGCGAGCCGACTGTAAAATCCACTATCTATGCCCATTTACCTAGTAAACTCATAAGAGCTAAGCCTGCAACCAAGCCAAACCCAGCACAGATGGTCTTGAAGATTCCTGCCTGAAGAAGAGGCCCAGATAACCAGTCATGTGCCAACATCTGTACAATTCCAACCCACAACAAGACACCTGCTGATAACGAGTCCAAGGTGCCCAAGGCAATAATTGTGCTAGGGTCATTACCGTTAAAATGCTTCAATACTCCAATTCCAATGGCCATGCCAATCGGGGTAGTAATGGCAAAGCCTGTTCCCAAGCCAGACTTCACTAGGGTCGAAAACTCTTCAATTTCCGCCAACCGTGCGCCCAAAGCAATTCCCTCGAACATCTGGTGGAACAAGATCACCACAAATAACGTAATAAACGATGAATCTCCTGCCACCACCAACGTAATGCCCACCAAAACAGAGTGGAAGATTATTCCACACTCCAAAAGAAGCACGCTGATTCTATCTTGCTTGAAAACCCCAGTCTCTGTACTTGAATCCGAGCTCAAATCCTTGGCATCTTCTCCTTCCAGTGATTTGAGTGCAGTCGCGGTGGTACGAAGAACGATTAATTTGCGAGAACCAAAGTCCACCACAAAAGCAAGCACCAAACCAGCCATGGCAATGGCTGCACAAGTCGCCTCGTACTTCAAGGTTAAGCACGAGTTGGAGAACATGAGGAACGCATGCGTTAAAAGGTGCACAAAGGCCGTGGAGATCACCACACCCGTACCAAACTGTTTTATGGCCATAAATAGAGCCCCATCCAATGATACATGGCATAGTCTCTTGATATAAATGGGACCAAGCACACCAACGAGAGAAGTAGCGAGAATTGCAAACAAAAGCCCGATCCGCAACGGAATATTATAGTCTCTATCGACTCTCTCGCACGTCTGTCCTTCAGTTCCTCTGGCTACGCAGTGTTCCACGCCAGCATGAAAATGGCAGTCCTGTTCTTCCTTCTCCTCCTCTGCTTTCGCAACAGTAAACGAAACCTCTTTATCGTTAGCATCTATGCAGTAGGTCGCTGTTGCATGAGAATGGCACCCGGTGAAGCTTTGGGGGGCTTCAGTGGGGGAAGGTAAGATCTGACCTTCTCTTCCTTGACCATCCAAACACATGAATGCAGTGCCATGATTATGGCAACCAGTAACAAGTGTAGTCTGGTGTGACACGTGGTCAGAATGTGAATGGTCATGATCAGAATGAGATTGAGAATGATCAGAATGAGAGTGAGAATGATCATGATCATGATCATGTTCGGAATGGGATTGATTCTCTGGCTGAAACATGACCTCGTCGGACCCGTTCATACAGTGGGTTTCGGATCCATGCGTATGGCATGAGGTGTAGCTGGAGATCGTAGAACTGGGAGCAGGCGTGATGAGGCCCTCCACACCGTCAGTGTTGATACACATAAACTCAGAGCCATGTGAGTGACATGACGTCACAGAGGTGGCAGCAACAGAGCCAATGACCGCCAACAGGCGGAGAACGAACAACTTCATTGATGAGGGAAAACTCGATATCGGGCGGCCGAGGCCGCCTTTATATAGTTAGTCGAGACTCACATCATCGCGTGCAGAGACATGAAATACGGCTTGCCAAGAGTTTTCGGCAACGTCTAAATGATGTAGTGAGTCTAAAACCTCGGCTGCCAAGAGTTTTTCATAACCTCCATATTTGGTCCATCGAACGTGTGGTTAACTGTAGAAAATCGGCTTTTCTATGCTAGTAAAGTTGTGAGTTGAGTGGTGAAAGAGACAAGGTGAAATCGGATGACATCTTTTCCTTCAAACAATACGGAGTTTCGAAAGCAAACCCAAACTTCCAGTTCCTCGGCCTTTTGGCAGGTGTTGATAACCACCATGACAGGAAATTTCTTGGCAAGCTGCAAAAGCCTACGCCAATGCACGTTGCAGCCAGCTATGTACAGGAACATGGAGTCGATGCAGGAAATCAATTAATCTACAAAGGGTATGTCTCCAAACTATTCGTATACGTGCATAAGTATTGTAAAACCTCCATGTTGATAAACCTCGGACTTTACTATCGATAATTCCGTACAACAATGTGCGCAAAAGATGGAAACATCCAAACATGGACCAATATTAACTTCTACGCGTCTATTGAAGCCGTCGAAACTTCACTCGGTCTGCACAGGCTTAACCCTGCCGTATACATCACTTTCATCAAATCCCGAAATCACTTTAAGAATCCGTTCTCCACTTTCCCCGCCCCAAAAAAAACCTCGTGCACTAAAGCTCGGGATTGTTTAGATTGCCCCGTATCTTTGAGTAGACCCATTGAAATTTGTCCAAATCCGTTGAAGTACGTGTTCAATAATAGATCCATTGAAAGGGGTCTGTAAGTTGATCTTTCAGACGAATATTCGATGATTCTAGACTTTTCATCATTGTGGAGACTCGAATAGTGTGGTTGAGTGAGACCTTTTGTCGGGGATAATCTGGTGCACTGCAAGGGTTGACGACTTCTGGTTTGTACACTACTTCTACATTCTTCCAGGGAACAGGGATCGCTACTTCAAGACCCTTTTACAACTCAATACCAATTGGATTTTGAGTTTTGATCAATAATACACTATTGACCAGTATTGACTTATCGCTGGTGTTTGTTAGGCCCATACAAGAGAATTCGCTTCTCATCTTATTTTCCTGCACACAAACATGCTCCAAAGTGTAACTGTAACATTAATTTAGGGGTGAACGAATATCACTGTAACATTTAATATTTAGACTTCAATAATACAGCTTCTAGGTTCTTAGGTTCCCCTGCTCGTCAAATTTCTGTAGTTACTCTTACAATTATTTAGAGGCGCACGACCTGTTGCTTAGTCGACCACCTTCCAGAAGCCATCTTGGCTCCTCGAATGGACCACTACACCGTACTTAGAATTCACAAAAATCGGTTTCAAATTCCGACTAAAACAGTAAGGTAATGCAGCAAGCGAAAATGGCAAATACAAAGGGTAAAGCGAAGACACTACCTCTATAAATAATACAGACTCAACTGCTCATACATTGACATATCTAGTTATATACTCATACTTCTACGTCCGTCATGATCTAAGATCCATGTGGACAACTTCTATAAAGTGATATTATGTACAGTGTACCGTAGTGGAGCAGTAGTACTACGAATTGAAAAATGATATAGCGCGAGTAGATGTGTAATGAGGAAACAGAGTAAATTTATGGGTAAGTATGGGAGGAGCCCGGGGAAGTTCAGTCGTCAGACAAACTTCTTTGATATATACAAGGGGGATTGATAATTTTTTTCGAGAACCAAGAGAAAACACACCATGTTGTAGATTGCAGAGGCAAATTTAACGCACAGTGTGTATATAATGTGTAGCAGTACAGTATTATAAAACTATTGGATTAGAAAAAAGTAGAATAAATAGGATCTTGTATTATAATTAAAGTAGGAGGTAGTATAGTAATAATACAGTACAAGACAGTACAGTACAAGACAGTACCGTAGAAGACAGTACAGTACAAGACAGTGCAGTAGTATAGTAATAGAGCAGTACAGTACAGGAATAGAACAGTAGTAGAGTAGAGTCGAAAATTTCGCGGAAATTTCAGTGAGGAAACGCTTGGGAGTCTGATTTTCATTGCGCGAAAAAAATCCCGCACCTCGAGGGCTCGAAAAGGGAAATGCCAGATTCAGAATCGAGGCATTTTTTCTCGCACTCAAACCATGTGCTTGGTCCTTGCAAAATCCCATTTCCTTTTCACTCACGTGCCCCCATGTACCAGGCACCGCCCACTACACCCACTACACTATTCTATTATTCTTGTTTTTTTCTAGTATTATTCTAGTTTCGTATCCCACTAGCGCTAACACTACTTAGTAGGACTTCATTTTTTTAAAAGTTTAGTTATGCATCCCTATGACTTAAAAGATTCTGTAATCTAAAATAGGTTGCAGTTTGTTCAGTGTTTACTGAGGACCAATCGCTGGAAGAGACACGCGTTACGTCACAAAGTGAAAATCACGCACTGGCGCGCGGGGCTGTGATTGGAATTTGAGACATTTTCACCACTTGCCAATGGGGGGAAAACACCATGCCATATAAGTTAGAAATGGGGTCCCTCCTGACTTTCGCTGTTTTTTGAGTCATAATTTGCCCCCTTTCTTGACTTCTAACGCCATCTTTTTCGCTTTTCTTTGTGGTTCTTCCTGCTTGAGCTAGGTCCTTTTCTTTCTTACTTTGCTACTGCATACAACGCAGTGTACGGTCTTCTCTCTCAAGCTTAAGCCTCGCTGCATGTGCCGTCCATGGCTTCAGATCTTCTTCTCATCATGCAAATTAGGCACACTTGCGAATAATCCCTCAATTATTGAAACAGATGTGTTTCATTGGTAGAATCTTGCGGGATTTAGCCCCTATGTTGCTTCATAGGTCTAGTAGGCTGGAGAATCATATAAAGCTCTCTAGGATCACCTAAATTTCTGTTTACTTACTTCATTTACGAACTCCAATCTAACTATACTCTTCTACCTTGAAAGATCATACTTTTTTGAATTAAAATGGGCAGCGAATCTATTCGGAAAGAATTTTGGGATGAAGAATCTGAGAGTGAATTCCGGGTACCCATTTCCTTTGCACCAGACCTTGAACGTGGTCGTCCTTTAAATCGGCTCCGCAAAAATGTCAGCAGGGGAAAGAGCCTAGATAGGGAGTCTGTGTTCCCCAGAAAGGAAAAGGTATCGCCTGAAAAGGTCTTGCCTGCAGTCTACAAGACGATTTCCCACCGGATCGATAACGATATCGAGGAAGGTGGCAACTTGAAAAATGCCTCCAGCAAATTTTCGTCGTTTACATTTCACACTCAGAAACCACAGGAGATTGCAAAGAATTTGAACACCAGCTTGGACTCGGGCTTGAGTGAAGAAGAATACGCTTCCAAGTGGAAGACCCATGGGCCCAATGTGCAGTCCAAGCCACCCAACCGTCTTTTGCACAGGCTCTTCGTGTATTTTTTCGGTGGTTTTGGCTCCTTGCTTCTTACTGCTGGTGTTCTCTGTGTCGTGTGCTGGAAGCCTCTTGGTGAGCCTGCACCTCAGATCTCCAACTTGGTGCTAGGTCTTATCTTGATTGCCATATTTCTTTTACAGGCGCTCTTTAATTTCTTCCAGGACTACTCCAGTTCCAGGGTCATGGATTCTATCCACGATATGATCCCTTTGGAGACCATGATTGTGCGCAATGGCTCCACTATCACCACGGAATCGAAGAATTTGGTGCCGGGGGACCTTGTGCGGCTTATTGCTGGCTCAAAGGTTCCAGCTGACTTGAGGATTCTTCAAGCTTCTGCGGACTTGGCATTTGATAGGTCGATTTTGACGGGTGAATCGAAGGCCATAGCAGGTTCCGAAGCTGCAGACCCCGTCAACTCGAATTACTTGGAAAGTACGTGTATTGCAATGCAAGGAACTTATATTGTGGGTGGATCCGGCTTGGGGTTGGTGGTTTCAACTGGAGACGAGACCATTTTCGGCACCATCGCCAAATTGACATCTGCACCCAAAAAAGGCTTGAGTCCTTTGCAATGGGAAATCCTTAAGTTTGTGATCTTTACCTCGTCAATCATTGTGGTTTTATCTGTTATGGTGATTGTGGTTTGGGCCGCCTGGTTGAGAAAGGTGCACCCCGACTGGATCAGTGTACCAGCATTGATCATTTCAATTGTTTCTGTTGCGGTATCTTTTATTCCTGAAGGTTTACCTGTTGCCTTGACCACGTGCTTAGTCATCACGGCCAATCAGATGCGGAAGAACAAGATCATGTGCAAGTCGTTGTCTGTGGTGGAGACCTTGGGAGCAGTGAGCGTCTTGTGCTTCGATAAAACAGGCACTTTGACCAAAAACGCTATGTCTGTGACGGATGTATGCCAGGGAACTGAGGCGATCTCGCTTAAAGACCTGGAAGAAAAAGACGACTTTACCAACTTCGATAACGCTCTCGCCAACCACTTCCTCACCATCTCGTCGTTATGCAATGATGCCATATTCACGGACGAAGGCCAAATTGTGGGAAATGCCACGGATAAAGCTGTTTTTGAATACGTGTCCCGAATCCAGCCCCGAGAAATGTTTGAAAAGGAATGGGACTCTGTTTTCGCCATAAACTTCAACTCAAAGAACAAGTACATGGCCAAGCTCTTGCAGGCTCGGGAAAATCCCACATCTGACCGCATCTGGCACCGCATAGGTGTGGATATCCCAACAAACGCAGCCAAAAAGAGCGGTCTTCTTGCGGTGAAGGGAGCTCCTGATATCCTTTTAAAGAGCTGCGAGTTTATTATCAAGCCCCAAGGGGCAGGATACAGCGAAGAGAAGATGGACCAGAAAACGAAGCAAAAATTGGTGGATATCCAGCAAGAATGGTCCCGGAGAGGAAAAAGAGTCATCTTGTTGGCGTCCAAGATGGTATCCACAGAATCCATGGACCTCTCCAAGAGCGCAGACACCATCACATGCTTACGAAGCGAGATCACCAGTGGCTTGACCTTTGTTGGAATGTACGGAATTGAAGATCCTCCCAGAAAAAACATCGACCAGGTGATCTCCAAATTGAGACAGGCAGGTATCAAAACCGTCATGATCACAGGAGACTTTGAACTCACGGGACTTTCCATTGCCAAGCAGATTGGAATCGTGACCCAGGATGTGGATGACTACAAGGACCTTGTTGCGCAGGATTTGATCGAAGAACATGCTGTTAAAGTT
Organism: Metschnikowia mauinuiana; assembly: GCA_002374555.1. Classification (NCBI taxonomy): domain Eukaryota; kingdom Fungi; phylum Ascomycota; class Pichiomycetes; order Serinales; family Metschnikowiaceae; genus Metschnikowia; species Metschnikowia mauinuiana. Next base: position 257,189 of record NKZY01000834.1, on the reverse strand, counting down.
CCCCCAGTCATCGAAAGAGCTGTGAGTGTGACCGGTCCAGATATCAACAAGTTGACCGAGAGCCAGTGGTCCATTTTGGTCCGGTATCAGGAACTAGTGTTCACCCGAACCACACCTGAGCATAAACTCTTGATCATCAAGCAGTTCCAAAAACATAAGGTGATTATAGGAATGACCGGAGACGGCATTAACGACTCACCATCTTTGAAACAGGCAGATGTGGGAATTTCTTTGATCAATGCGTCAGATATTGCCAAAGAAGCTTCGGACTTGATCTTGATGAATGATGGAGAATCCGATGATGCATTGTTCAATTCCATCATCGAAGCTTTAAGGTTTGGAAGACTTTTATTCCAGAACTTGAAGAAAACCGTGGGGTACTTGCTTCCTGCAGGCACTTTCTCGGAGCTCTGGCCGGTGCTTTTGAATGTGCTTGCGGGAATGCCTCAGATGTTGTCGTCCTTTTTGATGATTGTGATTTCGTGTATTACGGATTGTGCCAATGCCATTATCTTAGCATACGAGGAAGGAGAGAACAACCTTCTTCTCAAGCCACCACGAAGCGTAACCAAAGAGAAGTTGGTGGATGGAAAGCTCCTCTTGCACTCCTACTTGACGGTTGGAGCATTTGACTGCTTCACGTCGTTTTTGCTTGGATTCATTAACCTACAAAGAAAAGGCTTCAAATTTTCGGACTTCGCCTTGAGCTACGGTACCTACTTGAGCCTTCCGCACGTTGAGGAGGCCATCAACACCTCGTCGTCCATTTACTTCAACAACTTGGTGATCATGCAGTGCTTCAACTTGTTGGCCATGAGAACCCGCTACTTGAGCATTTCGCAGCACACGCCCTTGAAGAACAAATACTTGTTCTTCACCATTCCGTTCACAATTGCAGTGACCTTTTTTCTCAACTACATCCCTGCCATCAATAAGGCCATGGGGACTGCGCCTGTGCCAGTGGAGTACTACTTTATCTCGCTTGGGTTTGGTATGATGGTGCTTGCTTATGATGAGATGAGGAAGTGGTGTGCTAGAAGGTATCCTAATGGCTATGTGGCCAAGTTGTCGTGGTAAGAATTAAATAGAATTTAAACTGTGCTAAATAGAGTTCAAACTATGCAAAATAGAATTCCGGAATATCAAATAGACAATACCAATAAGCATGCCAATAGCCATTGATACCATCCTCTACTATACATGTATCGGAAGACCAGTAATAGTCAGACTGACCAAGTGTTGCTACTAATCGGGTTGTAGTGTATAGTTAGAACCAAGAGGTAATGCTCGATGTACATCATAGTTAAAGAAAACGACCTGCTGATTGCTGACTAATGTACTAGCGTAAAGTAGTAAACGTACCAATACACCACCACGTAGTATTGAGTGCGTACCGTAGAGTGTGGGTAAGTACTAATCAGACAGTATTTAGACCAATGTACTTCCATATCTAAATGCAGCCGATGAAGGGCTTGATGAAAGATCTGTGAAAAGGACGAGCAAAATGAGCCATGAAAGCAGCAGGTATAATAAGCTATGAAGAGTGCCGCAGCCAAGCCTAAGGTGCGAATGCATATTTTTTCAGCCTCAGTACCTTGTTTTATTTACTCTACACCTACAGTAATTCGGTACGCCACCTCGATTAAGGACTTGGCTTGTGACACTAAGAAAGTAGGAAGACGTCATATTGACTGAAAAGAAAGATGGAACAAATCTTGAAGATGCCTGTTTATATGCAGGTCATCCGGTAATTGAAGCACAATTGGCAAGTATAAGGGCCGAACGTGGTGTTCATCACAAAATAAATAAGTTTCTGTTCACTAAATATTTTGGGACTAACTTATAAAAGTGGGGTGGAACTAAATCCGATTGTTTATAAATTAAGCAATATAGTTTGAGAGGAAGTAGACGATAACTGACCCATCAAACGGCAAATGTAGATAACCAAGTGAATCTGATATTAGGACCACATAATTAAGATTACCAAATTCAGGCGGGTTTTATGTTATTGCTTATAATTGCAATCGACTGGCAATACTATCTACATTATACCATAAGAAATACACTACAGTGTATCATGCTATTAATAGTACACTATGCCATACTGATAACAGTACAAATATTATAGTAACTATACTAGACTAGAGAGGACAGGTGAATTGGCTACCCAATAGTAAATCTACAGTAAATCCAATGACTACTTGAATAATCCCACACATCGTGCCTATTTCATATTGTAAGAAGTGGCAATCTATTGAGGTGCGCATTACCCCAGGTCGGCGATGGCACCGCGAAACGGTCAAATTACATTACTCTTTTGGGGGAATTTCCAAACACTCGCCTGCTCACAATGTTTCCAGAACACCATAATCTACAGTTTGAACCAGGCCTAGATTTCTAAATTGAATCTTCGCAACATCGAGACACACAAGCCGCGTTTCAAAACAATCAACCCCATTCCTTTTCTCACGACCAATATCCTAGTCATTCCTCATCCACGCCCGCTTTGAACGTTCCTGCCATGGCTTCGACGTATCCGGCCATGGCATCTATTGCTGATGAATACGAGCCGCTTGAGGTAATTGGGAAGGGGTCTTTTGGAACCGTTCGAAAGGTCCGTCAACGTGACAATGGCGCCATCCTCGTCCGGAAGGAGATCGAATACACGTCCATGAACGTCCAGGAACGCAACCATATCATCTCGGAGCTCCGAATCCTCCGGGAACTCAACCACCCCCACATTGTCAAGTATCTCCGACATGACCATGTGCCCGATAAAAAGGCCATTCATATCTACCAGGAGTACTGTGACGGCGGAGACTTGGGCCAGGTGATCTCAACGTTCAAGAAGAACGCCGATACCGTGCCGGAGGAGTTCGTATGGGAGGTCTTGGTGCAGACGCTTTTGGCCTTGCACAAGTGCCACTATGGAGTGGACTGTAAGAAGGTGAATCTTTTCTCTGGCTCTGCAGAACTGCCTAGTGAGCCTGCTATCAACTCCGAGACTGTAATCATCCACAGAGACATCAAGCCCGAAAACATCTTTCTATTGGACAGCCGCAAAACAATTAAACTCGGTGACTTTGGGCTTGCTAAAATGCTCACTTCCTCTAATGATTTTGCCAAAACTTACGTGGGCACTCCATACTACATGTCGCCCGAGGTGCTCATGGATAACCCATACTCACCCGTATGCGATATCTGGTCGTTGGGGTGCGTTTTGTTCGAATTGTGCAATCTCAGTCCACCTTTCCAGGCGAAAACTCATCTCCAACTTCAAACCAGGATCCGCCACGGCAAGATCCCCGAGATCTCCGAGGTGTATTCTCAACCCTTGAGGAATATCATCAGAGACAGTATCACCGTGGACCCCGAGCTACGGCCCACGTGCCACGAGTTATTGGAGACCATCTCCATCAAAATGTTTCGCAAGGAAATGGAGCTCCGTGAGTTCAACGACACTCTTAAGGATTTCCAAAGCCAGCTTATTATAAAGAGCAACGAGCTCAAAAAGAGAGAGCAGAGTTTACAAGCCATTGAAGAGCGAGAGAATGCTTTGAAGATGCTAGAAAGGCAGGTGAATTCCCAAAAATCTGAACTCGAGAGAAAAGCCAGTTCCCAGAAGTTGGAGCTAGAGAGGCAGATGCACACACAAAAGATCGAGCTAGAAAGACAGATGCACACGCAAAAGGTAGAAGCAGAACGGCAAATCGCCATGCGGAAAAAGGATCTTGAACAAGACTATAATTCTATACAGAAAAAAATCGCCCTACAAAGAGAGGATTTGGAGAAGGAGCTCGTGGAGGAGTTTGAAATGCGTAAGCGCATCATGGACCAAGAGGGTAAGGACTTGCGCCTCTACTACCAAAGAGAATTCAAGCATGTGGTGGAACAAGGCGTCCAGGCCCGTCTTTCCGAGATTCTAGCGGCCAAGAAAAACCCTCTGGAGATAGAAGGCCTCATGCGCAAAAAGTCCAATTCGTCTTCTTCATCTACGGAAAGAAAACAGAGGGTCCAAGTTACCACCAAGCCCAAGGGGCCACGTGAACTACTGGACGAGCGCCCCATCTTCCTGACCCAGACTCCACAACTCGGCATCAACATTCCAAACTACCTACATAATGGGTCCCATCAGCCATCATACCAATCACACCAGCCAGCATATCCACCATCACATCAATTACAGCAATCTTTTCCCAACCTGAAAACATCGGGCCTGCCCCAAAGACGGACGCCCTTGAGGTCCCGAAATACCGAGCCAGATATCGACACGTGCCTGACGTCACCCACCAGGCCCAATTTAAATGTCAAAAAAAGAATCACCGACGAGTTCGAGAGACTTCATCTACAAAGAAGAAATACCCCCGAGTTCGAGGAACAGTACATGAGGCAAAACCGCCGATTTGAGTCTTAGTGATTCACTCATATAATCCAATAACATAATTACGTTCTGGTCTTACTCAGTCCATTTCTTGGTGGTAAGGGCCTCAAAAGCCTCCACATACTTCTCCTTGGTTCTGATGGCAATCAGCTCATCCATAGCCACGCCATCCTTACCATTCAAGTTGTTCGAGGTGAGCCAGTCCCTCAAGAACTGCTTATCGTAGGAGTCCTGGCCCTTGCCAACCTCATAGGTGGATGCATTCCAGAATCTGGATGAGTCTGGAGTCAACACTTCATCCACCAACACTATGTTGTCGTTTTCATCCAAACCAAACTCGAATTTGGTGTCAGCAATGATGATGCCCTTACTCTTGGCAAACTCCTTGGCCTTGGAGTACAAGTCCACGGCAAGCTTGGCCAATTTGTCACACAAGTCCTTGCCCACAATCTTCTCAGCCTGCTCCGGGCTGATGTTCTCGTCGTGTTCGCCCTGTTCAGCTTTGGTGGAGGGTGTAAAGATGGGGGTAGGGAACTCCTGGGACTCCTTCAATTCAGCATCGATGGGCAACCCGTGCACAGTTTTGGAAGTCTTGTACTCCTTCCAAGCAGAGCCGGTGATGTAGCCCCTCACAATGACCTCTAGTGGGATCAACTTCATCTTCTTGACAATCAAAGACCGGCCTTCCAACTGGTCCCTGTACTTGGGTTCCGATAACTTGGCAGGCAAGTGCTTGAAGAGATCGGAGCTTCCAGCAGGTAAGTACAAGTGGTTAGGTACCTCCGCAGACAAGAAGTCGAACCAGAACTCGGACAATTCAGTAAGGATCTTTCCTTTGGCGGGGATGCCATTGGACATGATCACGTCGTAGGCGGAAATCCGGTCGGTGGCCACGAAAAGAAGCGTTTTGGCGTCAATCTCATAGATATCTCTGACCTTTCCTCTGGCCAAAAGGGGCAAGATGCCGTCGAGTTCGGTGGTGTGAAGAGACATGAAGTAGTTGGTGGAAATTGCAAGTCGCGAAGTCAAAGTGACTGCGATGTACTTATGTATGTATTAATGCGGTCAACCTTAACATGAGGGCATTGCCTATCACCAAATCTTCAAGTCTAAGTTTGAAATGAACAGTTTTTTGACATTTGACATTGAAATTTACTTCAACGGCTCTGACATTGATTTTTTTTAAGGGCATTTTTAAGTCAATAGGTCGGAACTGGATATAAGCCCGGAACAGCCCTCTTCCGGCCCACGCGTACCCCGGAATTACCCAACACTTTCTTGGTTCCACTCTACTTCTCGGTCGGATCTTAATTGGTACATTCAGAAGGTCATGTCATGTGAAAAACAATGTTGTATCAGACTTGAATGTATAAGTATAGATAATGTAATGAGTGAGCGACCAGTGGTTGATTACACGGTAAGTATAGCACACCTCTTCTAGTGATAACTTTGACAATTATTATTAATCGAAAAATTGTTCCTTCAAATATCTGGGGGTAATTTTTATTTTTTTCTTGCTTTCCTGATTTATGAGACGACTATGAAGTGTATGCTGATTTGCATCTTTCCGCAGATTCACGAAAAATTAGATTATCTGGGTCCAAAACGCAATGAACGAGCAACATGAGAAACAAGCAAAAAAATGAACTTAACAAAAATAAACCAAAGAGCCAAATATCTTCATATAAAAATAATACTACAAAGAATATAAAACTCCGTTATTAGTTATAGTGTTTATGTCACCTGATAGGTGATCTCTAGTGTCGTAAGGTACTTATCAGCGCGAGGACTCCTGCAGTACGCGGCAGTCACGTGCGATTGTTCCATAGACTTTTGCAATCCAGACTCAGCCATTGGAATGAGCAACTGAATACTAGTATACTCCTAATCAGTCATGGCTACCAACATCACCTGGCACGAGAACTTGACGCACGATGAGAGGGCTGCCTTTAGAAAACAAAAAGGTGTGACTGTGTGGTTGACTGGTTTGTCTGCCAGTGGAAAGTCCACCATTGCCTGTGCTATCGAGCAAGCTTTGTTGCAGAGAGGTCTCAACGCCTACAGATTGGACGGAGACAATGTCAGATTTGGCTTGAACAAGGACTTGGGTTTTTCCGAGGCTGACCGTAACGAAAACATTAGAAGAATCTCTGAGGTGGCCAAGCTCTTTACTGACTCGTGCTGTGTGACGTTGACCTCGTTCATCAGTCCGTACATCCAGGACAGAAGAACGGCTAGGGAGTTGCACGACAAGGACAATTTGCCTTTTGTGGAAGTCTACGTGGATGTTCCTGTGGAGGTGGCTGAGCAGAGAGACCCCAAGGGTTTATACAAGAAGGCCCGTGAGGGAGTCATCAAGGAGTTCACGGGAATCTCTGCACCATACGAAGCACCTGAGAAGCCAGAAATTCACTTGAAGAACTACGATAACCAAAGCATCGAGGAGTCTGCCAAGGTCATTATCGACTACTTGACTGAGAAGAAGTACATTTAGGTGTTCTGTGTTCATCAACTAGTGTGCTTATAATGTATATAGTCTGGATCATACTACCCTACACTGAATTTTATTATGCACTGTCTGCCTGTTATTTAATGCAATGTCGTACTGGTCGTCTTTTCAAAATAGCTCTGGTATATGACACCACCACTGAAAGGGTTGGATCCTGGATGAGTAGTACACTACCACACGTAAATAGTTAAAGCTTATATCGATAATTACAAATTATCTTTATTCATTAGTCGTCCTTCAATAGTATACAGTAGTAGTTAGAGTATAGCACTATGTATCTGGTAGGTGGTTACCGGGCGCATCTGATAATTAGATGCTATAGTACCGATATGTAGCACTCAAGGTACCATAATTAACTAACTAATCACTTCTTTAAGCTGTCCAAACGGGCCTGCAAGTCGTCCTCGTCATTACCCACGGCCTGAGCCACCCTATTATTTTGCTCTTGCTCCACATTTATCAGATTGGGTGTATCCTTCAAGCTGGTATTCAAGTCAACACCAATCTCGTCCAAGACCTTGGTCAAGATCTCATCTGCAGCCTCATCCTCGCCCAAACCATCCTCATCCATCTCCATGGCATCATCAATAGCATCGTCCATAAATTCCTGTTTCTGGTCCATGAGGTCGTTTTCCTTGGAGAACTCCTGTGCAATCCGTGAGAGCTGAGGGAGATTCATCAGCTTGTTCATTCCCAGCAATAAGCGCGTGGCGTCTCGCATGGATGTGGCCATTTGCTGATTGCTCCTCACTGATTGGATCCTCAACAGAATGGCCTGTAATTGAGCCTTCATTGAGTTGAACTTGACAATATAGTTTTTGGTGCGGATCAAGTCCTTGGCCTGAATCTTGGCACTGGCAATCTGGCCCTGCTTGGCTGACTTCTTGATGTCCAGCATGAGCTTCTTTTCCTGCTGTTGTAACTTGGCTGTTTCCCGGGTCAATTCACGCTGTGTTTTCTCGAGGGACCTTTGGTTTTTTCGAAGCCGCTCTTGCGGCGTGAGTTTTTTGCCAAACGCCCATTCAAAAAGTTGTGACATGGGGGCTTATGTGAATTTATTGTTGGTTCTGTCTAGGGGGTCGACGACTGCTGAGGGTTTTTGAGTGTGGAGTATTCTCGCGATAAGGTTGAGACTGCATACAACACGGTACTGTGGATAAAGAACTCTAATAAACTCTAATAGACTTGACTAGTCCTCTCTATATACTGTGGTTAGGCTCGTTATTCACAAGCATGGCGTTCCGCTCCGGAGTGTCGTACTCCTTGAGAATTTGGTACAACTTGGCCACCACGCCGTCCGCATCATCAGTGTTGATGTCTTCTATGCCGTATTGGTAGATGGAATACACTCCAAACACCGCTGCTAATGCACAAACGAAAAGTGCCGTGTAACCTTTGCCGGTGAATCCTGGAGGCAAAGGTTTAAACTGTACGTTTTCGCCGTTTAAGTCGAGCCACTCAGTTCTGGAGTCTCCGTAGTGTCCCGCAGCATTTCCCCGGACAGGAATGCTGAGGTCATGGCAGGCAGCGAAATGCGACTTGTCAATGGCTTTTTGCTTTTCCTGAATTTCCAATGGGGCTTCGACAAACGTCACGGCCAAACCTTGCTCCAAGTGCCAGTCCACGTGACAATGGAAAAACCAAACTCCAGGATTATTGGCCTTGAACCGGAGAACAATGAACCCGTTTGCATTCACCATGACCGTATCTCTCATCATTGGATGCTTTGGAAACTTGGTATGTTCTGGGTTCAGGGCGTTGTAGATCTGAGGCTCTTCCTCGTCGTCTGTTCCTTCCGAACGAGAAATGAGCTGAAAGGTGTGTCCGTGCAAATGGAAAGGGTGTAAACCAGGATCCATATTGTTGAGTACAATCTCCACCACCTCATCTTTTTGCAACACAAAGGTGTTGGTATTGGAACCATAGATTGCTGGGATCTCGGCAAACTCCCCACTGGACAACACGGTGTAGAGGGTGGGCACTTTTGGTGCCGTGTAAGTGATATTGTTGAAAAATGCATAGTTGACACCATTGCCCAAGTTATTCATGGTGAAGTTAAGTACAACCTGGTAATCAGCATCATCGTACAAATAAGGCTTTTCCACCGGCCTCAAGTTAAAGTCATCAATAGGCTTGATGGTTTCAATCAACTTGTCAAATTTTTTAGGTCCATTGGGAAGAGGAGATGGAAGTTCATCTGACTGCGAGTATGACATGTAGTTTGTGGAGATGATTTTCAAGTCTTCAGGCAAAGAGTCCAACATAGGCTCGTCCAACACGTTGACGAACCGGAAGGTATTATGGCCTGGAGACTTCTTGGATTTAAGCAAAACACCGTACCTCTGGGCCACGGATATGTAAAGCGAATCCACAGTAACTGGCTCCACGTAAACTCCATCGATTTCCACAATGGTAAACTCATGGTCCTCGATGTATAAGTACTGGCTCACGAACATGCCTGTGTTGACGATTCGAAGGTAGTAGGTGGTATCAGGAAGCACGGACCATGTAACGCCCCGGGACTCATTGAACAAGGTGTTTTGGGGAATGGGCTCGGCGCCCGTGGGATTATACCTTGACTTGAAGGATTTCATAATCTCGGACGACTCCAAATGGTAGTAGTCTGATACAGATAACGGCACCTCCACATCGAAGTCAAAAGGATAATCTTTTTTGGACTGTTCCTCTATGATAAACATTCCCCGGAGCCCATCACTATATTGGGCCCCCAGGTGCGAGTGGTACCAGTAAGTACCGGTTTGCTCCACAGTGAAGTCATAGACGAAAGAATGGCCTGGTGGAATGGGACACTGGGTCACGTGCTCAGGCCCATCCATCGAATTCGTATTATTCATGAAGAGCCCATGAAAATGTAGTGACGTGTTCCGATCAGGCATGTTGTTTTGGAGGTTGATGATGACTCGATCATGCTTGGCGACCCGGATGATGGGATTTGGCCATTGGCCATTGATACCAATAACGGGTCTTTCATGCTCGCCGTCTGGGTTGGCGGTTATGAGCGACACGTTGAAATGAAACTCATGAGTTTTGGCTTGTACCCATACTAGGAGAGGCACTATTGCCAAGATATGGGCAAGAAACATGTGAGTGTAGACGAGAAATATAGTTGATGCACTAAAGTAATGCGATCCACATCCGTACACCAAGTGGGGTCACTTTAGTAATTATCAAGTAGTAAGCTGACTATTGGTATTATAGTGAATAGTGAATAGTGATTAAAAATTGTTAAGACTAGCTCTATCTAAAATTATGCAGTGTAATAAGTACAATATCTATAGAGAGAGAGCTACATTGAAGAGGATGGAGCATCTAATTCTAAGATTGACCAAATACTGGAGCAGGTCTTCAGTATATGAGTACTTGGTGTAGCTCTAATGACATAGCTGTTCTTTAAAGGCTCAGTAGAGTAGCACTTGAGGAAAAATTTTAAAGTTTTTCTTCCAGATGAGAGTTGTCGAGCCTAAGATCTGAGCATCTAATACTGAATCAAAACCCTATGTCAAAGCCCAAGATTTCATTTTTCGGTTGCGGCCATACCAAGTGGAAAATACTGTTTCCCGTCCGATCAACGTTAGTCAAGCCACTTAGGGCCACAGTGAGTAATGCAGTGGGAGACCATGTGTGAAATTGTGGTGCTGCAATCTTTTTTTTTTTTTCTTCAACTGCCCCATTATTAACGACGGCCTCAAAAAAACAATGTCTGATTTCTGCTACTAGGGTAGAATCACACGGCTGCTCAGTTCCAAGAAGCTTTCACGAGCAAAGTAATTGAAAACAGCACTGTGTTTATCTCTTGTATAAAGAATAATATTATCATGGCAATCAGTAGTGTTATTGTAGTAGTTTGTAGGCTACAGTATGGTTGTGGCTAAGTGATTTATTTGCAGGATTATCCGAAAGTCTTCAATGCAATCTCCGGCTCGAGACCAGTGTTGTGGCCGGTGGACTGGCTGGATTTGAGAATGTTCTCAGCCAAAGTTCTCTGAGCCGGGCTCAATGATTGATTCACCGTGTTCTTGAAACTCTCCGGACTTTGTCTTAAAAGCAACATCAATTTATCATGAAGATACTCTTCACTCAAGTCACCCTCGTACTGGAGCACGAGAGGAACCACGATGGAAAAGAACGACGTGGTTTTTTCTGGTGTATCGAGCATACCCAGCTGAGTAATCAAGAACACGATTTCAAACTTGATCTTTGAGTCCACATTATCGTCTTTTTGGGCCAATGAAAGCAAGAGTTTCTTGAGGATGGTTCTCATCATCCAATTGATGGTGCTCCGCTCGGGGTGGATACACGAAATCAACGATTTGATCGATTGAACACACGTCGATGCAAACTCACTATCGGAAAGACCCTGTAAAAGCACATCCACCGTCTGCACCCGCTCGTCATCGGTCAACTCCACATTGCCTTGGGTCACACAGATCATCATGGTGATCAAGTACGTGTTCAAGTTGCGACTAGGTCCAAAAGTGTCGTAGGAGCTCAAGATGGTAAGAAAAGGTCTCAACATATTGTCGTTCATATCCCTAACTTCCGTGGCAATCACTTTCAAAAACGGCAAGATGTTCCCAATCAAAGAACTATTGTTAAACTCATAAAACTTGGAGAACATGTACAACATGCACGCAAACAAGTCTGCCTTGGCGTCGCCTGAAAACCCACTGATCATAGGCACGAGCGCTGCCATCTGAGTCCGAGTCAATAAAAGGTTGCTTCCACGCGTACACCTCTTCACAAGAAGCTGGTGCGATGGGTCATCAGGACTGAAGTCTTGGCGCAAGAAGGGGAAGTTTTCAAAAAGAGGCAACATGGCCACTCTTAAAAGCTCGAACTGTCTGTTTTCCAACGAGGTGCCTGGGACATCAAGGGTTGAAATCATGCGGTGCAAAATACTGATTGTTTCAATGACTTTAGTCTTGATATCGTAGTCGTCCTGCATCAAGATCAAGCGGTCCAATAAATCAATCACCTCGCCGAATATCTCTTCCTTGACGAGAGTTTTAATCAATGCAGGACTCTTAATGAGTCTATTGACGGAAACCAAAACGGGATAAACGTTCTGGTTCTTGATCAACGACTCGGAACATTGGCAGAACAACACAAAGAAAAAGCTCTCCTCGTCGTCCTTCAAGAACTCACCAATCAAAGCGTGATCTTTTTCCAAAATCAAACTAAGTACCCCCACGAAACTGAGCCAGTAATTGGAGTACAACTCAAGCTCCTTCGACTTGGGCTGGTTGTATTTCGTGCTGGAGAGATCTTTAAGCACCAAAATCCAAAGAGAGATCAAGAGATTGGAGTACTTATCCAAGATCTCGTTGAACTCAGATTCTGTATCCTCCGAATCCGTTAAACTGATCTGCAACACGGCCCAGCAGTTCAAGATCGACAATTGGATGGCCTTCCTTCCATACTCTGCCATAGACTCCAAAAACACAAACTTGAGGAACTTGCCAGACGAAATCTCCTCCAAGAGGTAGATCATGGTTTTCAAGATTCTTTGTTTGGAGTAGAACTTGATTCGGGGCAAGTTGATGAATTTGGACGAAACATTGATGGCTTTGACTATCACATCAGCATCACTCTCTGAACCAAAACATGGGATCAATGCACTGATAACTTGTGCTTGCTGCTGCTCCAAAATGGATACTCCTGGGTAAAGAGGGTCTTCCAAATGTCCAAAGATCTCCAATGCCTTGTCAAGCAAGTCCACACCCTTGGACTTTATTTGCAGGATGGTCGACGTAGTGCCTATAAAAGACAATCTGACAATCTCCTGTATTCTTGGACGGAGCGAGTCCACCAACTCCGGAGACTTCTTGGCCGTGGTCAAGATTCGGATGAGCAAATCGTAGATCATCAGCTTGAACTCCCAGTTGATGGGCTGGTTTTTATCATCCGACACGTTATTCTCATTGACAATATTCTGTGCCTCTTCATCTGTAAAGTCAATCACTGCAGTGTTCGCCTTCTTCAGTCTTTGCAGGAGAGGCAACAATTTCTGCTGGTAATGGACCTCAAGGAACGAGCCCACTAACTTTTTGGAAGGTAAATTGAATAGGTGAGTGAGCTGAGAAAACCACCCCGAATTAATATTGGATTCCACCCAAATGGAAATCAAGTTTTCGACTTCTGGACATGGATTAATCTCCATCAGGATAAAAGCCAAGTTAAGCGATTTCTTGGATAAGGTGGGAATGCCAATTTTGGTCAATTCGGCCAAACTCGAATAGGCCAAGCGGGCCAAGTCCCGACTGGTAGTCATTGGGAAGAGTGCACCCAGAGCCACTGAAGTGGGGCTCAAGATTCCAACCCCCACTTTCATGTTGTGACTAATTATCGAAGCACAGAGCTCGCTGAACCAGTGACTAAAGCCTTCAACGAAGCTAGAGTCGAAAACAATGAGTTCCTTGCAGGATTCCATCAAGTTGATAAGCGACTCCTGATACTCAAGCAGACTCTCGCACCCAATACCCATGGAAATCGAAAGTAGAAGCTGAAAGAGCTTCGACTTGGTTGCTTGGTGAATGTCTCTGATACCAGGGCCCAATGACGTGATAAACACCTTGAGCATGCGAGACATTTCGCTGGTTAACATGTAGTTGGACCTGTAATTCAGGAAGGCAACATTCTTGGGAGAGATATCAAAGGAGTTGTCCAAGAAAGCACTATAGATCTGGCCCACCAAGTCCTCGAGCATTACTTGGTTGCCCAAAGAGTTTTCAAACAACACCGACGTCGCCCTCAAGCTGTAGAACAACATAAGAGGATGACAGTCCTTTAAAAGTTGCATGCTGACGTCGTAAATATTCGAGAAACCCACATGGGTGTAGTTGTAGATTTTGGCCAACGACAAAAGGAGGAATCCTCTGGCATAGGGCAGCGTATCCTTGACAATGTCGCCCACGAATATGGCGATCACCTCCTCGATTTTTGTTCTGGAGAGCAACGAGGTGGCCAACCCACACGAGTCACTATTGAGCAGAATCACTCGGCAGTTGGTAATATCGATCAACTTTAAAATCTCAATAATAATAGACGTCAAATCTTCGTTAATCTGAGTCCCACTGGCCACAAGGCTCTTCAAAAGTCCATTCATGGTCACGGAAATATTCACCATGATGGCCTTCTTCCTCAATGGGTCTGTGTTGGCAGAGCTCAAGGCCGACCTCAACTGCTCCAAAAGAGAGAACTGGATCTTATACGTCAAGCTGGAAAAGACCCGTTGGAAAAGCTCGATGGATAAGTCAATGATCGATGTGATCAAGTCGATTGGGGCACCATTATTGTCCACGAGCAATAGCGACATGGGATCAAAATTGATGCTCCTGCTTGTCACTGATTCTATAGGCAGTTCCATATGGCCAATCCAATTTGTGATAGTAGCGGATGATTCATCCGGTGTCTCACAAGTATCCGAAGAAATAGAGTCCCCTTTTCTCGGCAAATTCTGGCATTTGCTGGTCAAACCAAAGTTATAATTGTAATCCTCATCCAAAAGAAGAAGATCCCTATTTTCATGGGAAAGCACTGCTGCTGCCAGTTTGTTTTTGGAAGACTTTTGCAACTTTTCCTTGCCATACTCAGAAACCGGGATCCGGGAGAAAAGCTTGGGATCTGAGAAGACCTTGGAAACAAAAACCACCAAGCTCGAGTTAACGTCGTTTTTTTGCGTATTTGAAAGCTTCACAAAACCCTGCAAAACAATCTTCTTATTGTAAAGAATCATGCTGCTTAACTGGTTTTCGAGAGAAACACTGGAAGATGGGCCCATGTGGTTGGAAAAGATCACATTGCTGACCAAGCTGAGATTATAGTCGTTCTCATTGAAGGCATGCGGCGAAAAGCTTGTCACCGAACCAATTTGACCCATGCTGCTCTCAAGATAGATCAAGTACTTGTGAGATTTCACAAGTAAAAACTGCAATTGCCTGGAGAGATCGGGCGTGTGCTCCACTGCCAGAATATAGTTTAATAAGCACACAAGACTCAAGCTCCTGAGCTTAAGGTTGCGCAAAACTTCGCCAAGATGATGGGAGCTCTCCAGCTCGCTCATTTCCCCGGCCGCAAACTGCGAAGTCAAGAGATTCTTCCAAAATACCAAGAATTGGGACGAGTTCAACTTGACAAACTCCGACTCGGGGTAGAAGGTCACCAAAGATGTCAAGATGATCCAACAAGCAGCGTTTTTCAAAAACGTCGGCCCCACAATACTGCTATTCTTGAGGGTCTGCGTGCAGAAACTCAAGATTTTGGCAATGGTGGAGTGCTGGAGAATCGTAGCATCGGATTCTTTGATCAAAGCCAGCAACGCCAACGAATAGGCAAAGAGCTTGGTGGTGCTGGAAGAAGAAACGTTTCTATTAAACAGGCTCAGAGACCCTTCCTGAGATGATTCCAAAAGCAGGGCCTCAGCACTGACCGACTGAAACAATTGTAGAATCAAGTAATTGCTCTCAGATTTCTTGATTTTGACGTATTGCAAGAGAGAGTTTAATGCATAGTTCCGGATTAGGTCGTTTTCGTTGATCACCAAAGCAATAAGCAAGTCTTTGATGTAGCTCGTTTTTGCTTGGGTGATGACATTCTCCTCTTCATCTAGTTCGTTTTCTGTGGCCTCCTCCAATTGAATAGTCAGCTTCACGTCATCCTCGGGTTTGGATTGGGCCAACGCATTGAAGTCAAGCCCATAGGGTAAAAAGGCCCCGAGGATGTCCAAAATGAGCTTGGCTTGGTAGGGGTTCGTGTAGAGAGACACCCCTTTCCCCTTCGATATTTTTGCCTTGTTCCTCTTGGCCTTGAAGCCAAAAAGAACAGATTCTCTCCTTCTGCTTTTGCTTGTTGGGGCACTTTCGGCCTCTTGTTTGGCCTCTTCTTCGGACGCCGAGAACTGTTTCACAACATATTGTGCTAGCACTTCATGAGAAGAGGATCCACTTTCGCTAATAAGAAAGTCAACGGCTGTGGACCAGTCAGCCAAGGTTTTCGCCCAGTGTTGGTTTTGGATGTGGAACGCGCTGGACATTCCACGGAACTTAAGCAAAATCGAGTCCAAAATGGACGTGAGGTTCTGCGATAAGTATTCTGAGTCTTGAAGCAGCTCCAATTGAACATAGGCTATGAGGGTTTCGATGCATCCAGCTTGCAACAGCAAAAGAGTCGTGTTTGCAGAAACAATGGACTCGCTATCATGGTTTATGAGTAAGTTTTTATCCTTCTTCAGCTCGATAATAGGCTCGGAGTCCTGGTTCATTCGAACAGTCAATGTTTCATCCCACACATTGGTTTCGGGGAGAGGGTATAGATTCAACAAGTAGTCGATATTATTATGTTTCCCGGTAGACACAAAGTTGATAAGAAGCATGGCCAAGAGGTCCACCATAGCAGAACGAATCTCAGGGAACTGGCTTTGCAAACACAGAAGAAAGAGCTTTTCATGAGTTGTGAGAATGGAGACCTGGTACAGGTTTTGATTGGTCATGATGTTCTCTGGCTTCATTTTGGTGCCTGAAGTGGAGGAAGTGGAGAACTCAAGCAATTCCTGGTATTTGGAGGCCACGCGTAAAAGTAGGATATTTTTCAATGCTAGAATATAGTACTTGACCATGACAATAGTGGATTCGGAGCTTCCCCCACTCCCTCCCACGATGATGGGGTGCTGCTGAATAGCCTTCAGTAGCAATTTGGCCCACTTTGACTGGGCTTTTTCATCGACATCTGATTTTATGGCCACCTTCAAGAGCGATGCCGTCAAGAAGACCACGTAGGCATCCGCATTGGGGTTCTTTTTCAACACCTTGTAAATTTGAGAAAGGGCAAAGTTGATTAACGACGTCAAATGCAACGGGAACGTATCCACTAAATCCACCAACAAAAAGCACGCCATGCGACCTGCTTCGGAAAGGTTTCCGTTTTCGTCAAGGGCAATGTGGACCAAGAGATCGTTGGCTATATCATAGGCTTTGTTTGGGTGTTGACTTAAGGCAACGGCAAGGTTCCTGGATAGAAGACGGGCCACGTTCAATGAAGCCTTTGATGACGTTTCGTCTTTATGATCCCCTCCCTCTTTTGTAGGGGGGTTTTTGCTGGTGTTTTCGAGGATGTGCTTGACTAGCTCGGTCAATTGGTGGAGAACCAGTGCATGATCGGCATCCTGGCCGGCCGAGGAGGACAATTGAAAATTTAAATCGGACAAATACTCATAGGCATCTTCCTGGCTGTAACTGTGGATAAGCAGGGCGTATTCAATGGCCATGATGGGAAATGGTGTTGTGGTGGCAGAGTGTAGTGTTAGGTTGAATGCGCTCGAGTTGTTCATAGCATGGTCACGTGCACGCGTCTCGTCACGTGGCCTCATCCTAGATGCAAATCCTAGCTTGACAGTCAAGCTACAGCCGGTTGATATGAGCAAGTGGAATAAGTATAATCTTAGCATAGAGGTTATGGAGTTTAAAAAAAAAAAAACTTGGGAAGAAATTTGAAAGTGTTGAAGCTTTTTAAAATGTCTATATACGGGGGCTTTCAGTGAGCACTCACCCACCGTCTGTACTGAGCCAGCCATGTAACAATGCCCCATGGACTACCAGGAATCATATATTTTCATACTAAAATTCATAATACAAAATTTAGAATATTTTGAGTAATTTTTGGGCAAAATTATTTTCTTCTAGCTGACAGCCATTTTTGTCCGGTATCACTGACACATAATAATAAGTAGAACGCGCACCCTACTAATACTTTTACTACTACTAAATCATGACCAGCATAAAAGTTTTATTCGGGATTTGTGACATTTTCAAATTTGTGGGAGAATTTTTGTGAGTTTTTAAGAGAATTAAGAGCTAAAGCATTTGAGTCGGGGCCTGCACATAGTCATAGTCAGAAGTTGGTGGTCTCAGACAGTAGTTGATCGTCAGTTTAGTAGTAGTATTGGGTACATAGTCATGAGAATGATCAAGTGAGAGTGAGTATACAGCTATACAAATACATCTATAATTTAGTATGGAGCTTGTATGGATGTTTTCCCTTGATGCTGTATTGAGAATATTAAGATGTATTAGATCATTAGAGTGGGGGGGAGGTATTAAAAAAAAAGCTTCTTGACGGAGACACGAAAACCCAGCCTCTTGGCCAGGTCTCGATTCTTACGCCGAATGCTTCTGCTTTTCGTGACAGGTCCTGGTGGAAGACTTTGCGCCTCGGCCGAAGTGTCCTGCTTGACAGGAAGGCTAGACGTTCTTTCATTATGCAGCACGTACTTGGCCGTGGAACTTGCCGGCTCAGTGCTTGGCCTTTCCGGCTTGAATCCCGGTATCTCGACCCCTTTTCTGGATTGCTTTCTTTCCATGCTCTTCGATAACCGGGTACCTTCGTGCTCGGAACCTAGCCGAGAATGCCTTTTGGTGGATTCCTCGCCGGTATACGAAGCCAACGTAGTAGTCATATCTCCAGCCTTTTGCCTCAAAACCTCGGATTTCACAATGAAACTTTGCACCTTGGTAAGAGACTCGGATTTGGGGATACGCGATTCCGTGTGCTTGACCGGCTCCGATTCTAACATCTCATTGATATCCAAAATCGTGCCATCTGCAAATGTCACCTCTTCGGAGTCCGGCAATCTCCGCGAATGGCGACGTATTGAGGTGGAGTTTTCGAGGTTAGAAATGGTCAACCTGTGCTTTGCGTTTTCACGCTTCTCTAACTCCAAGTCGTTCTCCACAATCGCTAGCTTTTCAAGCAACTCATTGTTGAACTGCGTAGCCAACTGAAGCTTGCTTTCGAGTACGCGATCGTGTGAGATCATATCATCATTCAGGATCTCGATGTTAACCAATTTGCTCTTGAGCTCTCTAGTTTCCTTGGTGTGGAGTTCCGATTTCTCCACCATTTCTTCGTGAAGGGTATTCATTTCCGAGTTCAACTGAATCACTTTCTCAGAAAGATCATGAATCTTTCGATCCTTGGCCCGAACCTGTGTCACCAACTCGGAGTTTTTCGACTCTAGCTCCCGGAGCTCTTCTTCAAGAGCCTGTTCTAGCTCCTTACTGGATTCCTGAAACTCCACAAGCTCCTGCTCAAGACCAAGCATGCGTTTGTAGACGCCTTCAAAGTCTGACGGCCCGAACGACGCCTCTTCTGCATAGTAGTCAAGCGGGAGACTGGCGGAGCTCATGAATGTTGTGTTCATGGATGTTTCAAATCAATGTGCAGGCTCAACTGATCATGATGCGAATACCGCGTCCATGCAGGAAAAAAAAACAAGATACGCACAATACAAGCGAGTCTTGTTGTGGAATTAGACTTGTTTCATGTATCGTAGTGTCTATCTCCATAGACTGTACTCCTGGGGCTGAGTATCTTGGCTGTTTACTCCAGAAGAGACGGATGCAACCGCGGCGTTTGCAACCGAGGCTGCCTCCTCTTCAGCCTCATGGTTTGGAGCCTTGGCCCGGAGCTCTCCGTAGGGTGCTTTCCGGGTGTTGTCATCATACAAATTGCTGATGAGCTTGGTGAGTAAAGAATGAAGGGAAATGTTTTTATCCCTGACTGTCCGCTTCAATATTTCAAAAGCAACCTTAAAGTCGCCCGTGGTCCATAGAATCTTGCTTTTCTCCTTGTGCGTTTCATGGTACATGTGCACGAGGTAATCCCAATCTATGGAGTCGATATCGGGCGCATTCATCTCGGAGATTTTGTTGAGGAGCCATACTTTGGTGGCAGTATCCATGACAGCGATTCGAGCCATGGATTCCCGTTTAAGAAGCTTGTTCCACTTGTATCTGCACTGAATCCGCGAGCGCACTCCATTCATCCGCTCGCTAACCAACGTCCAGTTGATTTTGATGGGCTTATCGCTGACGTTTTCTTTAGTGATCATGTCCATGACAATGTTTCTGAGCGAGGTCTCCTCAGCTTCCGACCACGCATGGGCCACGCGGTTGTCGCCGCATTTGATGTAGTTCCGCCAACGGTCTCTGCAATCTTCGGGCATTCTGTTCATAGCAGCGCCGATCTGCTTCCAATTTAGCGACGAAATCTCCGCTAGCTTTTTCAATAACTCGTCCTCGACTTTGGTCCATTTGGCCCGGATCTCAAACACATGGTATTGTCTCCTAATATGCTTGTATACCGACGCATTCGACCGGTACGGTAGCACTTTGAATAAGCACTCCCAAAAATTGTCTTTTGGCCGGTCGGCTGCCCATACCCTCCGGCATATATCGTTTCTGGTCAAGTTGTTGATGGCACAATAGCCTTGGATAAAGTTTTCCACAATATCAATTTCCTCGCGGGAAAATAACCTGGGGCCTCCAGCCTGAGGGTCCGGCTGGATATTGTACCACATGCACGCCTCGCTGGACGCCTGTGCGATTAAAGCCCCAATTGATGAGTGGTTGTATTTGGATTTGGGCATGATGTTGACCGTTGGCTCAGGTTGTTTTTTGAGCACTCGCTTCAGTTTGATTGAAGACTCCCTCCGACTCTTCGAAGAGGGGTTTTTTGAACCATCATCTCTTTCATGGTCCTCTATATCGCTGGAGTGCGGGTTTGGAGCCCTGTCCTGGAGCATAGAGAGCTGGCCATTTCTATTCTGGGAAGTCCCCGTGATTGAGAGTTGTTTTGCCAATTCTCCTGCACCCATTATGGCCGCATGTACTAGCTGGTCATGCTCTGACGTGGTATCAAGGTCGGCCAATTCAGGGTCGATTTCGTTGGTACCCAGAAAACTTTTTCTGCGAGATCGTTTGGTAGGCGTGGTACGCTCAAACCCAGCCGCAACTTCATCTTGCAAGAACTTGTCCCATTGGTATTCAGACATCAAGTCTTCAGGATTGATTCGTGCCCGTTTTTGCAACAGCTCATGGGAGTCAGGTCCATTGTCGCCGCTTGAACCTTCCATGCCATTTTCAGGACCTAATCCAGTATCCGGGTCCATTCCATTATCCTGGCCTAAACCATTACCCGAATCCAAAGTGCCGCCCACATACCGCATGACAGCTGCCTCCACTGCATCGTTCAACAGCTGGTTGGCTTTGTCCAAAAAATCGGGGTCTTCCGAGTGGTTGTCATCGTTTTTAGAGCCAGAAGGATTTATAGGCCCCCCATGAGGCTCATTAAAGGTAGGAGAGCCTATTTTTTCGGCCGCCTCCGATATGTGCTTATCATCAAGAGTTTCGTCAGCAGCATTTAGGGCCCGCTTCTTTGTATGGACCAGTGTTAGCCCTATGCGAGTTTTCTCCAGCGAAAGGGCATCATCGCCCATCTTAGGGTCGGATTTTATATCGTCGGTTCCAAGCTGCAAGAGCGCACGTGCGCCTCCAATCTCTTTTTGGCGCTCCATGGCTGGTTCTGTAGATAGTGGATAAGATATGGGATTTTGCAACCGGTAGACGTGAAGGGGTTACCCGAAATCCAGTGGTTTTAAAAGGTGAGATTCTGTTTCGTGACTTGAGCGCGCAGCCTATGCTGCGCACTACCAATCAATACAGTCCACGCTATAGACCCACCTGGTCAGTACTGCTAAAGGCACCAGACAAATCAGGAAGACAATCCACAAGACAAGTCCACAAGACTAATTACCAAAAAAATAGACGTTTCAAGTCTACCAGAATATTTGTATAAACTCTAAAAAAGGAAGTCGAGAGAAGAGATTTCCGACTGCTGGGAGCTTTTCTAGTCCATAAACTTATGCTCAACTACAACGATAATGTCGAGAGCCTCAATGCTTTCTACGGGGTCAGCGACATAGAGGAGCCGATCCTAGAGCAAAAAATCCCAGTTTTTTACGACCCTGAAACGCTTGGAAGTTTGGATTCATCCCAACAATATACCATTCTCAACCAAATCCTAGATCTAGACCTACAGTCGAGCCAAACACACCCTGAAAACACCCAGGAAGACCCCTTGACCGGGAAAAACTTGGCGAAGATTCTACACCAGAAAGGCGCCATTTCATCACCCAATGACCCGGAGATCACCAAGTTCCTAGTCACTTCGCAGGCCTTTAATCCACAGGCATACTTATCCGTGGTGCACCAGGACACCCCCTTTGAGCAATTGATGTCAAATCTCAATGGATTGGATAACATGATTCGCCACCAGACTTCCGAGCTCAAATCCGTGCTCAATGACAATTACGAGCGGTTTTTATCGTCCAAAAAGGCTATCGACGATAACTTATCTGCATTCAAGAACCTGAAGTCGCAGGCACAAAAGACTTTGGAGCTGACCAAGGTGTTTAATCCTGCCTCCAAGAGAAGCCTCAGGAGAACCGGCCAAGATGACTCATTGTTAAGTGAGTTGGAGGAATCCATAAACAACTTGAACCTCTCGTCATCCTTGATGATCAGACCCATAATGGAACATAATGCCAAAGAGGCCAAGGTTACCAAACTCATTGATTTTATTCGGGCGAACCAATTTATCTTTGACCTCCCCAAAAAATTCATCGAGTACTTGTCCAATCATGACCACGACTCTTTCATCGAGGACTACAACAAGTTTCTAAAGGAACGACAATATATCCGTGAAAGACATGAAAGAGCCAAAGCCAAGGCACATGAACTGGGTGATTCCGAAGCCATCAAGGCCTTGGAACAAACCCATAATCTCCAAAATACTGCACTTGCCCGTGTCTACAAAGAGGTCACCAACATCGCCGACGAGTTCAAGAAAAAGTCGCTCCAAGACTTGCTCTCCATGGATCATGACGTGGGAGCATCCTTGGGAGGAAACCGCAAATTAGCGCTGGACGTGAAGTTTATTGATCTCGTGGATAAGTTGCATCGCATGAACAGCGAGAACTCCAACTCGAGCTCCACACCAATCAAGGACTTTCTCAACTCTCAGTTGGAGAAACTCGAGGCAGAGATTCTTCATCAGCACAAGAAGTTCTCCGACCGCTTTTCATCCATGCAGCATAAGCTCACCGAGTACATCAACTCACTTAGTGAGATGCGGCTCAATGGGTCGCATGTGAAACACATTGCAGAGAAATTCGACAATGTCGAGGAATATTTCCGGGCTTCTTCTGCGTATACCACACTGGAAATTGATGTCGAAAAAGAACGTATCATTGTGGAGATTTTTGGGAACAGCGAGAATCTCGACTTGTCCATTATCAACGAAACATGGTTGGTGCTTGCCAACTTCGTGTCTTATGTGGAGGAATTCTTCGAGACTAGCGTGTCAAAATTCGTCAAGAACTACGTACATTATTCCAACCCCGAAAACGGTTACAATGTTGACGGCAATGGCGAACTTAAAGACTTGTTCTTTAAGATTTTGAATGACATGATATCCCGTTTGATGACGGTTTTCGACTCCAATAGCCCCACTGACCAAATGAAGGTCACACCATCAAACTACTCGGCGTTTCTTCCCTACCATACCAATTCGCTCTCGACCATTTTTTTTCTCCGCAAGATTTCGGGCAGTCTCTGCAAGCTTTTGAGTCAGTGTGGCCAGTACGCAGCACTTATTGGAAACACGGGGAAAAGCACAGATACCAACAAGCAGATCAAACACTTGCGCGAAGCCTCAGTGTACTTTGACCAGCGGATATTGGAGGCGGTGTGTGCCACGTGGGTCAATGACTGTTCTCAGTTCTACGACCTCGAAGACTGGGAAAAGTATAACGTTTTCGGCGATAGAAAGATGAAGAGCGTGATTTACACCAAGCTGATGCAAACACTCTATTACTACGAGCTTTATGTGCTTGATATGCTCAGTCTGTTGTTCATCAGGAAGTCCGAGGTGTCTAATGGGGATGTAAGAATTGTGACTCCATACCCAAGCAAACGAATCTTAGTGAGTTTGGAGATCCAGTTCATGAGGAGCATGACGGTACTTGTGGACTCCAGTGTCAAGAAGTTTACATCGGAAAAGGCGGAGATGCAGGCCGTGGAGAACACATGGACGTACGATACGGAACAGTGTATCTTTAAGATCTTGACCATGAACAATTTCACGGCTCTTGGAGATTTCATTTTCCCCAAGTTGACCCAGAAATTCGACCAGGCTTTTGACAAAACCTTGCAGAAGCAGAACTTGAAGCTTTTTGCCAACTTGGACAAGGTCAAAATCACCATTTTGGACGACATCAACGAGGTGGAGAAGAACTGGATCGAAACTCGTATCGACCGGCACTTTACGCGGCTTGGCAAGAGCACCGAATCCAAAATGCAGATCAAAATCGATCCATTCGTCTACGACTGCTTGTTACATTTCGTCAAGCTTGTGCATGTGTTGAAGCCAATCACCGATACGGGCACGTTCGTGACGATTATCCAGCAATTGCAAACGCACTTTTTGCTCAAGTTCTTGCTGTGTATTCGGGAAGTTTCACAGCGGGAAAACTTGATTGTGAGGATTTTGGGCAACATCAAGCTTGATCTTGATTTTTTTGTGGAGGTGTTTGAAGCTTCAGATACGCTCAAGTTGGATGACTATTGTCTCAACCTCGTGCAGATCATGGTGGCGGAGATCCAGAAAGTCGAGGCCATATTCAAAGATTTGGGCTACACCGCCAACGACATTGACCAGAAGTTGTTCAAGGCCCTCGAGTACAGCCAGAACGAGTTCACCTGTTTTTTATAGAAATGATGAGGGCCCGAAGCAGGTTCTTACATTGATGCAGGGGTACTTTTAAAATTCAGTTCTCCTCTAACACTGCATCTAGCTATATAGATCAGATAGAGTGGTTAAAACGTTCATAGTAGTCCAGAGTAGTTCAGAGTAGTTCAGAATAGCCAAGAGTAGTCTCATCGTGAAATGGACTGCACATCAAAGATAAAGCGCGATGTAGTTGAGACTCAGCAATAATGGACCTTGCACAAGTTGAAGACGTGGTGGAGCTGGAGAAAAAAGCATTCGTCGATGATACCAAAGAGGCGTACGTGGCACTCACGGAGCAACTCTCTCTCAGTCCAAAAATCGAAGACTGTATTGTCTTCGTAGGCTCTTCTCCTCCAAAGAAGTATGTGGATGCCGGGTTGAAGGGTCTCTCCTCCAACAAAGCCATTTTCATTACAGGAAAAGGCGCCAATCTAGCCAAGGCCATCACAGTAGCTGAAAAGATCAAGCAGCAGGCCAAAGGCCGGATAGTGCAGTTTAACAAGCCCGCATTGCACTCATCGTTGATCAACCCAGCCCACAAGCCTGCCGTGAGCCGGAAAAACGTCAGTATATTTTTCGACGATGGTTCGGGAAGCCCTAAACCCCAGGAGCAGCAGGAGCAGGATGCTCTTCGGGAAATCAAGGGCTACAAGGTGTACCAAACACCGTCGATGTCGATTTTTCTACTACTGGGCGAGACTGCGAACACCATTGAAGGCTGGACAAAGCAAACAGAACAGGTCTAAATGTAGATGTTACGAAAGTTGGAGTTTAACTATTGAAAGGACAAGTGGTGGAGTTGAAGACATATAGGATTTTGATTAAGTCATTGGATTTACTGTGAACTTGAATCAATATGCAGTGGTTGCTAGGTAGATGCAAGGTGCACGAGTGAATATCAGTCAAGGGTTTTAAAATTTGAAATGAAACTCTACCAGTACTACCTACCAGTACTACACTACAGTACTAGTAATGAACAACTACTACGCTACTGAGTACTAAAAAGTCCACAGTACCGCTATAGTGTCCCTGATGGACAATTCTAAACATTGAATACCAGCAAAAGTGAGATCTTTCTAAAATATACTTCTCGTATCCAACCACGCTCTGGGTGACTTCCTCTTCCACGAGACTCACGCATTGTAGTGTATAGTAGTATATTAATATGCACTACTATAGTTAACCGGTAGCCTTCGCTAGTACCAGTGCCATATGACCCTAAGTAAGAAACCAGAACTATAAGACAAATTCAAGCGGTGGTAGAAATGCACAGTAGAATTAGACAAACCAATGGCAAGTGAAAATTCAAGGGGACATGACCAAAACTAGAAATGGACAGAAAACATACCCAAATACTTAATGATGCCTGTAGACACCTCGTGACTGTGGTTTCCCAGTAAAATATAGTATCGCACAGTAGAGCAATACAGTAGTGTAATCTGGGGATGTACTACAAACTAAGGCTGAAGTCTCTCCTCCATACTGTATACTCCATATAATGTGACTTACACTATATTATTACTACACGCTATACCATGTGTTGCTTATGTACTTCATAGCACTACTGAGTTATTTCCACTACTCTGTACTATGTACTTGGGGCTGAATCTATCAACTCCCATGCAGGACACGGAATCGGCGAAATATGTTAGATTTCAACCTAGGGATGCCAAAAATACACTGGTACTTAAGAAGAAAATAGCGATAATATTTAGACAGAATTTCTCTAGGGTGTTGGGCCGGAATTGACTTCGACCCCGAAATTCGCAGCTACATGTCCTTTGAAAATACACTACAGAAACAATTATTGCTTGAAAAAAACACCGCTGTGGTGTCCGGAATTCCAGAATTCCATAAAAATTATTTATTAGAAGATTCCAATGAAATATGGGTGCTTTGCGTTGGGCTTTTTTGTACTGGGGTAGCCGGGTGTACGGGTGTAGATCTTGGTACGAGGTCTCAATTTCGGCCGTTGCAGTTCCAAAAGGTCATATTTTCATCTTGTTATCGTAATCACGTGATTTACACATTTAATCTTTTGAGAACTTCTTTTGGTGGTCATAAAAAAAAGCATAAAAACGTTTATTCTTTAAAATATAATTAATAGGATTTTTATCATGTACTTTCTTTTTATACTAGCAATAGTTGTGTAAGTGATCGAGTACAGCATATTCGCACTCTGGTGGTATACTGCAGAAAAGAAGCGTAATCCAAGCCATCAATATCCAAACTAATATTATAAAAGATCAAATGCATACAGAAACAGAGATAAGTAGCATTGGGATAGCTTAAACCCGGAGCTGGGTAAAAAAATGGGATATAAACAGAGGTGTGGGGTGATTCCCCCGGCCTGCACAGAACCGACCAATCGTACGCAGCCATTATCGCACCACCAAAAAAAAACTCAACTTCACACTCAATACATAGACTATCACACCATGGCCATCGACGAAGCAACGTTCAAGTTCGAAACTCCTCAGTTCGACCCCAGATTCCCATACACAAACCAGACCAAGCACTGTGCTCAGAACTACGTCGACTACCACAAGTGCGTGGCCGTCAAGGGCGAAGACTTTGAGCCTTGTCAGATTTTCTGGAAGACCTTCACTTCCTTGTGTCCTGTTGATTGGGTCGACAAGTGGAATGACCAGAGGGAGGCCGGAAAGTTCCCCATCAAAATCGAACAAGAGTAATCTTTCTGCATTCTACAGTAATAAACATCAATGATTAGCTTTTTGTAGGTGTCACCTTGGCATACATGACTGTAGACGCATTGACAGTCATTCATAGACTGGCATTTAGTCTACTAAATTCACAAGTGATGGTTGCATTGATGGTATAACCAATGACAAGAGTTTGATGGTCAGAGCACTGTATACTAATAGGGATGTCTAGGAATGGACTAGTCTGGAACATAAGTTGGGCTAGAATAAGCTTTTAGTTGCATTGGCCAGTAATTGTCTAATTCTAATGGTGATACGCATACTAGCAGCAGATCTACCGGTTTATCAATCCCCAGTACTCATAGTCTAGCAGTCCAGTATAGTTCTGACCATCAGTCAGACAGACTAGCACCAACAGTAAAAGTGTCTTGGTCTGACTAGTCGTAAAACAGTGCAATAAAGCACGACATGCCAGTATATAAGACTGACAAAGTCTCTCCAGCCTAGACACATTAACAATAGTAGTGAAGCTACCAAAACTCATCCTCGACCCAGTTTTCGTTCCGGAACTCGTTGCTACTGGCCTGGAGGTTCTCCTCGGTGAACATATCCGCATATGGGTCTTTGTTGAATTTCTTTTGCTCCTGGTGGAGTTTGGCCTCCTCCTTTGCTCTCTGTTCCTGCTTCCGGACCTCATTCTTCTGCTCCTGCGTCCAAGCATTGAGCTGGTCGGCCTGGTCCTTAATGAATTTCTCCGTGGTCACCTCAGACTTGGTACGGTTGATCTTGTTCACTATAGCATTGTCCTTCTTGGCCACGTGGATCCGCTTGATTTTCTGCGGGTTCACAAAGGTCACGGTTCCAATATCCATCAGCCCATCGCTCCGCAAGTTGTCCACCGGAGTATATATAATGGTGATGTTATTCAACTTGTTGGCCTTGATGGAATTGGCCTTGGTGAGCTGGCCTAATTGCTGTAAAAGACCCTCGTCAAGCTGGAGATCCTCAAACTTGGTCTTCTGCTCTTCGCTACTCAACTGTAGATACAAGTGGGCAGACGAGTGCTTGTCCACGTGGAACCAGAGGTTCTTGGGGTGCGAGTGTTTGATCAACGGCTCGTTTTCCACCTTGTCTTTGCCCATGTAGATGATCTTGTCGGAGGCATCGTCGCCCAAGGAGAAGTCATCGTACTGGCTGTTGGACGTGGCCGCGGCCTTGAAGAAATAGACCATTTTGCTTTGGAGTAGTGAGGCGCACGCGAGAATTCTTCGCACCCTGGCCTGGTGCCCCAGTGCTAAGTTTTTTTAACCATGGCCAAAGAGAAGGGTGGTAAATTCTAGACCCTTTTTTTTTTTTGGTCCTAAAGGTGTACTTTGGCTGATACTCAATGAGGGTGTTGAGGTATCCATCACCAAAAAAAAAAAGAAAAAAAAAAATAATAAAAAAACGAATCAAATCGGGGATTACGTAGAAATGTCCCCCGACGAGATACAAGAGTAGAGACTCAGACCTTCCATCTCTTCGCTTGGATCTACCACTTGTCAGGTCACACCCTCGGAGGTGGCGCCCGCGTGGACGTCCACACCCGTACACCCGGCTACCCCAGGGCAAAAAAGCCCAATGCAAAGCATCAACAAAGTAATTTTTTTTGGGGGAAAAACAGGATATGGGATCTTATATCGTTCAAAAAGGTCTTGGCAAAACCTAGGGTCATTGCCCCCTTTTGTGTGGGAAATACAATGCCCAAGCTCATATCCGTGCGGCCGGAACTCATACCCTCGGATCTAATGCCATATTTTAGGTTGGCGATCTTGGCTAATAAAGTTTCCTGATACAGGTACCTTACAGAGTTAGTTGATGAGGGTAAGCGGATATTTCAAGAGTTATCCAGGAAGTACAAACCAATAACCTTGTTTCTGATATCTGATATCAGAAATACCCGATTATCGGTGGTTCGTGTAGTCACCAAAAGATTAAGGGAAGTAATAAGCCGAGACTCAAACCCCTGATACACGTGACAGATGGTGGCAAATAAAATTCTAAAACATTAACATTCTCTCAGCCCATACCAAGTCCAAATACCTGTGGGCTGCCGTCTGCCGTGTGCGCATGACCACTCGCGATTGGCCACTCCATTCCCAGCCCTTCATAGAGTGTTTGTTATGGGTGCGAAAGTAGCACGGCTACTGCATTATCAAGTGAAACAATGCAAATCCAACTCAAAACACAATGGCGTCGATCTGATGCACCTCAAACAGTGTCATAACAAAGCCGGTGGCCAGACCTTAAACAGGAAGTCGTATCGGTGGATCTTGCGCAAGGAATCTCTAAATTCACGCATGAAGTCGTCTAGCATGTGAATGTCTCATCAAATGGGTGAATGTGTGAATGTGAGTAACCATTACAATCTGAATCCAATTTGTGGGTCTGAAATGGACATTCCAGAATTAGTATCCCTTTAAAATAAAATCAGATCGATGGCCTGACCAGAACGCAGGGGCAATCAGAGACAATCGGGCTCGAGGCCGCAGACGTGGTCAGTTCCAGAACGGACCCCTTTCTTCTTTCCAGAACGCGAATTTGTATGCCAGACCATAACACACCCATTAAACGGTAGCCCATTCCCACAACAGACGAGCACCAGCATGCAGGGCGCGAATAATTCATGCGCCTGCCCCTAGTTCTCACGGCCTCCCTGTTACGGTAACAAGTTTCGCGATCCACATCTTAACCTGTTACGGATAAAACTGTCCCACCGCCTTCTTCTTTAGCCACCGCCAAATACCCACTTGATTCCTTCCTTCCTCTTGCGGCGTGCCTTTTCATTCCTTCTTTTACTTTTGCAATATACACAGCACTTTCCAGCTGCACCTTTTGAGCTATCTCCCACTTCCAGCTTCCTTCTACCAGATTTCACTCCTTGATCTTATATTCTTGCTGTTTCCAAAGATCTTCACCCGCCACTCATGTTTTCTGAGACCTTGCTTGAAGTCGAGGAGTCACTCTCCGCAATGCAATTGTCCGGGAATGCCCTCATGTTGGGCAACTTGGACTTGAAGGCCGATCTCAATCGGTTTTCGGCTAACGACGTGTCAGAGGATACTTACGATGCCGACCGCTTGTTGCAATTATTCAAGGAGTACGACTATTCCACCGATAGCTTCACCGAATGCACCACGTGCCACCGTCTCGTGTCGCTGTCCACTGCCAGCTGCTGTCAATCAACCATTGACCAGGCCCACAAAGGCTTCAGGTCCGACATGGAGCGTGACTACTGGCTCTCCTTCATGAACAATCCCTACAAAACCATTCTTATGCTTCCAAATTACACCAAAATGACTTTTTTTCAAACCGTCATCCCCGTGCAGATCAGAAGCCTTGCCTGGCAGAAATTGGTGCTTGTCAACCAGAAGAACTTGACCCAAGTTCCCACCGAATCCAAGGTTTTGTTCACAAACTTTCAGCATTCCTACAACCTCAGCATTTCCTCCCAAATCAACAAGGACTTGAGCAGGACCTTCCCTCAGATCCCTTTCTTCCAGAACGAAAACACCGTATCCAGCTTGCTCACCATCTTGAACGTTTACGCAAACTACGACTTGGAGCTTGGCTACTGCCAGGGCTTGCTTTTCCTCGTGGGAACATTGTTCTACAACTTCAGGAACCTGGAGTTGACGTTCCATGCCATGTGCAAAATCATGGAATGTGAGCCCCAACTACGGGCCATCTTTGTTCCTGCAACCATGTCCAGTGTCTTGGATAAATGGTATAATGAATTCATGTCTGTCTTATCTGCCATCGATTCACAATTGGCCTCGCATTTGGCCACCTTCTGTGACTGCAAGGTGTTCTTGTATCAATGGTGGCTCTCCATCAACTTGATTCACACCCCGGACTTCTCCATCAACAATCGTATAATTGACTTTTGCTTGATGGAGGGATGGAAAGCTGGTATTTTCAAAGTCTCTGTCGGATTGCTTCTTCGGAACAAACCCCTTCTCATGTCTCTTGGCGAAGGTGACGAGGAAGTTGCGTATCAGCATCTCTTGAACGATACCAAGTGGGGCAACGTGATCCGAAATGTCACCAATTTCTTTGGTGAACTCCTCCTTTCTTTTGACGAGGCGCTTTTTGTCAACCTTGATCTTGAGGAACTCAACTTAGTGGCACCCCTCAAAATTACTCCAAGGAAGAATTCTGGCAATAAGGGCTCATCTGTGCTTGGGATGCTCAAAAGCTTCAGCATATCAACTGGCTCGCTCACAAACTCACCACCACATGCTGCTCCTCTGTCGGCCAATTCGTCCTTCAGCGATGATGGCCAAAAGGAAACTAGATCACACTGCTCGGTTTTTTCCAGCAGCAAAGACACTGATCTGATTTACTCAGATACCACTACGGGATCATGGGAGAAACAAGGCCTAAGGGTTCCTGGACGAAAGGAGTCCTTCAGTGACTGCAGCTCCACCCGGTCGTCGTCGGAGGATATTGTTGCCGAAAACGAAGCTATGAGACAGCTTTTGAAGAAGGCATATGGAGAAGTGCGCAGCGAGTCTTTAAAGAAACAGATCAAAGATTGCATCAGGATCTAGGACTTTTACAAGACCAACAGAATTGATAAGAACAAGAAGTCAATGTCATCGATAACATATATGGTTTTCATATTATGAAAAATAGTCACGAATAAAAATATGGTTAATTTACAAGGTAGTACATGTTAAACCTGTACTGTGAGCACAGTGATGTACGTATGAAAGCATTCAGTCGTAGTGAGACCTTGCGCGCGTCGGGTAACCCCGGGCCTCCACCAAATCTCACCGATTTTTTTGTATAGAAACTCAGAGTACTTTTGATCAATACTAGCGGTTCCGCCTTCTGAACAACCGTATGTCACAAACACACCCCTCATTTGCCACTGACGCTGACGTGTATTTAAACAATTGGATTCCCCCTCCCCAAAATCAGATCACTTGCTGTCACAAACACCCCCAGCCACAAATTACTAACCTACAGCCACGAAACCAGACTACTGACTAGATCTGCTTTCGGTCTTCAGAACTACAGGCCTTTTCCATCCGCATATCCTATTTTTTAAAGTGACTTCGCACAAAGCACCAAGCCCCGCGGGCACATCACCACAGCACCCTGAAGAAGAAGCTAACGTTCCCCAAGTCGTCCAAGAAACCCCTTTAGCCGTGAGCAAACCCGTCTCCGACCCTAACCAGCACGCGTTTTCTGACCTCCCCAAAGACACAGACCTCGAGTTTATAACTATTGTGTTCAGCCAGCTCTCGATTCTCTTGATTACGGCCACACAGGAAAACTACCAGTCTCATCACCGCCAGATCAGATATATATTGGCCACCGAAAAATCCGGAGTTGATATCCAGTTCTACCACAAGTTACTCACACTTGCCAACGAGGAACGGTCTTTTGAAAAAGATCCCAGTCCCATTGACCACATCCTCCGCTTAGAGCTCCAGCATTTGGCCTCCGACTGCTCCCACATCGAGTACTTTATCCAGGAATTCAAAACCTTCCTTGGTGAAAACTGCACAGACGAGGTATTCAAGCTCATAGACTATTACTCCATCGATCCGGTTGTGGCATTCACGTTTGTATCCAGACTTGCAGACCCCCACTCTTCCCAAGTCAAGTCGTTCTTCGAAGAGTACTCATCTCAGGTCCCTAAGCTTGTGATTGAAAGAAGCTCCAGATCAGATAAATCCTGGTGCCACCTTCTTCTCGACTGCATCTTAAGGTCTCCGACTTATCCTTTTCTCCATAAGCTCTCGACCATCGGCCAGTTCAACGCCTTTGACCTGACGATCCCCCCGGTTCAAACTTTTTTCCTCACAATCTTGAAAATGTCTTTCAAAGAACTTTTGATTGAAATCGGGCCCGAGAACTTGTTGCCTGAAAAGCTTCTTCCCTCATTGCTCCAAATTAAACCCGACGATGCCGACGAGAGCATTGCTTTAATCTTGGCCGAGATCCTCATTCCGGGCTCTCAAGGTCTTTCGGGTACTAATGGTGGTGTGACCGCTTTGACCTTTGTCAACAACTTACCCGAGGCAAATGCCAAAGGTGCTCAGTTACAAGCTTGCTTGAAAACCATCGACTCCAATAAGGCCAACTCTTTGAATTGGTTTGCCATTTTCTCCAAGGTGCAAGAGTATCTTTTCGACGCTTCGAAGAGAAATGCCCAGCCCTCTATTGCAAGTGTTACTCAACTATTCTCTGCTCTTGATTTTAAGAAAGGCTTGATCGACATCTTGTTGAGCTACGAATGGTGGTTCGACAAGACCTTGCTATACATGTTGCAATCCATGTACACCCAACAAGGTGCATTTGACATCATGAGCCTGAAAACCCTCACTCTTTGTTACGATGATGAGGTCAACAACGATCCCGAGCTCTTGAAGTTCGTGAACATCGCCAAGCTCGAACTAGAGGTCATTTCCAAGATTAACTCGCAAAGTTCTCAGCAACTCAAAGCGCAATCCGAGGGCGACCGCAAGCTTGATTCCTGGCTCACCCAGTTTTTTGAATTGCATTGCAGATCCGAGCCTCATCATGTCATTGCAGGAGCTTTGGCTATTCCGGATAAAACCGGGTTCATCCTCGATCGCATCGACCGCGTATTCGCTTTCATGATGGATAGACAGCTAACCGAAAAGAATATGATGCAATTGAGTAAGGTTCTCAACAGATTCAAAGAGCTCGATATCAAGTTGGCTATTGCCAAGTTAGTCGAGTACCACACTAACCGGCTCAATGCTGAGTCTCTCACCAAGGTGGTACACGTGGCTACGATGTGCAATTTATTCGATGAACTCATTACCAAGGCCAGATCCATGACCTATGCTCTTTACTTGACATTCATAATCGAGGCATCCAATCATTCATTTGATGTGAAGTCTGCACTTGAGGCGGATCTCAAGAACCAGAAGTTGAAGCCCATTGCATATGTGGCATTGGTTGAACGTTTAGAAGCGAGAATTGCTCAAGATTTCGAAGCAGGTCAGCAAGCAAATACCCAGAGCTCCACCCCAAGCAAGCCCATCAAGGTTTCAGTGATGTACGCGCTTTTGGAGATCCTCAAGGGTTCTCAGGGTTTGATTGATCCCGAGAGACTCAAGAACTTGCAATTATCGCTTTTAACCACTTACCCAAGGCTTATCAATTTTGGTACTGGCCACGATGGCGCAATTCTTGCCAACGAGGAGGCGTTTTCCAATGCCTTCCCAACTCAGGTGGAACAGGAGATGAAAAATTACTACTCTAAAATGTACAACAAGGAGATGGACATCAAGGAAATTGTGGACATGCTTACTAGAATGAAGGTCAGTGACGATCCCCATGACCAAGATGTGTTTGCATGTATGATCCACTCCTTGATTGACGAGTACAGGTTTTTCTCCGAGTACCCCTTAACAGCATTAGCATCAACTTCGCTTTTGTTTGGTGCTCTTCTTCAAAAGGACTTGATTCAAGGAACGACTTTGACGGTGGCACTCAACTTCATTTGGGAATCGTGCAACCAGCCTCAAGACTCCCATATGTTCAAGTTCGCCGTGCAGTCGTTGTACAACTTCAAGTCTAGATTGCATGAATATCCAATGTATTGCAAGCACTTATTGAAGTGTCAATCATTGTCTGCACATGCCAAGATGTATCAGATCGTCAAGGATGCATCCAACGGCATTGCATGTCCGGAGTCAAACACCCAACCGGGATCTCAAGGTAGTGAAGCACCCCACTCTGCCAGAAATGAAGTCATGGTGAAGTACAATTCGATCACGGCTGTGAAGAAAACCGTGGGCTTTGCCACTCAGGAGGAGCCCGGTGAATATGTTTCTGACAAGTTGTTGTTCTTTGTGAATAATATGACGTCGGACAATATGTATGATAAGTTGGCGGAGGTGGAGGATTTATTCGCCGAAAAATACTTTGCATGGTTCGCCAATTATTTGGTGAAGGAGAGAGCAAAAACAGAGCCCAACAACCACACGTTGTACTCT
Source organism: Metschnikowia mauinuiana (assembly GCA_002374555.1). Taxonomy (NCBI): domain Eukaryota; kingdom Fungi; phylum Ascomycota; class Pichiomycetes; order Serinales; family Metschnikowiaceae; genus Metschnikowia; species Metschnikowia mauinuiana. Next base: position 221,969 of record NKZY01000834.1, on the reverse strand, counting down.
AATTTAGTGTTTGCTCTCAAAAACGCCATATTTTATGAGTATGTCTTGGACACTACTCTTTTGGAGGTTGAGAAATTATTGAGGAGCTTCAAAGACACCGCAAGCGAGAGACTGCACTTGAAAAACTTGGGTTCATGGTTGGGCAAAATCACCTTGGCCAATGATAAGCCTTTGAAAAGAGACCAGGTGGCCTTGAAGTACTTGTTGGTGGAGTCCTTCGACTTCAAAACATTGCCCATTGTGATTCCATTGGTGTGTAAGATTCTTGAGCAAGCCAGCCACTCCAGGATCTTCCGTGCGCCAAACCCATGGGTTCTTGGTATCATCAAAGTTTTAGCGGAACTTTACGAATGTGCAGACTTGAAACTCAACCTCAAGTTCGAAATCGAAGTGCTCTTGAATGCTCTTGACATGAAAATCAAGAATGTCGAGCCCTCAACATTGGTTAGAACTCACAATCCAAATCCCGATGCATTGGCAGCAATGTTCGGAATTAAACCAGATACAAACCTTGTTATGGACGCACCAGGTTTGCCAATGGATGGTCCAGAGCAAAGCTTGCAGATGCAACAACAGATGCAACAGCAAGCAGCTTTGATGCAACAACAGCAATTCCAACAATATCAGCAGGTCAGGCAATTGGACGAGCAGATTCCACCTGCAGCGCCAGCCAACCAGTTGGATGCTCAGTTCAGCAAGTTGTTAGGAAACACGATTTTCACTCAAAACCCAAATTTGAGAAGAGCTTTCCAAGCTGCACTTGCACGGTCAGTGAGGGAATGTGCAGTCCCCATCTTGACCCGGGTTTCGGAGGCTGTCTTGACCACTGTGGAATCATTGATCAGAAAGGATTTTGCTACGGAGCCAGATGTGGTCAAGTTCCGGAAGTCGTACCAGATTTTGGCCCAGCAGCTTGCGCATAGCATGGTTATATGCAGTGGGCGCAAGATCTTGGTGGAGACCATTGAAGCTACCATGATCCAAGTCTTGGGTAAACAGCTTAACCCCAACGAAATGCCATTGTCGGAGTTGAACATTGCTATCCAGAACAATGTGGAGTTGTGCGTTGAAGTGGTTGAAAACTTGGCTGTGGGCAATGTCAGCGATTTGATCGAGGAGAGAATGCGGGCCCAGGTTGCCGTTCGGGAGCGTCATCCTCAGAATAAACCGTTCTTGGATGAGAGCCTTCCTGATTATGCTCTCAGATTGCCTCCTCCTCTTGGATTGCAGTCTGAGGGACTTCGTGACTCTCAACTCAGCATCTACATGGGATTCGGCTCCAACTCCTATGTTTCCAGACCAGAGCAAATGGCTGCATCCCAGCAGGGCCAGGGGCCACAGCCTCATCCTTCGCAAGCCGGCCATGTCGCCAATCCTCAGTCATTGGCACAGCCCCAGCAGCTCTCTCAAAAACCAGAGCAGCCAACGCAATCGCAGATGCAGCATTTCCAACAACTCCAACAGCAACAATTGCACCAGCGTCAAACCCCACAGACTTCTCAAGTGGGACTTTCGCAGAACCAGGACTTCAGGCCAGCCAATTTGGCTCCACAGCCAAGTGCAGATGGTCCTCCATTTGCTGAAGATACTGTTACGCCAGACCAACTCTTTGGTGTGATCACTCAAATGAGCGACAAATTAATCAGTTTATTGTCCACCACCAAGGAGACCACCTTGAGTGACTTGAGCGGAGACCACCCGATTTTGGTGGCTCTCACGCAGATTTTGACAATTTGTCAAAACAATTCATTCAAGCACCCCGAGCTCTTGTTGAAGGTGGCACAATATGCAGTCAACTGTTTGTTTACTCAAGTCAACGAGAACCCCATGAGCAATGAGATCTACGTGGTCATGCTCGACAAGCTCTGTGAGTGTTCTCCATCCACAGCCAAGGATGTCACGTGGTGGATGGTGCATTCCGTGGACCAGAGAAAGTTTAACATGCCCGTGATATTTTCTCTTTTGAAGGTACAGCTTGTTTCTCCCATCAAGTTAGATGGTTCCATTGGAAAGCTTATTAATGAGGGCAACAGTCCAGTTCTTGTGAAGTTTGCATCCAGCTTATTGTTGAATGTGTTTAGCGCTGAGGGCGTTAGACCAATTGCGTTGCGGTCAGAGTTCGCTTGTACTTTGGATGCTCTCATGAAATACAAGCCAGAGAATACGGAGGAGCACCAACAAGCACTCGCTTTGCGGAATGAACTCTTTGAGCTTCTTAATAAGACAAATGTTCCACTCATGCCCAGTCTCAAGAGCAAAGAGGCAGAAGGGTTTGTGCAAATGGGTTACATTTTCGTGGAGTGGGTCAAGCTCCTTGGCCACAGCGAGGACCATGTGCAATTGCAAATGTCTTTCATTGACAGGTTATTCCATTGTGGTATTCTTACGGACGCAAAGAAGTTCCAATTGTTCTTCAAAGCTGCTACCGAAATTGCCACCACGGCTTTCATCACCGAGCATGAAATCAGAAGCAGGACTCAGAGAGAGGTTTATCTCTCCGTTGACTGTCTCGCAATTTTGATTGTGAGGATCATCTTGAAGTTCAGCAAAGCCCACAGTGTGGATGCCATTGAATACTTGAAAAACATCTTTGGTGTTATTTATGTTGCTATGATCGATGAACACGAAGGCTCCAAGGCCACGTGGAACGAGAGAGCGTACTTCAAGTTCTTCTCGTCTCTTATGTGTGTTTGGTGTGATGCATCCATCCTCGATTCAGATGCAACCACCCACTTGGATCTCGAGTTCTACACGTTACTTGGGGACATGCTTAATTCTGTGCAGCCCATCATCTTGCTGGGATTCACTTTTGCTTGGATCTCGCTCATCACTCACCGCATGTTTTTGCCCAGAGTTCTCGAGCTTCCTGAAAAGTCCGGCTACAATATTGCGGTGAAGCTTCTCATGTCCCTTTTGAAATTCCAAAATGTCTACTCGAAAGACAGAACTGCGCACCAGGACGTGATCAGTGTGATTTTCAAGGCCATCAACCGGGTCTTTACAGCTCTTGCGCACGACCAACCGGAGTTCTTGATCGATTGCCACTACCAGTTGGTATCGGCCGTTCCTGCAAACTACATTCAAGTCAAGAACATCATCTTGTCGGCTACACCCAAGTCAGTGAAGAGTGTGAGCCCATACCTGAAAGACTTGGACATGCAGAAGCTTCCGGATTGCCAATTCTCGCCACAAATCCATTACTCCCCATTGGAGGATTTGGCTAAGGTGGGAACAAGAAAGCCGGTGGAGAACTACTTGCGGATTCCAGCCGCCGCATTGTTGCGGACGATTTACGCTGGAATGAGGTTGAACCACTCCAAGGAAGTATCGAATTTTGGATTTGACACGGTGAATTTCAACGTCAAGCTCATCAATGCGTTGGTATTGCACATTGGCGTATCGGCCGTGGAGGACCAGTTGGTGTCTTCTGGGTTCAGCAACAAGTCGTCGCAGGTATCGTTGATTGTTGAACTCATCAACCAGGGCGATACCGAGTTCAGATTCCACATCATCGATGCCATCATGAACCAGTTGCGGTACGCCAACAGTCACACGCAGTGGTTCATCAACTTCATGATGTTTGCATTTTCGTCCAGCACCATTTGGGGCTCTGAAAGTGTTCATGAGGAAGTGCAGGAGATCACAGTAAGGGTGTTGCTCGAGAGACATGTGGTGAACAAGCCACATCCATGGGGTCTCACGGTTCTCTTGACGCAGATCTTGTCCAGCACCGAATACAACTTCAACGAACTTAACTTTGTGAAGAATGCGTCTGACGAGATGAAATCGTTGTTTCTGGTGCTCTCCAAAGCAGTAGCATAGAGAGGATATATAGGAATCGAGGAATAGAGGTCAATATCATAGATCCTGAACATAGCAGATAATAGTAATGTAATCGGATAAAAGCACTGGAGTTTCAATGACTTCCTTACAAGATCATCAGACTTGTAGTACTACCAAGGAACATATCTGCTTCAAGAACATCATGCAGTATTCTACTCTACTATGTACCATTTTTTTGACCAAAATTAGTGCCCTTAACTATGTACTTGAATATGTAACAGACTTCACTTTACCATCTCCATTTTCCATTTAAACCTAAGAACAAGGAATTTATGTACTCAACATGTACACTACAAGACCCCAATTTTACCAGAATACTGTTATGGAGCTGCTTTAGAAAAAGTCGATACTCCAATATTATGGGCTCCAATCCATTTACAATGCACACTAGTTTGTAGAAAAGTTGGTTGTCATTATTTAAGGTCACAGACCGACCTCTAAAACCATCTTTGCTAAATTGACCATGTGAGACTATAGACTACAGAGTAGTATAGTCTCCACTGGTACTGGATTATTCTGGTCGTGTGTAGAGAAGAATATTCGTATTCTGACATAGTATTATCTTAGTAAGCTAGGATTTTTTAGTAGTACTATAATCTTCCAGTAGACGTCTATAACAACTTTAATTATGGAGTATCAAGTATCCCATTTCACCTTACAGAGTCTTTATTACCTGAATCCACGTATCACTAAAACTACACCGAGTCTTTAATTGAGTAGAGAATTTTAGAGAAGAATAGACTACGAATAGCAATGTAGTATAGTAGGTATATTCGTGGTCCAGACGATTGAGCTACCTACATTTTCAAGAGACGAAGCGTATTAAAAAGAGTATTTAGACTACATCTCCACTTGACCAATTGTAGTTTAGTATAGTCTCTCCAGCTTATACTACAGGCTAGAGACCATTAGACAAATACTATTTATACTGTAGACTATATTGAAACCAATAAACATAGTCTAGTAAATTAATTAGTCTAATAAACGTAACAGTCTAATAATTGATTAGTCTAATAAATTAATTAGTCTATAAATGTGTTAGTCTAATAAATGTGTTAGTCTATAGATTTAATTAGTCTGGTCAACCAGATACAATCCTTCAAAGGCCAGGCCCACGACTATTTCGAATAAAAGTAGCTTGAATAATCGGAGATTAATGTGGAGTTAAAAAAGAGTACTACAATTTAAAATCCACAAGAGTGGGACTTTTCCAGAAGCAGTCGCCATAACTAAATTCCACTTGAAAATACTTACACATTCCGTTGATCTGAAGATGGTGAAAAATTAAAAGCATCACAGGCCACTTCTTCGTATTCTATTCTCTTCTTAACGTCTCTATACTATCCTTCCACACTGTCCTTCTACGCTTTCCATCATTGTATGTTTCTTGGTCATTTCACCATACCTCTTAAAAGGTTTTTGGTTATGAACGATTTGGTTATGAATGATTTGGTTATGAAGGTTTCTCATCATACCATCCATATACACCATTTAGGTCATTACTCATTTTTTCTTCTCGTCATTCTGCTGCGACCGATTCACACTCGACTGTCCTCTCGTCTTTTTCGTCACTCACTCATATCCAAATCCACACCCACTCACTCACTCACGCTCATTCCACACTATTCTTCAACTGTCATGATCCATTCACCAACCCACAATTAATTCATGTGTTTAGTAACTGGTCTAATAATTATTAGTAATTGTTAGTAATTTTTTATTAATTGTTTAGGTATTGTTAGTAATTGTTAGTAATTAATCAGTAATTGTTAGGAATTAATCAGTAATTATTTGGTTTTTTTTAGTTATTAGGTGTTGGCTACTGGGTTAATATGTGTTGAGAAGGTGGGTTCATTTTAGTGGATGGATATTTTGGTGGTGGTGGTTGCCAGTGTATACGCAGTCTGTGCACTGGCGCGCCACCAATCTGGAGGAAAAACTGGCTATCTCGCGTATAAGAAGGCTTCAGATCCCCGTCTAAACCACAAAAGCTTCCATATGTCGAGAGTCAAAAGAATTGCTAAGGAACTCGAGGAATGTCGCCAGGACTCCAAGTCCGGCGTGACGCTTGATTTGGTCAACGAAAACAACTTGACCCATTTGACCGGCTTCTTCAATGGTCCTCCGGGCACCCCCTACGAGAACGGAGTGTTCAAAGTGGATATCAATATCCCCAATGAATACCCCTTCAAGCCGCCCAGCATGAAGTTTATCACCAAGATCTACCACCCAAACATCTCGTCGGTTACGGGTGCCATTTGCTTGGATATCCTTAAGGACGCATGGACGCCGATTTTGACCTTGAAGTCGTCGTTGATCTCGTTGCAGTCGTTGCTACAGTCGCCTGAGCCCAACGATCCTCAGGACGCTGAGGTGGCCAAGCATTACATCAGCAACCATGCTGGTTTCGAGGACACTGCCCGCTACTGGACTAAGGTCTATGCTCTGGACGATAGCCAAGGCGGCAAGGCTGTGTTGAGCGACTCGGCCTTGTACGGCATTGACGACGAGATTGTGTGTCAATTCGAAAACATGGGTTTTCCCAGAAACACCACCATTGATGTGTTGCGCAGAATGGGCATCAAGTCGTTCAACGGTGTCAGCAACAAGGCCGACATTGAGAATAAAATCTTAGAGGAGTTGCTTCGTGAAGTAAATTAGAAAGAGAGGCTACTAGTCACTAGCGATGCGGCTATTGGATCAGAGCTGGTGGTGGGACACAACTGGTGGGTACGGCTGAATCCCAGATTCCCTAATAGCTCTATCAAGTCAATATTAGTTATGAAAGTCGCCGAGTCAGCCATTTCAACCTCCAGACCGCTCTCATCCGCTCCACTCCCGCCCCACCCCCGCTCCAATTCGCTTTAATTTCTCTCGGCATTGAGTACATGCCTTACTAACCTTCTCATCAGACATGCCAGATTCATGATTGGACGTGGCTGTACGTGCCACGCACGAAGCACCTAGAACCAAAATAAGTTGATGGGTGACTATGGAAATGTATCTACATACACGGCACTTGCATCTGCCTCCTCACACCATCCACATTTTATGTATGCCAATAAACCAATTGCTTCCATGTACGAATAATATACGCTCCTGCACGTGCGCACAGCGGAAAACGACGAGAAAAATCTGTGGTAACCTCACCACTCTATTCCACTCTGTGCTCCACACTTCTTTCCCTACGGCCCGTGCCCCCTTCCCCCACCTAATATTTGCATTTTCGGCGTCGCCTGGCTTAGAAAAAATGGTTGTTGAAGAACAGGTCAAAAAATCAGACCCCAAAGACGTCCCAATCGAATCCATTGGTTGGCTCTTTATCCAGAGGTACTATAGCGCATACACCAGTGATATAAAAAAACTCTACGAGCTCTACGACAAGGATGCTGTGATTTACCACGAGTCGTTCCCCGAGCAGAATGCTGAGGGAGAACAGAAGAATGTTAAGACGGTACATGTGGCTCGTGGAAGCGACTGCATTACGGAGTTTTTCAAAAACAACTCCGACTCGCCTGAAGTCAATAAGATTGTCATTGAAAGTGCCGAGTTTCAAAACTCTGTGTCTGCTTCCATCTTGATCCTGGTGTCTGGTACTTGGAAGAAAGGAGCTTCTAACTTGAAGCACTTTGTGCAGACGTTTATCTTGACCTCCAAGGAGCACACTGTGTATGATGTGCTGAATGACATTTTGAAGTACCTCGACATGACGATGGAGATTCCTCAAACAAAGGTTGTGACCGTGGAGGCTGCAGAAAATGCTGCTCCTGAGTCAATTGCTGCAGAGAAGGTGGTGCCAGAAAAGGCAGTGCCAGAAATGGAAGTTGCTCCTCCAGTGACTGAAGAAAAGAAAGAAAAGGAAGAGTGTCATGTCACCGAGCCACCAAAACTGGCTGCAAGTGAGGTTGTAAGCGAAGCTCCAACCGAGGTTACTAGTGATGTGACTAGTGATATCATCAGTGAGGCCCCAAGTGAAGTTGTAAGCGAGGCCCCAAGTGAAGCATCTGTGAGCGAGGCCGAAACACACGAACCCGAGGCTAAAAAGGAAGAGGTGCCCGCACAAAAGCCCACATGGGCCACCTTGGCTGCCATCGAGCCTAAGACGCCATCCAGAAACATCGCAGTCAGCACCACCACACCCAGTACTGCTGCTGCCAGCTCTACCATCAAGCCATCCGTCGTCAAGAAAATCACCTCACCTCCACAGACCATGCAGAACATCCGGTACAAGAAGGAGGAATGGTACCCTATCTACATCAAGAACGTGGAGGTGGAAGAGGACGAGTTGAAAAGCGCATTAATCAAGCAGTTTGGTGATATCAAGTACTTCAAGAAGTCCAGCAAAACGGCCTTGTGTGATTTCAAACTCAAGGAGGACCAGCTCAAGGCCTTGGAAGCCAAGGAGATCACCATCCGCAACAACCGCATTCTTTTGGAGCAGCGTGTCCACAAGGCCTATAACGGCAAGCCGGATGCCAAGAAGGACAAGAAGCTCTTGAAGAAGCCACCGGTGAAGAAAGCATAATGATCAAGCCAGATCATTCCAAATCAAATTTTATACATAGTAAAATCATGATGTTAAATAGTGCATTCAAAAGTAGCAGTCCATCAAAAGTAGTTGGTCCATTAAAAGAAGATCACTTGACAGAAATTTACCAATTGGTGGATCCGGGCTCATAATCCTGGAGCGCACCATAGAGACTGAGACTACCAAGATTTGACATACCGCAGACCTGCATGGAGCACACCAAAATTCTCACTGGAAAACTACAAACTAACCTACGCATACTTTCCCCCACAAGAGTACGCCCACCCTCGTCCATACAAGTACTCATGCTCTCTTCCATAAAAGCCGTGCCGCTTCTAAGAGCACCATACGGTGTTGGCATGCGGTTCTTCTCGCAAGCCTCCATACGCAGCAACATCTTCAGCGACCTTAAAGACGCAGAGCAGGGCAAAGCCAAGCAGAGCTCCACCATGGTCGAGATCGACGAATTGCTCTCCAAAACCCCACAGCTCGATAGGGAGCCCTCCGCGCAGCGGTACCTGGACTACTTGCTTGGAGACGAGGTCAAGGACCCCCGAGACGTGGCCAAGTCCATCAACATCCTGGGCCCCGCCAGTGGGAGAAGTGTGGATGTCAAGTTCCAGAACCTGAGTTTTGCCGTTGGAAGCGTGTACCAGATCATCAAGGCCAACAATATTAGACAACAATGGCATTACCAGAAACGGTACATCCGGCCGGCCAAGTACCAGAAGGAGAAGAAGAGACAGTGGTGGAGACGGCACTTTTCCCGTGAGTTCTCGGACTTGATGTCTCAGATCACCGACGCTAAGAGAAGGGGTTATTAGATGTATATAGAAATCCTACAACTACACCAGCAATTGTTTGTTACTGTTCTATATCTGTATGCTACTGTTCTAGATCTATATGCTACTGTTTTATGTACTCTTCCATGGCCTAATGTAGTATTGTTCTAGAATGAGACATCCAGAGTTCTATCACCAAAAATCTTCTTCTTTTAAAATTTTTTTTCTTGTCATTTTATGGAAACGGCAACATCTTCCAAAATATCCCCTCATCCGTTCGTCCAAATGTATTTCTGATTTTTCAACCACTGTGGTGTTTTGTCAGACCCGGCCTCACCTTGCGCGCAGTTGTAAATACCACACAGTCTCTTGCTACACTGAGCAGCCCACTTAGTTTGTATCCCTACGTCGATGTTGATCAAAAACGTGCTTTTTGAAGCAGACGGGATCACCCTATTTAAGATTCCTCCGGGAGACCCTCGGCTCCGTAACTGGGACCCCAGTGCCGTGGTGTGGAATGGTTCTTTACGCTTAATAGAGCAAGAGGACACGGCAGCGCTGGATGATAGCTTGGTGTCGCAGCAGCTTTCGCTCCGACTCAAAATCGAGCTCTTCAACAGGGAAGACTCTGGCTTGCTCGTGCTGGAGTTTGCTGGTCTCGCTTCTGAAGTGGTGTGGGCGGAGGTATGGTATAACCCGTTATCGGAGTCCAAGTTGGACTCGTGCATTGCTAATGACCACTCCGACACTTTGGTCATGAGCCCGGAGTCCGCCAAATACTACAAGATCGTGGCCCAGTTGCCGGACACTGGCTACCATCCGTTCCGAGATACTGACAAGGGCTTTCTTCTACAGGTGGCCCTTGGGCTCCATTTGAAAGACCTGGCCACAGCCTCGGGCTTCGCGGAGAGCGTGGCCCTATATAAGCGGCACTTCCGCAGCTTCCAGGAGAAATTTGCATATGATGATTATCTAGCAAGCTTGCAGCTGAAACTACTGGCCAACTTTAGCATTCTGCACGACGGCACAGACTCGGACTTTGATGACGAGGAGTTTGGCAATTTTGTCGGCACCTCCTACGATTGACGATATTTGCAATGAGTTTTGCTGCGGTTTGCTTGACTCTTTAATCTATGTTACATAATTCATAACGACCCCTTCCTTTTTTTTTTCAATCCATTTCTTTCTCACCTTCCTCACCTCTTCTTCTTATAGTACATCTTCTGGATCAATGGGTGGTGTTCCTTGAGCTCCTTGTTCTTGCTCTTGTTGTACTCGATGTACGCCATGTCCTCACCACCAGCCAAACCCGCAAGAGAGCCCGGTGCACGTGATGCACTGCTCCCACCGAAGTTGTGTCTCTTGTCCTTTGCAAAGTTGGTTCCCTCGTCGTCGCCAACCTCCACCCCGGCTGCATCTTCGTTTTTCAAGAGAACCTGCTGTAACAACTCTCGCCTTTCTCTGGCTGAAGAGTATGCCAAGTCTGGAAGCTGCGACATGCCACTCAAGTGCGTGATCACTTTAAACGCATACCCTTGGTCAACCAAGAATGCTTGTCTCTTGGTGGAGTAGTACATTTCCTGGGTATCCTTGGAGACCAACGAATAGAAAAAGGCATTGAAACCTTCATCGTTACGTCTTTTGGCTCGAAGAATCCGCCCGAGTCGTTGTGCCTCTTGTCTTCTGGAACCATAGTGCGACGAGATTTGGATCAAACACGTGGCTTCGGGTAAATCGATGGAGGTGTCTCCAACTTTGGATAAAAAGATGGTGTTGACCTGGTCATTGTGCTGGAAGTTCTGCAAGATGGTCATTCTCTCTTGCTGTGGAGTAGCACCGTAAATGAACGGCTTGCTCAACTTCAATGCATACTCTTGCAAGGCGTACACATTGTCACTGAACACAATGATTTTGTCTCCTCTCTTCTCGTGGTAGTGGATTAAAAACTGGCATGCCTGGAACTTGGTGGGGTTCATGATGTAGAGCAACATTCTCTTACGTGCACTTTCACGTAAGTACTCCTGGTAAAACTCTGCGGTCATGGGACACCACACCTCTGCACATTGGACATTGGCAATGTGACCCTTTTGGGCGAGCTCCATCCAGTTGGCTTCGTACAATTTGGGGCCAATCAAGAAATTCAAATCGTAAATCTTTTCGTCTTCACGCACCAATGTAGCAGTAAGCCCCAACTTGGCATGTGCTGCAATGGTACTCACGACCCTTCTAAACATGGCTGCAGGCACCACGTGCACCTCGTCTAAAATAATAAAACCCCATTCTCTTCCGGTCAAGAAATCCATGACCTTCTGCGAGTCGTGCGACCTGTTTCTGGTGTTGGCCACCATCGAATATGTGGACACCACCAAACCTGCTTCACTGGAGAACATCTCCTTGTTCTCCGACGTGAACACAGCAACGTTTTCGGGCTGGATGGTACACCACTGTAAAAACTGCTGTCTCCATTGCATCACCGACACAGAAGACGTGCAAAGGACAATCACAGACTTTTTAATAGTGCATGCAGCGGTGATTCCCACCAACGTTTTTCCAGCTCCACAGGGCAACACAATGACCCCCGACCGGGCTCTTCCGTTACCAAACATCTTAGACAAGGATTTCTCCTGGTAAGGTCTGATCTGCGTGGAAGGCTTCAAGTCGATCTCGAGGTTTGCGTTCAGGTGGTCGTTCCTGAAATCGTACTCCTCCAAGACTGGGTAGTCAATCTCGTTACACCGTTTCTTGACCACCTCCACCGAGTCACTGGCGATCTCGAAAGAGTGCACCTTATCCAAACCATCATCATCATCATCCTCGGATTTCTTGCCCACAACCGAGGCGAAAATGTCATCCACCTTTTCCAGGCCACCCTTTTCCGCATTGGGAGCTTTGGAAGTACCCGGAATCACCAAATCTCCCTTATTGGGAGCATCACCCATGGTAAGGCCCTTTTCGGCCTCAGAAGCATCCGATGAAACCACGCGAAGGGGTCCTATGACTGAGTCCCTCAATAAGACTTGTAAAGTATCAGCCTGAGTGCTCTCCATAAAATACTTGTTGTGCTTCAACACAAGCTTGACTTTTCCAATATTCTCCGTGGCATCCCGAATAAACTTGAGAAACGATTCCGGAACAGGGGTCTTAGAGAGTCTTGTCAACACAGAGATGATATCTTCCGTCTCCAACCCCACAGACACTGCACCATTGAGAGAGTAGGACGTAATGGCGTACTCGTGGATATGAGAAGGTCTAGAGCGAGGTTCAGCCACCGTGATCAAGAAATCCTGGGCTTGCTCCGCCAAAGGCGAGAACGACTCCAAGAAAATCCGCCCATCACTTGGAGAGATCCACACTGGCCGTGAAAAATGATCCGGCTTGAGTTTCAAGTACAGGAAATCCAGCCTGCCAAACACTTTAGATACCGCATCCGGAACGTAATCCTGAGGAGCATCTGCATTGCTCACCTCTATGAACTCGTCCTCGTCCAAGTTTTCATCCGAGAGCATCTCGTTGATATGATTGGTGGCATCATCATACCTTTGTTTCTTCACAGCGGCTTCTTGGAGATCAGACGGCTCGGGTCTTTTACGTGTGGACATGGGCTCAGGGTTCTGCTGAGTGCCGGTTCGTTTGGGCTTGGCCGCAGGTTTGCGCTTGGGACGTTGGCCATACGTATGGTCGTCGTCCTTGGCCTTGTAGTTGCCGTCCTGCGAGTCGTCGGAGTCGACATCGGAGTAGTTGCCCCTTTCTAACTCGGCGTAGTTGACTCTTGCCATTGCCTGTGGAGAATGTGAAGGCGAGGGAGAAGTAGACGTGTGATGGTGTGCAGGCGCGCGATTAGTAGTCTGACTTACTAATAGATGATCTGTCAGATAAATGGCTTCTCTGATAAAAAAAAATAAAGTGATAATTCCAAAAATGTCTAGATAGTGGCGAATAGACAAATACAAGAAAGCATGATCACGTGCAATCATAGGTCGTCGTTGGTCATGCTTGGTTAGAGTTAGCGGTGTAGGAATGATTGGTTTGACCCTCGGAACAGGAGAGCGCAGCCGGAATTGGACACAGCTAATGATGTCTAAAAGAACACATACAATATTTATTTTGATTCCAAAGCAAGCATTTAGATGTCCGGAATTCCTGGATTCTGAAAACCTCAATTTCAAGAGAATCAAACGCAAAAATGGGTGCTTTGCATTGGGCCTTTTTGTCCTGGGGTAGCCTGGTGTACGGGTGCAATGCCGCAGCCAGGCCCCAATTCCGAGGGCCCTTCCACAAGTTCCATAGGTTTGCACCCAAATCCGAAGCCTCTAGTTTGACTATAGAGTGAGCCCATAATACGGTAATTGTGATCAGACAAAAAATTTTATTTCAAAGTAAGTATAAAAATTATGAGTTTAAGCAATTTGATCTCCTGAACACCTACGAGGCAAGGATTTCATTGATCCCAAGTGCCAAGAAGCCATTGAGCTTTCAAAAAAAATTCATTGATTTGTTTTTCTAGTAATTGGATCTATAAATAATGTTCTTTCCCATTTCTCCTCAGCCTCGCTCGAATTTCGGCTCGACCTTGATCTCCTTTTATCACCATTCCAGGCAGAGTGTTAAAATAGCAGGGTGTCAGGTGGGACAGGCGGACCAGTTCAAGAAATCTTTTAAAAAATAACAATCAGAAAATCCAGTCTTGGCTCAAAAAAAAAATGTTTCAAATATTTTTAGTCACGTCTAATGTATACCTGTCAGAAAGCGGACATAAGTAATACTGGATATAGAACTTGTAATATAAATACTGTCGGTTCGAAAGAATACGAGCAGTCTCAAACCCAGTCCCAATAATTGGCCTACAGATAATACATTTTCAAATTGCTCTTCTTTTTCCATCTTTTCTATGCTAATCCTAATCTTAACTACACCGTCAAGTGTCTAGTTCAGTGGTAATAGTGTAGTACTAGCAATGTGATCTCTTTATCCAGACAACATCCCCCCTACTGCGATTCTGTCGGGAAACTTCTCTCCAGAAACTTCTCTCAAGTCATCCAGCTCTCTCATCTCCCTCTACAGAGATGTACATCTTACGGGAAACCATTCAAATTTTCTCTGGTAACAGATAGTAATATACGTTGTTATAGATTACTACAGAATTAAATAGTCATAGAATACTATGACATGCTATTAGTCGGTGAACTTGTAGGAGCCAGACGACATGGTGATGGAGCCACCCCTGTAGGAACCCTTCTTCATCTTGTTCTTGTTCTTGGTGAAGTCCTTGCCCCGCACCTGCATCAACTTGTCGTTGGCCATCTCGCCCCACGTACCGGCTGCACCTTTGTATGCGTTGTCTTGAAGAGCTCCGGCTTCAAACAGGATTTTCGACCGGTCAATACGGGAGAAATGCTTTCTTTGACCGGCTGCTAGTTCTGGCTCGGGCGTGGCTGGGATGTGCTCGACTTGATTGGATGAAACCTCGGGCTCAGTCTTTTGCTTCTTGGATGCTGAGTCTGTGGAGTCCAGTTTCCTCTTGACCTGTTTGGATTCAGACGACGACGAATCAGAGTCGGAGTCGGAATCAGAGTCGGAACTGGAGCTGGAATCGGAACTAGAGCTGGAGTCGGAGCTAGAGTCCGAAGAGTCGGAGCTCGATTTCGAAACTTCTTTTTTATTGGAGCCAGAATCGGAATCAGAGTCATTGGAGTCAGAGTCCGAGATCGAACTGGAGTCCGAACTGGAACTGGAGTCCGAACTAGAGCTAGAACCGGAACTAGAACTGGAACTAGAATCAGAGTCAGAGTCAGAGTCAGAGTCAGAGTCAGAGTCAGAAATAGAAGACTTGGCCTCTACTCTCTTTGCATCTTTGGAGTCCGACTCGACATCGCTAACGGAGTCTGTCTTGGAGTGCAGGTCGCTATCGCTTTCCGAGTCAGAGGAACTGGAGTCCGAGTCGTCATCGCTCTCGGTATCCGCATCGGAGCCAGAGCTCGAGTCCGACTCCGAATCAGAACTGGGGTCCGAGTCCGAGCTGGAGCTATCGGAATTAGAGCTGGAGCTATCGGAATTAGAGCTGGAGGTCTTGGGGTCAGACAACAAAGTCTGCAACGAACCGTCCACCGAGGGCAAGGAAATGCTCTTCTTGTCGAGGTACTCAGTCAAGTACTTACGGGTCTTCTTAAGGTCATCGTTGGACTCAAGGTACTTGGCAATGTACGCCAAAACGGTCTCTTTGCTAGCCATGGCTATGGATCCGATGAGCAGCGACGGTTTTTTTCGAAAGTATCGCGGTCACGTGCGCGATGCCTCATCTCGTATCTTGTCGTAGAGAATAGTGGTCTAATATACGAATACTATAGATCCTTACCTTTCTGAGGAAAAGTATCTTTTGGTATAACATGATAAAATGAGACCTTAAACAACACAGACGTTTGAGCCAACTTTGAAAGTACTAGTATCAGAAGTGGTGTTATATGCAGGACGAAAGTAAGTAACCCAATTCACTCCATCCAAACGTACTTAATAGTACATGACTTAGTGTTTCATTTTATCAATAGTATGGAAAGAAGCGAAGCTGTAAAAAAGCGTTAGGCAGGAATAAACCAACTCGGCAAGAATAACTAGCGGACATAGGCTGACACTAATGAAGGTAGGCAAGGGTCCATTTCCCTTGAGCACAGGAAACTCTGTAAAAATACTCTTAACAGCTCCAAAGATGAGTTTATATAGACTCAGTCAA
Source organism: Metschnikowia mauinuiana (assembly GCA_002374555.1). Taxonomy (NCBI): domain Eukaryota; kingdom Fungi; phylum Ascomycota; class Pichiomycetes; order Serinales; family Metschnikowiaceae; genus Metschnikowia; species Metschnikowia mauinuiana. The sequence goes on along the minus strand of NKZY01000834.1, from coordinate 206,092 downwards.
TGACATGACTAATTTTTTGTAGCTACCATGAAAGACACCAATGACCATCTCAGAAGCATCTCACATTCCATAGAACAATCATACCGTAATTTCGTACTCCGTATTCAGCTGTTTATTAGTTACATAGTGTAGAAGTTGCATTGTGTAGAGCTCTATTGAATAGACAGTAAAGAACTTGCAAGGGTTATTGCCGAGTGTAGAGTAGTAGATTAACCACCAAGTGATATTTATGTACACCAATATTATACACACTCATCACTACATAACGTACTGGCATAGTCCACAGTAAGCAGTGGAGTATACGATTTATCTGTAGTAATTTGGTATATTCTTTTTTTATAAAAGTAGAAGGAAGGGTAAGACACTATTCTATACTGTACTATGCACTCCGCTAAACTATAGACCATAGTGTAATTATTGACCATAGTATAATACTATAACTACTAATTGGTAGAAGTGGAATACTACTAAAATTTCTGCCTAATAGTACCGGTGAATGGTTTCTGTCTACGATTGTCTAATGGCACTGTACATTGTAATTCAGTATACTATAACTCGGTCTACTGGTTTGTCTACTGGTTTGTCTGATGGTCTGTCTGATGGTCTGTCTGATGGTCTGTCTGATGATCTGGCTTATGGTCGGCAGATATATCACAGCCATGATACATTTATATACTCCCATTACTCGTCTTGATTATACGAGTAAAATTAAATGTGGGCAATGCACTCCAGGAAAAGAAGTCACTGCTCAAAGGCTTCTCGACTCAAATTATTTGGGATATGATTAGGAAATAATTAGGGAGATTCGAGGGAGAAATGGTGATTAGCCTCGAAATTATCTGGGCTTTTCCCTGGCTATGCATGTGAAAAGCTGGTTGAGTCGAGCAGTAGGTCTGAATATTCTGTGGACAGTGTAATCCATGGAAGATCCAGCTGTACATTGCAGACATTTGAAAAATTTCGTCTTCAATAAAATCTAGGACATGGTTTGTACTGAAACTGAAACTGAATAAAATGCTGAGAATTTCTTGGTGCAACGGGATTATTTCTGAAAATGCAATTACGAATTATAAATTAAACTTTAAACCTGTTTACGTTGAAAAACCAGTAAAGTCCGTTGCTTGGGACTTATAGAAGCGCAATCCAAGGCTGGAAATTAAAGTTCCGCTGTGCAGCTAAATGTCCGGTTTAAAAGTAATGCTTGTTATTGTAAGACAAAAAAAAAAGCTTAAGTCCGTGTGTATTGCCAAGTTCGCCGGTATCTTTTTTTTTCTTTTTATTTTTGATTGCATAATTCCCTGAGTCTGTAATTCCGTAACTCTGGCTGTAACCGTGTATTTCAGTATTTCAGTATTTCTATATTTCTGTATTTCTGTATTGTTCTTGTTCCTGCAGCAGCTGTCGTTCTACAGGATGGTAAATTATAGTAAAACCAAGTACTGAAATAACTAGCTTTCACGGTTTGTATGGTGAATTACTCTTTTAAAAATTGATGAAACTAAAGAGTATAATAAACTACAGTAGGAAGTGAGTAGTTGATACTTGACTAGAAAAGTAGAGGTAATTCCAGTGTTCTGTAGTGCCCTGGTGCGCAAGTAACAATGATTTTGACCAATCAACACATATCGCTGAGCCAGTTCATTCCGTTGTCAATTCACCCTTACTATCCAAAACCTTGCTTTCTTCAAAAGGATCATTGAATAATGGAATCACCTTTCATTTTGTCTCGAACTACTATTCTACCATACTGACCAATTTTGTATAGTCTAGTACTAATTGTACTCTACATTGTCGATTATCATAATACAGTTTATTCATAGATAATGTGTGTGATAAGCAGAAGTAACAATAACATTTCCCGGAACTCCAAATCAGATCTTGGGCTTGGGACGGTCGTACCAGTAAGCATTGGCTTCATCGCCAACCCGGACGAATTTGAACATTTGGTCCACCATTTGATGCGGCTGGTCTTTGAACTGGATCTCAGGAAAATTGGGCCTGTTCTCTTTAAGGAAAGCAGCCCTCTTTCCAGTATAATTCATGATTAAGTCCACTGTTTCCTTGACATTCTGAGCATGGGCCAAGTGGTCACCCTTTAATTCAACATGCTCGAATAACTGGGCCGGGACTTGTTTCCGTATAAAACCCAACGAGTCGGGGTGGTTCCACTTGGCTTCCGTGCCATAAACCACTAGGTACGGCACCTGCAAATTGGCCAAGGCCGCCATCCCGTACTTGAGGAAAAAGACTGCCCCGAAGTACACCGACATCTGCGCTCTATTGGTGGACTTGGTCTTGTACTTACCATTTTCACTGTACACCTCGTCAGCCATGAACACGTCCAAAACCTGAGGGTCAAGCGTCAGGTAAAAACTGTTTTTCTTAAAGAACAGATCCACTTCTTTTTTGGAATCAAAGCCGTCAAAGAGAATCTTCTCCAACTTGCCCACCCTCTGCAAGAAGAAGTCTTTAATCTGCAGATCAAAGTAAATCACCGGCTCCACAGCAATACACGAGTCGAAAAGTGAAGGCTCCAAAGCAGCTGCTACGGTCACATGGTACCCGCCCATAGAGTGGCCCACCAAGATATTCCGAGTGTAAGCATTGGGTTCAAAATCCCCCGTGGTGAGGGCCTCATGCTTGACCACCTCGATCAAGTCCTTGGCTCCGTCTCTCCAGTCATAAGCCCACGAGAGTTTCTCCTTATTCATGAGCCCGGAATCTCCATGTCCTGATGCATCCACGGAAACCACCGACCCGATTGTCCACGTCTCAGACTCGCTTCTCTTAAAGAGCTCTTCAATGTGCACTCTCCAAATACTCTTGTTCATGCCTGTGCCATGGGCAAAGATGAAATTGAACTTGGTTGTCTCGGGTGGAACAGAAGTTTCATTGGTGAACTTCAAATATGCAATTTCAAGCCGGTCCGATGGCAATACTGTGGACCCAGTACCTCTGGGCCAAGCAGCACGAGTCACTTTATTCTCCACCAACATTCTTTATGAAATCTGTCTAGTGAAATCAGAAGTAAAATTGTCAAAACACAAGACAAACACTAAATAAATAATGAAATGGGTTAAAAACACAATTGGTAGTTTTGAATCTGTGGAACTGAGTCTGTTGAATCTGTCTAATCGGTCCTGTTTTTCCAATGTATGTTTATCTGACCCTTTGTATTTTGTCGTTTCTGTCTTCTATAATCCGTCTATCTTGTTTAGGCTGCTCAATTCTGGCCTCCCTTATAAATAAATAATGGTATAGACCCGACAGACTGGCCCTTATATATGGGCGCTGGATATCGCGATATGAAAGTATTGTGGGTAAACGGACTGCGCATAGCATTGTTAGCCTCGGTTGTCTCTCCATCTCCTCCACCTAGTTCGGGGGATGCATGAGCTTGGCCGGATCGGGCTTCTGTTTCGGACCTTGCCACTGTTAAAAGCCTTATATAGAAAAAAAATAAATACGATTATACCTAAAGAAAGAAAATCTCGAGGTTACGACTTGGTCACTATACTATGGTAGAGTGCACGTACACACGATCTGACGTCATAAACGGGCCATTTCGCTCGGGATTTGAATGCGAAAAAAAACGTTTTAATCCTTAAATATTCTTCAAAACGATTTCATTAGTAAATAACTCAATAACTTTTTTTGCTTTTTTTTTTTTGCATTTCACTAGACTGCAAAATGCTTAGTGGGGCACACTCTCGTTTGAGTCGCACCTCTTCGTACCGCGCCTGAAAAACTTAGACCACGGCATCAGATCGGCTCATCACTTAATCTCCAGTTCTATTCCAACCACGGGAAACCAACACATCCGTGATTCGGTCTAAAAACAAAAACAAAAGGAAAGAAAAAAAAAGGAGAAACTTTTATAGATCCAATCCTGCATCCAGCCCAGCTCTGCTTTATCTGCTGGTTCTGTTCTGTCCTGTCCTGTCTTGTCTAATCTGCTAGTTCCATCTAGCACTATCTTCACATGTGCAAACCACAATTGCTAAGGACCGTGCTGCAGGTCCGTCAATGGAGACGGCAATTGCTCTTAAATAACAAGAGCGTTGGTTTCGTCCCCACCATGGGCGCCCTACATGCCGGCCATTGTCATTTGATCGAGACCAGTATGCAAGAAAACGACCATACCATGGTGTCCATCTTCGTCAACCCATCGCAGTTTGCTCCACACGAAGATTTGGACTCTTATCCAAGAACCTTGGAATCGGATTTGCAGGTGTTGGAAACCTCGTTCGGTGAGAAAAAAATCGATGCCGTGTTCCTTCCAAAAGTGACAGAGTTGTACCCTTCTGGGATCGTGCTAGATGTGCAACAGCAGAAAGGAGCCTTTGTGACTGTTCATGGATGTTCCGAGCAGCTTGAGGGCGCCAGAAGACCCGGTTTTTTCCGGGGCGTGGCCACCGTGGTCACCAAGTTGTTGAATATCGTTACCCCGGACAATGTGTACTTTGGACAGAAAGATGCTCAGCAGTGTGTGGTGATCAAGAACTTGGTCAAGGACTTGATGATCAACACCAATGTACGGATCTTGGAGACTTTCCGTGAACCCAATGGCTTGGCCTTGCTGTCTCGGAATGCATACTTGTCCAACGAGACAAGAGAGGAGAGCAGCTTGATCTTCCGGGGCTTGAGTGCAGGAAAGGCCAAGTTCCAAGAACTCTGCGTGTCCCAAACTCCCATTTCTTCTGCCCATATTCTTGCAGCCATTAATGAGGTGTATTCCTCTGCTCCTAGCACCTGGGAATTGGAATATTTGGCCATTTCCCACCCGGAAACCCTTGAGGACTTGGAATCCGTGTCACCTGACATTGGAGCCACCATCTCTGTGGCCTTCACGGTACCTAAGGCCGATGGAGGGAATTCTAGACTCATCGATAACATCCAACTTCTTTAATAGTCTTGTATATAGAAAGAAATTGAATTTATCAAAAAAAAAAAAAAAAATTGGCCCTTAAAACTGTTCTCAGTAATGACTGACCTTATAGCTAGAATTTGCGCGGCTTGAACCTCGGGGTCTTGTTCTGAACACACGTCTTGGGGTTCTCCATAGGGGTTTCCCGTTTGGGCTCCATGGACCGCTCCAAATCACTGGCATCCACAATCTTGAGTCCTCTCTCTATCTCCAACTCCTTGCGCACCCGTGCACTCACCCCATAGAAAATGTAGCCATACTCCAAGAGCCACTCCGGCTCCACGGCAGTCACACACTGCATGTACTCTTTCTTGGTCAACACAAGCTCATCGTAAATCACATACAGTGGGCTCAAGCTGGCACTGCCCACCAATGCCGACGTGGGGTGGAGGTACATGGACATGGCCGGTTGTCTCATGTTGGAGTACTCGGCCCGGCCTCCTCCACCACCTCCCATCTTCATCAAGGTGGCCAGCTGGTGGTAGTATGCAGCGCAGATACACCTGCGGATATCCACATCGGACTTGGCCTTGACGATTGGGTAGTTTGCTTTCTTCATTATAAGCATGAGCTGGTTGCGCACCTCTTTGGCCCTCAACAACGACTTGTGCTGGAGGAAGTTGCGGCTACTCCAAGCTGCCAATTTGGCCAGGTGTTTACCCAGCGTTCCCAGGTTTTGGTTGTTGGCCTGGTTTTTGGCCCGTTGTTCCCATTGCGTGTAGACATTAAGCAAGGTGAGATGGTCCAGGTCGGCCACCAGGAACTTCTCTCTCATGGCATCAGCTTCATCGGCCCGTTCCTTGGGCCGGACAAACACACTGGGGACAGAGAGCATCGACACAATCGTAAGGATTTCTAGCGAACAAGCAAACCTTTGTTGGCACGATAAGATGATAATCTTGGCGAGTGTGGGCTCCATGGGAAAAGAGCTCATTTGCTTGCCCAAATCCGTCAAATCACCATCTTTACTTAGTGCTCCCATGGCCCACAACTCGTATAGAGAGCAACTGAGAAGGTCCAGAGGCGGGGCGTCTAGAAAAGGGAAACTCAAGATATCGTTGACCTTGAGACTTTTGAGTAGAAGCATCACCGACGAGAGATTTGTTCTCTGGATCTCGGGGATCGGTTGGGCATAGATATGCTCTGCACTGGCTGCACCTTCCGTGTATAAACGGTAAGCCAACCCAGGGCCAGTTCTTCCTGCTCTTCCGCTTCTTTGCTGGGCATTGGCCTGTGAAACAGGAACAACTTGTAAAGCGTCCATGCCCAATTTGGCGTTAAAGAGTTTCATCTTCATCAACCCACAATCCACCACGTACTTGATGCCGTCCACAGTCAACGAAGTCTCTGCTATATTGGTGGCTATAATCACCTTTCTCCTCTCTTGGCTCTGCTTGGTGAAGATCTTCTTCTGGAGGTCTGCAGGAAGCGTGGAGTATATGGGGTACACGTCCAAAGGCGGAGGGTTTTCCAAAAGAGCCAATTTCTCATGGATAAGTTCACACGTGGCCTCGATATCCTCTTGACCTGTCATGAACACCAAGACATCTCCGTCGCCCTTTTTGTTGGCTAGGTGGACGGTCACCACTTGTTTCACTGCAGTTTCCACGTAGTCCATGCATCCGGACTTGGCGTAAAAAACGTCCACGGGGAACGTACGTCCGGGAATAAAGTATTTGGGGGCATTCCCAAAAAATCGGACAAACCGGTCGGAATTCATCGTCGCACTGGTGACAATGAGCTTGAGGTCTCGCCGACGCCGAAGAAGTGTCCGGAAAAGACCCAAAAGAACGTCGGTGTTTAAAGACCGCTCGTGGGCTTCGTCCATAATCACACACGAGTAGTGCTCCAAATCTGGGTCCTCAAGCATTTCTCGTAGTAAAATACCTTCGGTCATAAACTTGATGCGGGTCTTGCGGTGGGACGTTTTATCTTCAAACCGAATGGTGTATCCGACGTCTTCGCCCAATTTGCAGCCCACTTCCTCCGAAACTCTCTTGGCTACCGACATTGCAGCCACACGCCTCGGCTGTGTACAGGCCACCATGAGTCTAGACCCGTCTTTTTCCACGTTTTTGGTCATACCTTCCTCGTAGAGAAACTGAGCGATCTGGGTAGTTTTTCCAGATCCGGTCTCTCCCACAATTACCACAATTTGGTTATCGTTGATCATCTGAAGAATCTCGGCCCGGGCTTTGTATGCAGGTAACGATTTTCTCTGTTGCTGTATTTCTTCAAAAGAGTAATCTTGAGAGTCCTCTTTAGCTTCTTCTTTGGCCTCCTCTTTGCCATTCACTTCGTCCTTGGTCTGTAGCGGGTTTTTGGCCTCGTATACTCGATCTTTGGCCTGCTGCGCCCGTTCCTTCTTTTCCTTGCGGTCCTTCACGATAAAACTTCCGTTCCGAGCCATCTTGGCCAACTCCGACTCCGGGTCCTTAATAGGGTCGATTGTAGAGGTGGTTTTCCGTGCACTTGAGTCGGACTGGAGCGTAAGGTGGTGTTCGGAGCCCTTTAAAAAGGTCGGGACGATGAAATGGGGGATGATGGGTATAGAAGCCCTGGTTTGGCTCTCGGAATGATCGAAATCAATATAGTTTCCATACTTGTCAAAACCCCCGCCGTTGCCTTGCTGTCTGGCTTGTTTCTTGGGCCTAGGCTTGTAGTCGTTCTCTAGGTCCAAATACTGTTCCACATCTGCCGTGGGATTGTCTTCTAGGTTGTACCATTCACGGTCATTTTCAAGATCTGCTTCGGGATCTGAACCAACTGACTCCACGTCGGATAAATTGGGGGTCTCCACCTCTGGTATGTCTTGGGACGTCACTGAGACCATTTGCTCCCCAGACACTGGGCCACCAGAGCCCGAGGCTTCTTGGTGCAGTGTGGATTTAGATAGTGTAGCATTTCCTGCATTTAACTCTGAATTTAGCCCCGGTTTTTTCAAGCCAACGTCGTCGTTTTCGGGTCCTGGCCCCATATCTTCCTTCAACCGGCGAGCATCGGCCTTTTTGATCTTCTTGAAAGTGATTTTTTTGGCAGGTTTCGGCCGTGTCTCAGCCTCTAGATCCTCTAGAATAGGCAAATCCTCCTGGAGGTCGTCATAGTCCATAGCAAGTTTCTTGCGCTTTTCCTTTGTAGGATCTCGAGTAGTAGACTTTAGGGCAGCACTACTCGAGGATTTGGGGCGATTTTTCTCGGAAAAAAGCAACGCCTTGGGTTTCCCACCCTCTGAATCCATTTCCTTCTCCAACTCGCCGATATTGTCGTTGATAAACACATAAAGCGACCTGGAGAGCGGCTCGGGGAACCCTAATGCCTTGGTGGCAGCACAGAAGGCCTCCTTGGTGGAATTTTGCTTGTAGAGCTGCACGGTCACATGCAGGAGTTTATCCAGTACATTCCTATTAAGTCCGTCGGATAGGTCGGCACTAAGTCTGCGTAGAGCCATTGGAAATATAGAGTTGGAGAGATGGAGTACTGCTTGAGTGAGGGTGTGTGCAGTGCCTCGACATCTCGTCGCGGTCCTCCAAATCTGGGGTCCCATCAGACAAACTGATGGTCAGAAACAGATATTCAGACCACAACCACAAGCAGCGATTCTAAATTAAAGAATATCGGGGACTCATTTTTCTCTTCCCTGACTTATGGAACTTATCTGAATTATAAGACTCACCTGAATCCACTGGAAGTACTGGAAAAGCACTGGAAATACTTGAAAACATCTGAAACACCTAAATTGAAAAACCCAATTGGAAGAAGAACTTGGGAGTACACATGAAACACACGTGAAACCTTCTTGAAATTCTTGGAACACTCCAAACCATCAACCTGACAAAAAATCAAACCACAGACTAACACCAAATGTCGCTTGCCCTAAGACGAAGCCTCTACTTCAAGTATGCCTTGACGGCCGTGTACAGGATGTCGCCGGTTCCCACCAGTGCACGAGAAGTGGAATACATTCACCAGAGCTTCCGGAAGGTGGCACCCATAGAGTACTTTTTCATCGAGCAGGCTTCGGCATCGGAACAGAATTGTTATAGGCAGCATCTCACGGTGGTGTTCAATGCATGGGACCATGGGTCGCTACTCAATCGGCACCAGCCAATTGGAGAAGACCAAGGTCATTTGGCTGGTCACTTGGCTAGTCACTTGGACCAACGCCAGCAAGAACTACGGGCTTTTCTACTATCGGTGTGTGGACTTCCTCGATTCTCGTACATTGAAAACGATGATATGTATATGGCAGGCAAGACGGAGATCCGCTTCAAACACACCCTAGCCAAGGACTATGCTGGCACTTATACCATCAGCCCGTCCACGGAAGCCAATCCGTTTTTCACCATGCAGAGCGAGCAAGCCCTTGGCGAAATCGTTCCTCTTTTGCGGCAAAACTTCCAGAAAATCCAGAAGTTGATGCCATTGTCTGTAAGGGCAGGTGTTCCGAAGCACCTCAAACCAAGCCACTCGCCGGATGTCCCTGTGAATATAAACCCAAATTCTGTCCTATCTTTGTCTGCTCTTGGCGACTTAGACCGAGACTTGAACAAAGACTTGGGTTTAACGGAGCGAGTAAAGGCCTCCAGGAATTTCAACGGCTTCCATATATAGTCAACTCATTATAACTCTCAAAGCTTTATCTCAACTCTTTATCTCAACTCTTTATCTCAAATCTTTAACTCTCCTTTTCCACGATGGCCAAGTCTTGTTGCACCACATCGTTAAGATAACTGAGCCCCACTTGCTGCTTGTAGAGAATCTTGGTTAAGCTTTGGATGATCTGGTCAGTTTGGTTGGTGGGGTCCTGCAGGCTGACCGGATCATCGCTGGTGATGTTATTCAAGCCACCGTTCATTTTGTTGATGGACGTCTCGATGTGAGACGACAAGTCCTCGCTTCTCTCCTTCAAAATAGCAAGGCGGGCAAAAAGATCGCTCAAATTGCCCCCAGGGCCACTAGGGTCGCTCAACTTCGCATTCAACGTTTGGAACTGCTTCGACATCTCCTCTTCTTCCGGTAACAATGGGTAGCCCTTGAGCTTCAAGACGGCCAAGGTGGTTGCCACGTTCAAAAGACGCTTGGAGAGCTTATTATGGCGCACCTTGGCCTTCATCATGCGCGTGGTGGTATCCAAGTCCCGTTGGGAGGACAATTGAATCAGCTTTTCGTGGATGTTATTGAGGAGCACCCGAGACTTGGCCACCTGTTCCAATTGGACCTCCACTCTCTGGGCCACTTCCGTGAACAGGGTGACTTTCACAGGGTAGTGGTAAGGAGACGGCCTAGCAGCCATGGCTTTTTCCCACTCTTCTGGAGACTCATTTTGAGGCCGGGGCTGTTGTAAGAGGTAGTCGATTTCCTGCTCGCTGAATTTGTTGTACACGTGAGACGTTAAAGCGGACTTGGGCGAGTTAGGGTTCCACTGGTCCTTCAACTTAGCCAATTGGTCGTTGATTGTGGGCGTATACTTCGTGGTGTTCTGTGCAGACTGCACACTGGCCGTGATTTTGTCATGTAAGGAAGAGGGGCCGTTCTGGGCCGTGTTTTGTTGATTGTTGGACCAGCCAAAGGACGGTTGGGCCGAGTTGGTCTGGGCTGCCAAATTTTGATTGGCCGGAGTTCCATTAGGTTGGTTTTGATTTTGATTTTGGTTCTGGTTTTGGGTGCTTCCAAAAAGACCTGACCCTGTAGAGTTGGCATTGTTGCCGAATAATCCACCGCTTTGGGTGGGCTGTGTATTGTTGCTTCCAAAGAGACCTCCTGAAGGAGCAGCAGGCTTGGAGAAAAGACCCCCGGAGTTGTTGGTTTGCGTCGTGGATGACCCGAAAAGTCCCCCTGTGGCAGGTTGGCTCTGTTGCAGGTTAGAGCCTCCAAAAAGTCCGCCTGAAGGTTGCTGCGTGGAGTTTGTAGACCCAAAGAGTCCTCCAGTAGGCGCTTTTGGTGCCGATGACCCGAAAAGTCCGCCGGTAGAAGGCTGAGCGGTGGAATTGGATGCGCCGAAAAGTCCTCCCGATGGTGCCTGAGTGGAGGACGTGTTGCTTTGTCCAAAGAGACCCCCAGATGCAGGCTGTGTAGTGGTATTGTTGTTCTGTCCGAAAAGGCCGCCGCCTGAGGAGGCGTTTCCAAAAGAGGACATGGTGTTTGGTTTTCCAAAGAGAGATCCATTGGTGGATGTGTTTTGGTTAGCATTGCTTTGGTTGGCATTGTTGCCGAAAAGAGAGGAGCCGGTTCCATTTGTAGCCAGAGAGTTGCCGAAAAGTCCCGACAGTGTGTTTCCCGATCCAGTACTGCCGAATCCGGTGTTTCCAGAGTTGGTGGCTCCGAATCCAGTGTTGCCCGAATTGGTAGCTCCAAATCCGGTGTTTCCAGCAGCACTATTGCCGAACCCCGAATTTCCAGTCGGGTTGGAAGAGGCTCCAAAGCCGCTAGGATTGCCGAATCCAGACGCGGCCGGCTTGGCGGTGGAATTGGCACCGAAAGCAAAGCCGGAGCCTGAAGCTCCATTTGCAGTGTTGGGGGCGGAGCCCGAGCCAAATTGAAATCCTGCAGGCTTTGCAGGCTGGGAATTGCCGAACATTCCCGATCCTGTGGCAGTATTAGACGCTCCAAACATAGTCACGAGAGGAGAATACTAGTTATGGAGAGATGTTTTTTGCGCGGTGGATTAAACCCTTGATGGGTCGGTGCGCGCACGCCCAGATCTGGGTATAGATTAAACCAGATCTGGTAATGATGTGTATACATGTTTTTGAGACTGTATATGTATACATGTATTTGAGACTGTAAATGTATTCATGACTTTGGGAAATTGTAAATGTATACATGTCTTTGGGAAATTGTAGAAGTTTATGTTTTGAGAAGGTGAATTCTCAACTAGTGTATATATGTCTTCCTGTATACTACATGAGGTGGTCTTGATGATGTTATTGGAGCGTTACTATGAGATGTACCACTAGGGCATAGATGCAGAGGCAGAACAATGGTTTTCTAAACGAGCAATGAGCCATTATTTTTGTTCGGCGGAGCTCTTTTCAAGAAACTCCTTGGCGGCGGTCTTGTCGTACCCAGTACCGGAGTAGATACGGCTAGAGGCCGAGTGGATCTGGTTCTCCACGCCTGGAATCTTCTTCTCCACCTTCATGTTGTCAAACACACACTTGTTGAAAATCTTCTCCGTGGCCCTACAGCTGCCCATCCTCTGGTTCTCCTGTTCAAGACACTCGTAGTGCAACTTGAACTCGTCGAAACAGTGCTTGTTGATATCCTTCAACACGGAAATGGCACACCGCGTGACTCTGCGGCCTTCTTTCAAGCACTCAATGGTACCTCCATTGTGCTCGTCTTTACACAACATAAAGTCGTCGTTATAAGGTTTGCAGATGGAGCCAATGAAGTATGATGCACTTAAGAGAGGTGCGGAAGTGGCACCCACCTCTTCGACCTCTGGAATGTCCTTGGGTAATTCGTTTTTGTCAACATTTTCCCAGTTTTGCTGGCCCAAGAGAAACTTGCCAAGGCCCATATTTCGGAGGTTTGTGGGGGTATGGGAGGTACTATGGATATAGGTGAGCGTGCTGAGTGAAGCTGTGGGTGGTGACTTTTTCCGCACGGTCGTGCGCGGGCCACCTATGAGTAGCAGCCTAAGGGCCTTTTGTCGCGGTTTGGTTGGTGCCTGAGAATACGCGTGTGCGCGTACACGTCATCCTGGATTGGGGTCTGGTCCTGCCCTCCAAGAACCATTCCAAATCTTTTCCTGATAAATGGCCTTTTCACTGGCCTGTTTTTCCACGCGTTAGACATTTGATGGCATCAGAAGTATGGCCCGTGACCCGGTACACGTGAAGAATGTCGAGTATAAGGCTGTTGTAGGTAGCAGGTGCCTTTTTGGCCAACACTAGGAGCTCATCCAAGTACAGTTTGAACTCATGTTTAAGGGAGAAGATCTTGGGCTCAAGTATCTTTTCAAATAAAGGACACGTTTGAGTTTCAAAGACTTCTCCAACTGGACCATCGTTCTGATGTTCTAATTTTGGTTCTGTCTCTGGTTGACCCAAATCCTTTGACTGGACCTGAGTAATCACAGAGTGGATCTTCGTGATGGACAAGTATAGAGTGGCCAAGGATCGGAGTTTTTCCGAAAGATGGGCCGGGTCCGAGTCCGTCACATTAAGGCCGAGAAGCGTCTCAAAGCTGGCTGCCTGGTCGCTCAACAAGATGATCAACTTGGCCTTGTTCTTAAGGAGATTGAGCCGCTTTTTGTGCTGGATCACTGCCTCTGCCAACAGAGACGAGTCCTGCAAATTATGAAGAGACGAGGCCAACACCGAGTTGAACTTCCCAATGTCTAGGGCAATCAAGTTGATGAGGCCCAAACAGTCACTGATGGACTGGCCCAACTGAATGAAATTGGTATACTCATCATTGACCAAGGCAAGGAGATCCAGGTTTAAAGACCGGGAGAGGTTGGTGAGGTCCGAGAGAAGGAGATCCAAAGACGTGTAGCGGTGGTGCTTGGAGAGGAACGCATCTGCGTCAAAGTGCAGGATATCGGAGAAGTCGTCCCGGGTGATATTTATGGGGAAGGGGAACGCCTCGCCGGAGGCACTGGTCTCGTGCACTTGCATTGAGTACAATAGTCAGTTTTTGGTGGTTATGGTGATTACAGCAGGTCTAGTGTTCCGAGTGAGAGTAGAGGTTGAGGTGTGGTACTGAGGGCCGCGCACGTGATGCTCTCACACTACTGGGGAACAGTGCACTCTCAGTCTCAGTGCAGACTAAGTAGTCTTAAAAGTCTTGGGAGCCCAATAAGCTTCATGTTTCAGAATTTCGAAAACGGGCCGTGGGAAATTCTTTCCCAAAATTCAAAGTAAGCTCTGAAACCAAAAAGCTGTAAATTTTTACCTTTCTTAAATAGGCTCTCTGCTTCAGAATATGTTTCAGAATAAACTTCCATCCCTCCTGTGTGGGGTTCCCCAAATCGCCTCATAATCTCCTAATTTAACTACCTGAAACTCAAGCAGAGGAATCAATCTTACACCAGTGCACCGGGCACGCCAAAACCAGGGCCGACCAAAGTGGGCGAAGACATTTTACAATGGTAGGGAAATTTTCACCGGAGTTTAGCTTTTGCTAAATACGCTTACCCCAAAAATGTGAAAACAATGGATTGTGGACGGCTGAATGGGACTTCTCAAAACGGCACAATTGGGTCCGGAAAAAAAAAAAACCGCGCGGGGCCGCGCATCCGTGCACCAGAAGCCGTTTTTGAACGAGCGACTCCTAAATACAATCCCTCAACCCAAGATTGCTTCATGCATGTTTAATACGACATTCTTGAAACGCCCCCAACGGTGCTTTTTATACGGGGTTCTTATTGTCTCTTATTTAACTTACACTTTCAAGCAGATCCAATAATGATTTTTCCACACATCTAGCACAAGGAGCATGAGACAATAAAGCCGCAATCCGGCGCAGTGTAAGGAAAGTGGGCCATGGGTCATGAGAATGCGGCTGAACTCATATCACGCAACCACAAGTGGGGCTGTGGAGGTTGGCGGTTAAGGTGACAGACTTATTTTTGTACCAAATTTTCTAACGTCCCCTTTTTTTTTTTCTTTTTCCGGTCCTGACGTTAGATCGTCTTGGCATGTGGCCAACTGGGCAGAAACTGTTACTGCATAGCGCGCGTAAATGTTGGAAATTGCAGGATCTTGCGGCACTCGCTAGGAACATTGTGCATGAATTATAAGCCTGCCTGCATGAAGATCCTGGCATGACCATTTTTGCAGATCCTTTTGGACAACTTCTGGGCCCACAAACAAGCAGCATGAATGCCGTCTGGGGAAATCCCTCCTATGTGCCCCGATTTTTTTTTTTGCCTGGTGCACCTGCCCCGAGAAGTCCCGTACTTGGCCCCAGAGCCCCGATTTGCGTTCTCTCCGAAGCCAATGCAAAAGCCTCTTTCTTTCTATGCAGCCCAGGTTCTTTAGCGTATTCCACTCCAACCAGCTCCCGCGCTGTATGTAGGACCGGCTGCCCGTCCAAGCGCAGCACGGCTCATGCATCTGGCCATCTAGCCTCACCGATCCCTCACTAGCTACACGACACTCGCGAATCTACACAACATCTGCTTTGACGCACAGCCTCTGTGGAACGCGTATCTGCGAAGAAGCTCAGACAAAAAAAAATCGAGAAAGTTTTTTTTCGGTCGCAGCGAACGTCGATGCACATCCCCAGCCCGGTCTCAGCCTGAGCTTCGTCTAGGCCATGTGGCTGAAAAGCCTAAATGGTTTGTGCCCCAACGTAGCCGCACATGCACGGTCCGATAGGGGCCACTGGTTGAATGCCCTCATGAGCATATTTTCGACTGGCCTGAGTATCATGCAGCATGCTTACCCGAGCAGATAGCGAGGCTACTTGCAGGAGCGCTTGGAGACCTGAGACAATCAACAGGTGATGGATGAGAAATTCGGAGCGAACCTGTCACAATCTACTGCAACATCACCTCCTCATCCTACCCCACTGCTGGAATTACCCCGACTACCACACTGCAACCTTGGGCCCCCCGGGGCTCCGTCTTCCAGGCCCCACGTAAATGCCGTTGTTGGTGCCAATATGGGCCTCAGCCCAAAATAGAACCAAGCCCCCAAAAATACTTGAGTCTGCACCAAAGACGCTGTAAGAGAATGGTGGACAATGGCCAATGTGGCAGGTTTCAATGGGTTCAACGTGTTCACAAACAATGGCGATTCAAAGCCCCACGATCTGCCGTTTTTTGCCATTAGCCGTAGTCCCATATTTTGGGAATTTGGTGCGTGGAAATTTATCGATTGCACTACATTAAACACGCCAAGTCCTCGTAGCACGACTACGAAAAATGTGGCAGGCTTTGAAGATTGAGATGTCACGATGAAACGAAAGCGTAGCCAAAGTCGCACTTGAGCCGCTCAAAACGTCAACGGAAAGGCGCATCGTGAACAGCACCCAAAGTCAGGCCCAAAAGCCCGACCGGGTGCATGGCTAAAGCCGCCCGAATTAGGCAAATGCTGCTTTGACAGGGTCTATACAAAGTCCCACTTGGATCGCGGATTCAAGCATCTCACCTAATTAAGAAAACGTAGCAATTGTTGTAGGGCTTTTGCCTAGGCTTGTATTCCTGACAATGAGCGTAGCAGAAGCTAAATAATCACAGCCGCGTTGGAGACAAATCGGGTAATGAACCTAAACCTTACTCGGCGCACCCGGATTTTTTTTTTTATCTGCATACGGGTGCAAAGCTGAGGGGCCCAGAAAATACCGGAGGATCCAGATCAGTGTACTCCTGGCTTGGATACGCGGGGCCCAGCAGTGCATGCACATCGCAACGCCGTGCTGCCGCACACACCCCTCCTCACGCACCAAAGACGTTTGCGCGCATGCACTCTCAGCCTTTCGTCAGCATTGCTAACTGAGCACTACCTACACCATTCTGGGCCGGAGCCTGTATACGGTTTGCATGCCCCATTGGTATTCGAGAAGAACTAAACTGTCCGTTCATATCACTTGCTGAATGAGCGATTTCCCGGGATGAACTGGGGATAGGAGCCCCCATCATAATGCGCAACTACGAACACGCCATGTGGGTAACTTCAACAGTGCACATCTTAGGTCAGGTTGCTGGGATGTACACAGCACAACGATTTGCACAACAAAAAACAAGCCCCCTTTTCACCTTCCCCACCCCCTACTCCATGGGATGACCGATTTCCCCCTGGGCATCCTAAGCACCCCAGGCGCAGCCCAGCTACCCAGGTGCAGCCCAGCTACCCAGGTGCAGCCCAGCTACCAAAGCAGTCTCTAAGGCAGTGCCGCTCCAGGCAGGCCCGCTGTAAAATGCCGTGCCACATCCAAGTCTAGTTTTGATGTGAGAAGGTGCATAAAGGCAACAATGAGCTTAGACTCGCATGCGAAGGCGCGTCATGCAAGCGCACGTCGTGTATTCAAGCCGTGAAAGTAGAAAATACTCTGGCCACTGGCTTCATTCTTCCTTCGAATTTGGCTCCCGGAGCGGCTGTAAATTTACATATAATGCCCCATGGTTCCTTTGATTCTGCGATTGTTCTTTTTGTTTGAATATACTTTGGTTGTCTTTATACTCGGGCCGAAGTGATCTTCTTACAATTAGTCTCCCGTTCCGCTCCCATTATTCTTTCACTGTGGCCCACTATCTCACCTCCTTTTGACAACTTAAAAGCTTCTATTCATTAAAGACTAGATAGCAAACCTTGATATTATTCACAAATGATTTATGAGCCCCGAGACCCGGCCTCGGATACCACTCATCCCAAGCAATCTGCTACTGCTACTGCTACCTACGGTTTCAACCCGTACCCCCAGCCCAAGACCTTTATGGAGTTGACCAACCAGTATTCCAGCGAGTACGCCACTACCATGGGTCAAGGTTACGATCAACCCCACTATTTTTCGTCGTCCTTCTCTGCTCCCAACATGGGACTTTCGGAGGAGAACTACATGTCTCAGAATGCCAACACCAACGTGGAGAATACCGACTACACCTATGAAAAGAAGGAACCCAAGTGTATCTGCAAGCAGAACCACAACCGCATTCCTCGTCCGCGTAATGCGTTCATTCTCTTTCGCCAGAGGTACCATCGCTCAGTCTTTGACGAGTCCACTGAGAGCAAAACAAACCCGCAGGTGTCTCAGGAATTGGGCCGTCGCTGGAGGGCACTTTCAGTTAAGGAAAGAGACCACTGGAACAGCTTGGCCGAGGAGGAGCGCCAGGAACACGCCAAAAAGTACCCCAACTACCGGTACACACCCCGAAGAAAGGGTAAGTTCAAGCACTGCCAGGTGTGCTACGGCAAGAAGGACAACCGGGGCACCAGCAGGCAGGTGAAGCGCATGAGCCCCGAAAAGCCCGTGGCGCTGGCCCACCAGGCAGCACTCACGGCCAAAGCGTCTGTGTCGCAACTCTCGCTGTATCACTACCAGTACCAGCCTCCACAGCCGGACAACACGGGGAAGCAGCAGCCGCAAGGCGACATGCAGAACGGTATGACACAGCCATACCTAGCTGGGCTTCAGGCGCAGCCTCCGCTCCAGCAAACCACGCAAACACGTCTCAATTCGCGAGGCGGAAACTCGCATACGCCTCTAGACAATTTCCAGTACTTGACCTTTGCGCAGACCATGTATCCGCCTTTGAATCAATATGGGTACATGGATAATAACTACATGCTGGGATCGCATGCACCGAACGGCTCGGGGTTGCAGGCTGGTTCTGCTGTCTCTATGCACCCATCTCTGGTGAGCCGGCGCAGCTCCATCTTTGCGCGTGCTGGGAATACTATAGAGTATGAGGGTCTGCAGGTGAACGATGTGAGAGGCCAACCGGTTGGTTCCAATGCGGCTGGTGCAGCCACCGCTAACGATAGTTATCCTTTGCCCACCCTGATGCAACAGTACTTGGTGTCTTTTAATAAGACTGCTTTGAGGAAGGTGTCGTGAGTCTGGGATTTGTGGTGTATGCAGGAGTAAACACTCGTCATGTACAGACTACACACTTGAGTGCAGGACTGGATACGACTGGCCGTGTGTCTACAAGCTCTGGTCTCCAGACTACCGTACGGGACTAAGAACCACATTTAATGGTCTTTGGGCATGTACGACGACTGATTTATGACCGCAGCGTATGGACTGTTGAAACGTCAGTCAGATAAATAGGGATTCTGGGATAGGGCTTCTGAAATTGGTCAGAGGCGCAAAATTTCTGAAGGACAAATTATTCAGAATGGTCTGGTGAAATGGTCAGAAGGCAGGCTTGCTAGCTCTGACTCTGGATATAGGTATCTGGGCTTTGCTTAGACCAACTTCGGTTAGTATGGCGTATTATTAACAGCTACAAATTATGTACATTGTGTACCAAGCCTCTTTAAGTCGATGCCAAGCCGGTGGAGCAAGGCGGAGTTCCAAGTTGGAATCGATCCTAAAGCGGATTTTCTCTTTTTCCAAGCCTCTTTACAAAAAGCACCGTGATTTCCCGGAAAAGCCGGGCTTAACCACTCTGGACCGCAGTATACCGATGTGTAGACGTACGCCGCCGCCTCAGGTGACTCTTGACACATGATAATCAGTGCGACATTCCTGTAGTGGCCCCACTAAGGGCAGTACATGCCCCTCTTGCACCAGGATCGTCATGAGTCCGTTTGCAGTGGAAGGCTAAGTAAGCTTACACAAGGCTGAGTTTCGGCACCTGGGCCAATGGTTATTTTTAGGGCCAATCGTGCAGTGCAACTCCAATATAATTTTTTTTTTTTTTTTTTTAGTTTTGGGTGCATCAGCAGGCACAGGAGCTTTGGGGATGGTTGCTACGAAGAGGTGATGTTATGAAGCTTATGGTGCTACAAATGTGCAGTCGAAAGGAAGAAAAAGGCCATTTATTTACATGCCAAGACCTAGCTTTAGGAGGGCTTTTCTGCTCGCCCAAGTTTACACGCGGTGCAGAAGAAAGCAGCATTTACGACGCGCACAGGTTGGTAGTTTGGAGAAGGTATAAACGGCACCCGGAAACCCAGAGCTTCAAAGACAATCCATGGTGATGGCCAAAGCTACTCCGGACGCCACATGGCCATTGTTTTGTCAGGCCACGGAAAAGGGGTGACATTTTTTTACGAGTGCTTTATACAGTGCAATGACACTCTCTCTTGAGGAAGTTATGCCTCTAGTGGGTTTTTTTATTTTCAAAAACAAAAAAATTTGCTCACGTATGTTTCAGCCGTACTTATGTGCCTTGGGCACTCCATCATAACTGCATCAGAGTCAACGCCGGTTACCCGGCCTGGTTATGAAGAGAAATCTCTCCATCTTCAGCCTCGTCACGTGTGCCCCTCTATCCACTCCCCCTCCCAGCCGCGCTTCTTCATCCCCCTCCGCATCTCCCCCCTCCCCCGTCCCCAGAAATTAGTATTTGACTAATGAAATGCAGGAGTAGGTGAAAATTTTTCACCCCCAAAATTAACTGGACAAATGTCGAAATCGATGAATTAGTATGATTTAATTCTTAAGTAAAAAAATAGTTTTAGTGATCTCCATTCTTTCTGTAAATTTTCAGAGCCCAAAAGTCAGTCCATTTTCCACTCTCTTTCCACTCATTTTTTACTGTCTTTTTCCCTCTCATTTTTCACTATGCAAATCTGCTACTGTGCAAAATCTCAGTCTAAAAAAATCTCTTAAATTTTCACCTTTTCTCACCAACTCTCCATATTTCCCTCTTCCTTTTGCTCTCCCAATTTCCGCATTATAAATCTACAAATTTCTTCTAAATCTACATCGTAAATATACGTTTTAAATCCACATTGTACAAATTTAATTTTACAAGTGACTCTACTCTACGAGTGCTACCTTTTATTCATAGCCTATTTTACATCTCTATAAATCCTACATGAAACTGTACATAACACCCTACATATTATACTCCGGGTCCTGTATATGGACATATGTCCTTTATACAAGCCCAGCGTTTCCTCTCCTCAAAAAGAAAAAACAGATTTTCATTGTGGAAAGCTTAACTGCAAAAGTGGCCTTTGGCGTGTTTCCCATTCCTGGTGCAGGCGCGACTTTTGGTTGGGTGCGATTCTGGGCTGAACACCTCGCATTGTTCCGTAATTTCTTACCCTGCTCTTATTCTTATCTCTGTCCATTTCTGCCCTACCCCTATTTTGCATTCCGTATTCCACTTTACCCGGTCAATTCCGTTTTCTTCTTTTTATTAATTTCTAATTCCTTTCATTTTCTTTCTGATTTCTTTCTGGTTCTCACTGATTCCTTTCATTTCCTTTCAATTCCTTTCAATTTCTTTCTGATTTCTCCCCGATTTCTTTCCGATTTCTTTCCGACTTCTTTCAATTTTTTCTGATTTCTTTTCGATTCTCTTGAATCTGGATTTACATTATTCTACTAAAATTTCCGTTCAACTGAATTTATCTGTAGGGCGTACACTCTAGTCCACTCTACACTACTATATGAGATCTCCCTATACTATGCAGTAGGTACTTCTACCGGTCCATAGCAGTATTCTATCAAGACAATATGAATTGCTGATCCATGGTACTGATCTTGGTCACTCTTTACTATTCTATACTCTACAATCCCATTTCTACTCCCCACTAAACCACTGTACACTACTATATCTATACTATATCGACAATGCTCCACTCTACTCTATACTCTTGAATACTGTACTAATTACTACTAAATTCTACTAAATACTACTAAATACTGTACTAAATACTCTACTAATACTCTACTAAACTGTACTAATACTCTACTAATACTTCTCTCATCTTTACCATTATTTACTCCACTCTACTCTATGTAATTAGTGGTGGTCACTCTACTATAATCACTGTACTTCCCATAGACTTTAAAAGTCACTAGTAAGAGTGTAGTAGTGGTGATATTCAGTAATCATGAAATCTAGTCTTAGTCAACTACTCATTGATGTTAATAGTGGTCACTGTATTATGTATATTTGAATTATGTATATTTGAATTATGTATATTTGAATTATGTATATCTATATTATCTATATTATCTATATTATCTATATTATCTATATTATCTATATTATCTATATTATCTATATTATCTATATTATCTATATTATCTATATTATCTATATTATCTATATTATCTATATTATCTATATTATCTATATTATCTATATTATCTATATTATCTATATTATCTATATTATCTATATTATCTATATTATCTATATTATCTATATCTGTATGTATCTGTTCTACAGTCTTATCACGGGTATACTAGAAGTTATCTTGGGGTCTTGTGGGTAGAAGCTTAACTATTACTACACATTATACTGTACCGTAAAAGTGTTTTTATATTACCTTTACCTTCTTCACATACTTACTCGTCTGGCAAAAAAGTCACACCATAGTCTAGGAATAATAATCTATCTGTTTATCTGTCTATCTATCTGTCTACCTGTCTATCTACCTGTCTACCTGTTTATCTACCTGTCTATTTACCTGTCTATTTACCTGTCTATTTACTATGTTTTTTATCTACTAAGTTCTCTGGAACTAAGTCTACCTACACTTTACTCTCGACTCTACTATCGTCCACCTGAACCACTTGATCTATAAAACCTGATTTTCATATTCCATGAGAAATACCATAAACCATGCTCTTTTATGTAGTGTAGCAGCCATGGAGTCTCGGCCCGTAGTCGGTCGTCAGTGGTCTATTGCGAGTGGTGGTTTTGTAGTATTCTTGATTTCTCACTATACTCTTTTACTCTTTTCATCCTCTACGATCCCATTCCTTTCCACACCGCATATTCTCACTCTACGCTCGCTATCCTCTTTTCGTACTCTACTCTTTTTCTCCATGCTCAACTATACTTTTTTCCTCACTCTTCTCCACCACACTTTTTGCCATGCTCTTTTTCGCCATGCTCTTTTCTCAACCGACTTTTTCCACCCATTCCTCCTCGCTATTCTCGTAATCCACCACACTTCTCAAACTCTACCAGAGCCCGCAAATCCACACTCACCCACCACCAAATTCCACCACCAAATTTCTCTACCAAATTCCTTCAACACAATCCTGCACCAACACATTCCTCCGCCAAAACCACTTCTTATTTCTCACCTTATAAAATATCACCTCTCTAATTCTTTTCTCTAATCTTTTCTCAAATCCTTTCTCTAATCCTTTCTCTAACCCTTTCATTCTCTAATCCCTTTCTCTAACCCTTTCATTCTCTAATTTTCATTCCCAAATCCCTTTTCTAACCCTTTTATTCTCTAATTCTTTCATTCTTCTCTTCGTGGTCCCTCGCATATTCTTACCTTTACGTATCAATTCTTATGCCTATTATTACTACACCAATTCCGCTCGCCGGATCTGGACTGTACAATTTAAATTGAACCGGTTTCTATCTTTGTTTTACCTAATGCTTACTTATGCTGATGGCCCTGCGGCTCAAATGTCCTCGTCCATGCCGTCGAGCGTAATGGCCTCGCCGGGCTTAAATGGCGGAAGCCCCAAGTATGGGCACCCGTCACACCGGAACGCATCACCCAAGGCACACGACCCACACCCTCCGGTCTTTCCCTCCACGGTGAAGTCAACTTCCGCCATGTCTTCTTCGGAGAACTTGACGGCGGACTTTTTCAACCGCTCCTCGATCTTCATGGCCTCTAGCGTGGCCAGTTGCGCCATGCTGCCCAAGAGCGTGCTTTGCAAGTCCCGCGCCTGGCTCTCTTCCTGTGCCTCGAGCTCTTTCAACCCACAAGTACAGTCTTTGCACGCCTTTCTTCTCTTCTTGCCGCTGGGCAACTCACACTTCTTGGGCACCACGATGTTGCGCGTGTCCAATAACTGCGCGTCCTTAAGGAGCTCGCTTTCGCTGATGAGCCCGTCCTCGTCGTCGCCATCTTCGCTAGCATCGCTGAAGTAAGCCAACTTCATGTCTTCCAACTTCCTCTTCATGGAGATCTCGTCGTCGGCATCGGAGTTCTGTGCTGAGGTATCCGTCATTCCAGAGGGCGATCCTGTACTCCTCTCTGGTTTTGCGTCGGTACTTAGGGTCTGGGCCCTAGCAAACTTCTTTAGTTTAGTGCCAGCCTCTTTTTCTTTGTTCTCCTTCTCTTTCTCTTTCTCTTTCGTGTCTTTTGTAAGCTCTCCCTTGGTCCTCTTGAGTAGAACACTGGCCACAGGTGCAGGCTTGTGCCACAGTTTTGCCTCCTTTACTATAAAACCACTCATTAACGCGTCCATATCCTGGTCAAGGGGCAAGTCGCCCGTAAGTTCTCCGTCTGGCTTCAACGCAGCAAACAATGTGTTGAGAACAGGCACCGGGAGCGCCAAGTGGTTTTCGTTGGGGTTGACATAGGTGATCTGGTCGTACGACGCGTCAGGAAGCTCAACCACGTTATTGGCGACCCGGTCGATGATATGCTGGCTTATTTGGGCTTGAGGGTGTTTCTCCTTGGCTTGCCTCTTGATGGCCTCCACTAGTGCTTCATCCGTGACCACTGTAGGATGGAGTAGTATAAGAACAGACATTTGGATGATTATAAGGGTATTTCTGATTGATAAGTTCTGTTGCCTAAGCTTATTAGACTTCTCGCTGATTCCACTATTAGCTGACTAGACTCTTAGTGACTAGACTCTTGATGAACTTGACTGAATAACTCTTGATTAAGTTAACTGAATACACTGGGTATAACTAAGATCTGAAGGGCGCAAATCGACTTATATAAAGAAGAAGTAGAAGTTGGATGGTGCGAGAAAAGATATCCACACTTGACCCTTATAGGAATGATTAACCATTTTATCTCGCGAGATTCTTTCTTTTTCCATCTTCGCGGGCCTTGCGTGCAGTGCGCTCGCATGATCGAAGTGCTCATGCTGACTAAGGCCGCACGTGACCGCCACTGCGAGCCGGAAACGGAGCCTCACCACCGTTTGACCTTTTCCTCCTCCGCCATTGGCCCTACTCACATGCACGTTTGTATGTATTATACACTGCACTACACTCACACTCTACACTCATGAATATAATGAGTGCTAGAATGAGATCTCTGTATTACAATGCATTAAAAAATTATCAGTAGGTGTGATCTGGGAATATGTTCTGACTTTATAGGATACAGACATTTGTATGATGGAGGCTTATTCGTGTAAAAGTGAGGCACCTTTATTTATAAACTCGCCCCATATAAAAGTACCTCGAATTAGACATATTATTCCTTCTTGAGGTACCCCCATTTCATCGAGATAAAATTAGCTTTCATTAACTATACCATTATTTATCAAGCTTTAATTATAATCTTTAAATCTTTATGTCTATCAACTTTGTTAATATACAAGGGGACTCCATAAAGAAGGGCGTAGAAAAACCAGATAAATATAAGACTCACCAAACACTTAGAGGTTCAATTTACTCCAAGTTTATCATCAATCTACGATCCACTTTCTATGGTTCATAGTGTTGTATAGAAAAACTCCATTCACACATTCACCAGCTCATATAAACACTGGATTTGTTGATTTACCTTGTTAATTTCTCCAGGTTTCTACTATGAAATCCATTGCTCGTCCTCTGCACTGCTCCTTAGCCAAAGACCCCAGCCCAAAATTTCTGGTATGAGTGTAAATGAGAAATGTGTGAAATGAGAAAAAATGGCTACAGGAAGAAACTGGCTCTATAATAAATGTCTGATGATTAAAATGAGTATCAATGTCAGTTTTTAGAATTTAAGTGTTACTGTCAATTGGTGTCTATTAATATGTTCTGCGATGGACTGGTAGCACGACTAAGGTTGATTATGGCGAATGAAGTAAGGAAATCTTGTGCTAAAATTAATTATGCTATTTTTTTTTCACAGGATTCAGCTCTACATCTGGAGTATCCTGGATGCATATATGGTGTGATATAACACAGGCTCATCCCAAAGTTGAATGTACCTCGAACACCAGCCTATATTTTAAGCTTGTCTTTATTACTGTCATTTAGAGGTATCCAATTCATAACTACTACCATAGTCACTCTATACATGCTCACTCGACTACAATACAATATACCCTATAGTGTGGAAGAAATGGCTACTTTGTCTGTTAATTGGTATAAATGTTCGTTTCTCTTGGTCAACAATGGGTGTATACTTCTCGTCGTTTTCTCATTGTGAATGAGTCCACATAGTTTCTGGAACTCCGAGGAGTCATCTTCTCAGACGTCATTATTTGTTTTATTCAAAGGTGAACCAGGTTACTGATAAGTCGTGTTGATGTGAAATGGTGTAGCTCCTAGGTCAATGGACTCCTGAGCTCTAGAAAGTTGTATGAAGAGTCAAATTCCCATTTCATTAAGCTAAAGTTTTGGTGGGTTTAAACGGCCCATTGAATTAGTCCCACCATTATAAGTTCCCGATTAGCACTCCAAAGGTACCATTTCTATGTCACTAAGTAAGTTAAGCTTTCCATTGCTGTCATTGAAATAACAGGATCTTTGGGGTATTAACCTCTGGCTTTTTTCTGTTCACTAAATCTGATGACTTGATACCTGGCCTATCTATATTGACATTTGAATCATGTCCACCCTTCCATTGTCAATAATATATTTTGCTGGTATAACTCCAGACCTCAATAATAGGATTCGAGTTCATTATTCTTGGACGTGGGTTCTCATTGAAACAAGGCCATTGTTCATCTTCTTTTCCTGCATCTTCCACCTTCCTCTTCACTGAACGAATCATGTCTTCGGAATTCCTTTTCAACCTCCAAGCTATTAATTTCTAAAGTTCTTTATGCTTGTTTTAACTCTAGACTTGTCTTCTTGAGTGGAGTTATACCAGCAAATTATGCTTTTAAGTATTCAAACGGCCATCCACCAACCCTCAAATCAGCCATTACCGTCCACTTTTTTGTCCAGAGCAGAAACGCAGTCTCCAGAGCTTAGCCTTTGGACAAAGAAAATCATTGTCTTTAATCCTTCCCTAAACATCGAAGAGTTCTCAAGCTACATATAAAACAGAGCTCAAATGGTCACTCTTCAACATAAACTTCTAGCAGAAGTCCAACTCCCCGTTTTCCACAATGGTCTGTTCAATCTATTTTTTTATACTTCCATAATACCCTTTATCAGAGACAATTTGAGTACAGGAACCAAATAGTCGAATTATGACTATTCCAGACTATCATAGACTATGAATGACTATGATTGAATAATTGGTAATGAGTATTGGAACACTGGATCTTCTGTGAATTGCCTAGTAAAACGTATACACCTAGGTTTTATGCGTATGGATAACACTACCAGTGGACAACCCCACTGAGCCCGTACTAATAATTCTATTGCGCTTTACAGAACTACTGATACTAGAGCACTCTACAGAGTACAGAGGAGCATCTGGAGAATATTTTTTGGTACAGAATTAGTATAGAATTTAATTTGTCCTTTCTGGTGCCATGGACCGTCGGACTCGTTGTAGCTATAGTTTAAGCGTAGTCTCCACAATAAAGAAAGTATTATACTACAATACTCTATATCATTATACCATACACTCAAAATCAACACTACAATACAGTACTCTATACTACTATACTACTGAATAGTCGCATATGTGACTGTCTACTACCATAGATACTACTCTGCTCCGTCTACTAGCTGATAAATTTACACTCCACTATACACACTACAATCCACTCTACTCGATACCTAATGATAAGATGGAGTAGTGGCTTTAAATATCTGGAAATAGAGGTGAAGACAAGACAGAGGGATTCACGTTGATAATTAATAGGTGGGTATAAAGCAGAATATGCTCTAGTGTCAGAACAAAGTAGACATTGATGAAGTGATTCGGAAACGTTAGTAGGTGTTTGTGGTTTTAAGGTGGAACAGTGTTTAAATAGTATGGAATTAGTATAGAATTAGTATAGAATTAGTATGGAATTAGTATAGAATTAGTATGGAATTAGTATGGAATTAGTATGAGATTGATTTCTAGAGGTCTGGCTGAAACGGGTTGTCTATACGTAGCAGATAATGTGGTTTTGTCTTGTCAACTAGGGTCTATCATCCACTCTGCCAAGCCAAAGAAACAGTAAACTCTACTGAACAGGGAACCAGACAATTCCTGAGAAGAACCAGCCTTTATAGCTGTATGCTAGATGTAATTAGTTAGGAATCGATGTGGTGTAGATGTACATTTGCAGAGATATAAAGGAGTGAATGAAGTAGTTTTCTTCCTGGAGAATTGAAAATTAAATTGTGGGTATTAGATCCAATTCTTGTTCAATAGTACAGGCCATTACTGGGACATTGCATTAATGTACAGATAGTGGTACATAGTGGTACATATGAGTGGTACATATGAGTCCTGCAGAGTAATCAAAAGGGTAATTGGCCATAAATACATGGCAGGAGACTAGTAATTGTACACGGTAGTTCCGTGGGTGTAGCGTAGTCGTATGTGATCCTGCAGTGTCCTAGTAGCACGAAGAAGCAGAGTGCGCACAGTCCCGGACTCACCACTCATCAGTATCTTCCAGCAATAGCTACTGCTAATTACTCCTAAACTAATTTATAAATAAAATATAAATAAAATATAAATAAAAGGCTTGGCATGTTTTATCGTCTACAAAACCTTTATTAATGAATATCAATTTTAATTCTCGTAGTGGTCAGTCTATTGGAGTAGTGGTTTCGTGAGTACTAGCAAACCAGCACTCGCAGTAGTTGCAAAGTAAGCCCAATCAATGTAAAGACGGTATTAAGCTTCAAGAGTCAGTCAGCTCCAATAGTGTGTCAGCCTTTGTCACGGGTGTAATGACCAATCAGTGATAGTCAATTGTTGACTCCAGGCTGAACAAGTGATTTTCCGAACTGAAAGTTCCAAGATATAATTAAGAACAGGCCCATAAGGCCCCGCGCAGCAATATAAGTATTGGCTTCTGATCATTGAAGGTGGATGTCTTGTTCATTTCAGACGTAAAATAAATCGAATTAAAGGGTTTAGTGGAGTTATGGCTAGACTTTGGTAGAACTGCTATAGCTAGAATACAAGCTATGTATCTGTATTATTTAGTGGTTACTGCTTTATATAACTTTCTTCTAATGCACTGATTAATATCTATAATTGGTGGTATACTTAATAAAATAATATTAAAATCAGACATATTGCTAACGTTAAATAGGTCACTTTAATTGATGTATATATATTAGGATCACATTGACATTGGTTTATATATACTTAAAATAATTTTGAATGAGTTAACGTATATTGTATATATAGATCTGACTCTCCAGTACTCTGACTGTCTGCACGCTGGATTATAGTTTATATCGATAAGATCACCAGATATGAAGTCGATGGCTCCTGTCTACACCCAAAGCCCGTTGAGTAGATGTTTTAGTTCTGGAGTTCTGTGTTTCTAAAGTTCGGTAGTTTTTATAATTTACTAATAGTCGTATGGTTCATGACACTGGTTCAGTAGTTTTCATACACATGTTCATGGATAAGTATACTATTTAAAATTGTACGTGGAAGAGGACTACAGACTTCTTGTCTCAACAACACTGGCTCTACTATAACACTAGCTCTACTATAACACTAGCTCTACTATAACACTAGCTCTACTATAACACTAGCTAGCTCTACTATAACACTAATAGCGTCAGAGAGTAGTCTGTAGTAATCTGTGGAGAAGAGTAGTACAGTTTAGTAGTAGTAGAGTAGAGTAGAGTAGAGTAGTAGTAGTAGTAGTAGTAGTAGTAGTACAGTAGAGTGGTAGAGTATGGAAGTAGAAGTAGAAGTAGTAGTAGTCTGTAGAGTAGAGCATAGTAGTAGTAGTATTAGTAGTCTGTAGAGTTTATAAGTAGAAAAGTAGTAGTAGAGTAGACTTCACTACCATCTTATATTACTCTCTACTCTACTCTACTCTACTCTACTCTACTCTACTCTACTCTACTCTACTCTTCTCTACTCTACTCTTCTCTACTCTACTCTCTACTCTTCTCTCTTAGCGACTCTTCTTTCTACTCTACTATCCACTCTAGGATATTCTGTAGTACTCTCTATTCTCTAATCTCTAATCTCTAGTCTCTAGTCTCTAGTCTCCATTCTACTCTCTATGCTACTATCTACTCTACTCTCTATGCTACTCTCTTCTCTAGTCTCTACTCTTGTCTCTACTCTTGTCTCTACTCTTGTCTCTAGTTGGTCTGCAGACTGAGAGGCTCGAGTGATGTGCGAAGAGTGAGAAGCGAAGGCTCGCCATGTTGTGTGACGCACGCGACATTAATAATTATTGATCATGGGAGCGCTCGACTCTTGAACCATCAACGTGCACACCGAGTAGTAGTACGCACAGACATCTACACTTCATTCTCAACACGTCAACACTTCAACACGTCATCACGTCAACACTTGTCAATAACATTGTATTTTAACATCCACCTTGAATCCCGATTTATTTTATATTTCTATTTGCTCTGTTGGTAAAAAATTATTTTGGCCTTTGAACATTCTATACATAGGTGAGTTGAGTGGGGGTTCCGGCCGTGTTTTATAGTGTATTCCTGCACACACGCCCGCTCCCTCATCATTCCTCGGTTGCTTGGCCTGTCTGAATAAACCTTCAAATATGTACGGGCCGTGGTGGAGTCTAACTTTCCTACATGCTTCTCTGGTAATATATGGTAATCCTGTTTGTAGTGTCTGTAGCTATGTTTTGTGTTTACACTGATTATCCTTACTCACCTATTGTTTGTTCTGTCCAGTCATACCTGATGCTGGGTGAATTTGACTTGTAAGCTGCTTCGGTTTAATTCTTCCTGTTGAATCTCTTGGATTTTGTGCTGGTCACTCATCGCTGGGCTCGTCCTCTGACGCAGTGACATCCTCGATATCCGTAGCATCATCGTCTCTACTCAGGAAACCCGAAAGTGGAGGAATTGAAGTCATCACAATCGATGACGATCTCAGCAGAGGTGAGGAGGTGTTTTGCTGCGCCAAGCTCTGCGGAGACTCGCTGTTATTTTTCGGCGCTGCCGAAAGCGACATGAGCGAGTATATGGCATCTTGTTCCGACTTACCACTTCTCTCTTTGCTTGCGGTTGTTTGAAGCGGTGCAAGTTTGGGAGGTTGTCCGCAATTGTGTGATCGGCGTGCTGGAGGCAGTGGAAGAAAACCTTCACTTAGAGTTTGGCCCACGGAGGATTTTCTGCGTTCTCCAGATTGGCTCATTCTTCTTTCTTTGGCCCGAACAAACGCCGCTAGTAGTGCATTTTGCGCACTGGACTCTTCATCTGGTGATGGGATGTTGAACGATGGGTAGTCTTGATTTAGAACTGGTGATGCCTGCACCTCGGGCTTAGCAAACCCACAAAAACTCGAAGGAGAGCTAAGGTTCGGCAGACGCTCCAACGTGATCAAGTTGAGATTGGATTTGTTGGCCGGTAGAGCGTGTGGCTTTGTGGGAGAGTCTTTCGAGCCTGCCAGCTCGGCATTATCCATTCTGACCGGGGACATATCGCACTTGCCCTTCTGCTGGAGCGTATCGAAGGCCAGACTAAGCTTGTTTTTGAGCTGCGAGCTTATCTCACCCAAATCCTTCCTGCTTGGGCTTGTTTCCTCATCGAAAAGCCGTTTTCCCACACTAAAGTACTGCGGGGTTTTCGAGAGCTTGGAACGCCGAGGGGTGGTCCTTTCGTCCAGGTCTTCATCGGCATCACGTGGGGTTTTCAAGAGGTTGTAGGCTGAGTACGGAGAAACAATATCCGCGGTGTTTGTCCTGTGTTCTGGGGACCGGAACTGTCCCGAACTGCTCCGTTTGATGCCAGGACTGAGGGGTAGCGAGTCCAGTAGTGGCTCTGGTGTCGAGAGGTAGTTCAGCAAACGTTTTCTTCCTCTAGTTGTTGGCGGAGTAGATGGCACCTCCAACTTGACGGCCTTGGGGCCTTTGGGCGACGACGCAGGCGTCTTGTTTTTGTCTGAACTCATGGGGATATTAGACAGATGGAGATTGGGTAAGAGCACAATATATGATGCGCAATTTGAATTTAAAACGTGATCAGAGGTAATTTCAATAATGTTCCGAGATGTTAAAAGTCAAGAACCAACAGTGACAGTATCAAGTCAGTGTCAATATATGGAGAAGCACCAAGTAGAAAGTAGTCAAATTTAAAGCAGCCAAGTCGATATCCAGGCAATGTCAAAGATCGGTGATTCAATCAGTAATCGAGTTCAATTGGGGAAAGGCTAATGTGTGTGGGCCAGAAGTTCCGAAAAGTTGGTGAACAAAGAAGGTCTTGGGAGAAGTGAATTGCAGGGCGACTAGCGGCAGAAATTAATGGAAAAAATAGGGAGGGGTGTTTGCGGAAAAAGAATCACGGAAAAGGATGGGGGTTATGTAATGCTGGCTCACGGGGGAGTGGCACAATGGATGTAGTGGCACAGGAGTTGTGTCAAGAAGGTGTATGACATTGTTTAGAAAAAGATGCTGGTTGTTGACGTGCGCACGTGACGCGGCGGTGGAAAGGGCCAAATTCAGGTGATAGGAGAGGGAAATTTTTGGATAAAAAGGGAGATAATCTTTATGAGGACTTCTCTAGTGATTTGTCCAATTTTGGAAGAATTTTGACCAAAAATGGCGGATTTACAGTGTCCTGATGGCCCAAGACCTGGTGTGCCTGTGTGCAGGACCGGCCAACGGATTAAGACCCCCTCCCCCCGCTCGAATGGGTCCCAGAAAAACAAGGCAGATTATCCGTAAACAGCAAGCTAACGCACGGTATGCAGATGCAAGGCCTGCAGCCAGACAAAGGGAAGTTTTCGTGGCTCGTTGTGTTTAGGTATTTCTGCCGTAAAGTATCGAATCTTGCATTGCTGCGCGATCCATTAAGTGCGGAACATGTGGAGTCCAGTGGTATAGTGTGTTGTGCTACTCATTTAAAAGGGCAATTTTTCTTGGTGTACTGTGATTGTCTTGAAAGCCTAGTTTGTTAGTGTAGTAGCGTGAAGCATCGTAGCGTAGAGTAGTGTAGTAGTGTGAAGTATAATCAAAGCTTATTGTAGAGAGTATAATGGATAATGAGGATGATGCGAAGTATAAGTGAATGCAAAGTACAATGGCAGGATTAAGTATAGATATTATTGAAAAATTAAAGTGAAGCGGGGAGGTGTGTATAGAAGTGTAGAGTAGTAAAGGTAAAATAGAATTATTAGGGTAGGGTATGGTGGAGACTATGGTGGTTAAAGTGTGGTGGTTAGAGGTGAGTAATTGTGGTTTAGAAGTGTGTTAAATAATGTGTATAGTAATGTGTGAGGTGGGTGTGAGGTGAGTGAGGTGAGTGAGGCATACCGGTGCTTATGGTAGGCGCACTACCGAGGTCGCTTCTGGTGATTACCGTTCTACATTGCCTGCTAGATGCGAACCAGACATCAGGCTTGGCCGCGCAAGAGCGCGCTCCCATATAAACAAAACACATCAACATTCGCACATCTCTCTCTACACCAATACACTTCAAATACACACTACTACCCCTCGATCCAAATCGAGCTCATTGTATTTTCACACATTATACCATAACCCACACCATCCACATCAAGTCAGATCATCATTGCATATCCAATCTATTGCACATCACATCACCGCTATTATCATTATCTACATATTCTCATGACTGATAGCCAGAGCCACACGCCGTTGGCCGCTCAGCTATTGAAGAAAGCCCAAAGACTCTCGCTTGCGGGAGCCAATAGAAGCTCCCAAGGGTTCCGGGCGTCCAGCTCGTTTGAGCACTCCAAAAGACGCTCCACTTTGCTTCTGACCCCCGCCCAGAACAAGCGCCTCAGCATCTATGGTAGTGGCCAGGCGCCGTCGTCCATCTCGCAACAAGGCTCCAGCTTGTCTTACTCGGCCTCTCATAATACAAACTCAACGCCGTTTTCTCTGCAGGGTTATATGGGCAGTCAGAACGGGTACCTGCAGCCGACGAAAAAGACCGACCCGAGGCCTCTTCGGGATAAGAACTACCAAAACCTCATTCTGAGGGAAATTTACGATTTTTGCCTTGCCAACAAGTTTGATCTAGACACTAATCATTCCGTCACAATGAAGACTCTCAAACAGCCCACACAGAAGGACTTCATGGTGTTGTTTCAGTTTCTATACAACAAAATCGACCCCAACTACCGCTTCTCCCGTTCCATCGAGTCCGAAGTCTTTGTGCTACTAAAAATTCTAAACTACCCTTATCTTGACGGGATCAACCGGTCTTCTGTGAGTGCTGTTGGTGGCCAGAACTGGCCTGCTTTCTTGGGAATGCTTTATTGGCTTGTCAACCTCAACATTACGCTTCAAAACTTGAACAATGACTCTCTCGTTGCTCCAGATGACATCTTCGACAAAATCTTCATCAAATATATTTTCTCCTCCTACAATGCATTCATAGAGCAGGAGGAGAACTACGACGAATATTACCAGGACATGCAGGCCGATTACCAAACGGAATTGAGCAAGCTCAACGTGCAGATCCAAGAGCGAAGCCAGGAGAAGCAACATCTCACCATGGATTACGAGCGACTCAACCAGAAGAACTCCGAGCTCGAAGAGGCCGAGGCCAAGTCCAAGGCTCTCGAAAGCGACCTCCACGAATTTTCTTTGTACATGCAGAAGATGAAGGAAAGACAGGTGCAGTGGGCCGAGAACTTGGAGAACATGCAGGCCGAGATCAACAAGGCCCAGAGCCAATTACAGGAACACGAGGAGCTCAAAAAGTGTTATGAAAGGATGATCTCGGATAACGGCTTTAGTATCCAGGATATCGACAAGCTGAACATAGAGCGCGATAAGCTCTCCAAGGCCATTGACATGATTGCCAACCGCATCGAGGACTTGAAGGAGAGTTTATTCAAAAAAGACTCCGAGCTCCATCAGAGTCACCAGAGCTTGGAGAGTTTTGTCAACCAATACAACTCCATGACGCTGCGTTTTCCCGCAGAGAATACCAACGAGTTCCATCTCATCTTGAACCCAGCATTGCTCGAAGAAAATACCCAGGTGATAGATGCAGACCATGTTCTCAACCGCAAGCTAAGGGAAGAAAAAATCAAGCTCTTGCTGCGGCGGTCGGAGCTCAACCAGGAAGTGCTTGATATCCAAGAAGAATCCATCAAGATCATTGAGCAGGTGGACCAGCTCTCGGAAAAGATTTTCGAGCAGCAGGAAGAAATCGAGAGTCTCGAAGCGGAGGTCGCCAAGAACAAGGCCACGCAAGAGGAGATTTACGAGACCATGGTCAGCGAGGGCACCAGCTACTCTGCGCAGATTGAAAAGCTTGATAGAGATCTCCAGGGCATGCAAATAAGTGCCAACAAGGGAGTGATTGAGGCAGAAACCCGCAACAAAAACCTCAAGATCCAGCACCAGGAGCTGAGGTATAATTTGAAGGAAAAGCGAGAGCAGTTGCACGAAACAGTGCACAGTCTACTCCAATATGTGATTATGTTCAAGCTTACAGTGCAAGAGAACTTCGAAGAACTTGAACGGCTGGCGGCCAAGGAACTCGAGGCCGAGGAAAGGTATCAGTAATTTGCTACTGGGGCTATGTAGCTAGGGTATACAAGGGTATAAGGGTATACAAGGGAGTGTATTATAGATGCAACGTTCACGTAAATATATACAAGGCTAGAACTCGTTTCGTAACCACATCTGTTTTCTCTTTTGTCTATCTTCTCTGGCCAATTGCTTCTTTGGGGTCCACTGTTCTCTCTGCTCTTGAAGTTTCAGTAGAATGGCCAGCTGTTTCTCTTTGCTGAAGCCCGTCACCACATTGACTTTCTTGGGGTCCACATTGAACTTAGCCGCCAACTTGGAAATGGTCCATTCGTTGGGGTCCTGCTGCCTCAAGGTGAAGATCTCCTCCACGATCTCAGGCGTCAAGTTGTATTCCTTCTTGGTGGCGTATATGATGGGCATCTGCTCAAGCTCTTTTGGCTCGTATGTCTTGAAGCTGTCGGCGAGAATAGTCAACCGGGGGTCATTGGCTGGTAAAAATGCACGGGGGGTCTGCTTCACCGAAGGCATCGAAGCTGGAGGGTTGTATATGAGGCCTTCGGTATGCACGGGTTTTACGTTGAACTTGGACCGGCTGCCATTGTACTTGTTTTGAGGTTGTGTTTCACTGGGCAATGCTTTGATGGATACTCTTCTGGTGAAGGCCCGGGATGTGGAACAGAGCATGTTGTGGAGTTTAGAGGTGCGTTGAGCTTATAAAATTTTCTCGTGCGCACTCAAGCCTGCACCAAGTCCAGAAGATAGAGGTGAAGATAGGAAAGACGGAAATTGGGAAAATGAAATTAAGAAAAATTTTATTGTAAAAAGGAAGAATAGAGGAATTTATCTACAATAGTAGGCATGGTAGAGAGTGGAAAAAAGTGGAAGTGTCTTTAGCTGTGGAGTAGATTAACGTATGTAGATAATTAGAATCGAACCGTCTGCAGGTTCTAAGGTGTTCATATATTAGGCGTCGAGCAGCCTGTCATCTATATTCAACGCATCTCTTAGTCAAAGTCTAATGGGTATTTGACCCGAGAAGTACGTTCAGCCCTGGCTGGTCCAGGTTTCTAGAATCATCTATTATTCGGTCTTCTTCTCTGCCTTTGCCTGTGGCTTGGACAAAACCTTCTTCCTCTGCTTGATCATGTACGTGTACAAGGTGTACAATCCAGGTGGATAGGTGAAGAGAATGGCAAAAAGAAACCACGAGTATACAGAGCCAACGCTCTTTTCGGCCTCGCCAAGACTCATGTAGATCATCGACATCTCCGACGCTACTCCACTGGGATACAACACGTAGAACAACGAGTACCTCAACCAAGTGAGCGCATGGGGCACTGCCTGAGGGTCAATCAAGTTGCTGGCGTAGTAGGAGTATCTGACGATTTCCGTGATGGACCACGAAAGCGTCAAGGTGATGTAAGCCCAATGGGTGTTTGCCGGAGAGTTGGGCAACAACTGCAAGACTCCCAACACAATCAAAAGACGCGAAAAGACTTGCGAAACAGTGGTGAAAACAGGCGATCTGACTATACCAGTGACGGCGTTAAAGATCTCCACCACGGCCAAGCATTGCACTACCGTGAGAAGCACATTGGTCTTTTCAAAGACGTATGGCTGACCCAACAATCCGGACAAACAGACTGTGTTGGCAAACACAATCAGCCAGAGAGACGCCGAGATCGAGTTGTAGGCAATAAGCCACTTTTTGGGGTGGCCGGCAGAAGAGGACTCGGTCATTGGCTTGTTGCGAAAGACTTGGCCTACCAAAAGACCCCACGCGTGCACCTGTACACCATTTTCCAATCCACCTTCCCACTCTTCTCTACTTCTCCCTACTCTTTTTTTTCCTAATTCTTTTTTTTTATTCTAATTCACTCTATCTAATTCTTTCGATTCTTTCGATATTTTTGATTCTTTCGATTCTTTCTATTTAAAGCCGGCGGCCATTTATGTCCTTGAGAAAGCTATCCTTCTCCAATATGTAGTACTCTTTGGCAGTGAGCCCGGAGGGTATCTTGGGAGGCACGGGTGGCTTATTGCCCTCTCCGCTGTTCTCATCGTTTTCACGAATTCTCTGGAACACCGATGGAGAGAATTTTTCTTTCTCCACCTGCCACCGGCCCTCGCCCAAGTACCCGGAATTCTGCGTATTGAAGTCGACTTCCACGTCCCTCGGGAGCACATTTCCGCCCTGGAGCCGGAAACTTTTGGCCAAGTGCTCCGACGGTGTGGGTGCGTAAAACCTGGGGTCGATCTCATCGGGGTCGATGGGGTGCGCAGCATGGCCCGGGTTCTGCACCGTGAGCGACTTGACCTGCTGCTCCAAATGGTACACTTTGGTGGGCAAGGCTTCTGTCTCGGTGTCGTCCAATTGGAAGCTGTCTGCTGAAAAGGGGATTTTGGTGGAGTTGCTCTTGAACGTCCGGTCGTTCCCCATTGTGCTTGGTGGGGGCTTCCTCCGGGGTGACCGAGAGGGGCTTGTGTACAGTCCGGAGCCTGAGTCGAGGTTTTCAGGGGTTCGGGACTTTCTGGGCGGTGTAGGGCCGGAGTGGGGATTATCCAGGTAGTGTAGTTTTTCCTGGCTTTGTAGGTGATGTGATTTCTGCTGGTGTTGTGGCTTATGTGGAGGAGGTGGAGGCGGAAGCTGTGCCTCGTGTGGGTGCACTAGGTCACTGGGGATGAACTGGCCTAGGCCGATATCGTTTTGGAGCTGGTCCAAGTCCACGTCCAAGCGGGAATACGTATCTGCTATTGGCTGTGGCTCCGACCGGGACTCGGAGAAAATGGTTGTGATGGGTTCTTTGGCCATGAGGCGGTCCTTCAACTTGGCAAACCGGCTGTTTTTCTGCTTGGGCGACGACTCCGTGAAGACCAGGCTCTCTGTGGGCGGTTCGGGGTTGGACAAGCGGAAAAAAGACTTTTTCTTGGGGCTTCCAGACACGAAGACGTCGGAGTCGTGGCCGGTGCGAGTCTCTGGGGCCAGCCGGCTGAACTCATCTAATATTTCCTCATGTTCAAGAGGCGGAGGAGTGGGTAGAAGCTTATTCGCCGAGCTCAGAAGCGAGAGTTTGGGTGGAACCACGGGCACACTCGGGTAAAACGTCATTTCAAGGTACACCTTGCCTGCGAATCTGGTATTGAAGGAGAGATCGTACCATCCATCCAAGATGTATTTGCCGGATTCGTGGAGATTGGCCTGGTCCAGGAAAACAAGCGAACAGTCGATCTCGGTGCTTCCAATGGGCGTGGGGTCGCTTTTTGTTTCGTCCAAAACATCCACTTTCATGAGAGGTTTCCTGTCTCTGGAGAGCTGGAACCGGATCTCATGGGTCCACTCGGGGGTCTGGCCCGCCCGGAATTGCGAGGGTGTTTTCTTGGCCACAGTGTTTAGCCGGAGGAGCACATATGGCGATTGCTTGTCGAGTTTCCGTCTGTTTGGGAGGTGCTTGGCTCGGCACACCATGATCACGAGTGTACCATCTGCAGTCTCGGGGTACTCACTCATGGGTCAATGGATAGTAGTGCTTGTGTAGGGGTTGTGTGTGATATGTGTGTGTTGTGGTGTTGTGGTGTTTCTTCAACCCGTGTCTTTGTTTGTTATGTTTAGGGTTGGGGTATGAACTGTGATGTGGTGTGAGGTTTGCAATGGGTGGTAACTTTTTAAGGCTGTGCGCATTAAGGAAGTTAAAAATACATCAGGAACGCTTAAAAATCGGAAATGAGCCGAGAGAAGCGGAAAAAAAGGGGAATGGTTGATTTTGTATATTTTCTTAATACTGCTGATTTTTCTTTGAGGGAAACATGTGCTGTGGAGGCCAAGACTCGACAGAACCCTTTGACTGGCTGGTTTGTTTACTATTAAGCCGATCTGGATGCGAATTCAATATCATTACCGCATCGGGACATTTTGGGCCACCCGCATGCAATGGCATTTTCCACGAGCCAGATAGACTTTAAGGTGAAGTCACGTGAGACTTACTAGAGATAAAGCAAGTCGGGTCTTGGATCCTAGGAATATTTTTGACGTGGTGATGAGCATGTGTGCAGTGAAACAGTGGTCCATATATGCAGGAGTCAGCATCATTAGCAATATAAACCACTAGCAGTATAAACTACACTAAGTATTACTGATAGTACTATATCACTGTAGCTGTTAACAGTGTGACAGAAAGCATTATGGATCGTGACAGTGTGTAAAGTATCAGTACAGTAATAGGACAGTAACAATAAGAGTAATACATTTTAGCACCAATTTTCAGGTATGGCATTAACGTAATAAGTAATTCACTTGAACAGGCAATATTGAAAATTTGTATGATATTTCTGGGTATATGGTTGAGTCGGTGTGTGGATGACTCGGTGTATGGATGAGGCTCTGTGCGGCTGAGAAGATAGCTTCTTCCTGCTCCTACAGTAGTGCCATTCAACCGACCTCATACTATAAATTGTAAACCCAAATCAATAGAAAAATATAAAAAAGGAGATTCAACTTTTTACTCTTTATTCTGGCTTTTTTCTTTTTTTACCTCTCGGTTGGTACCGATTCACCACTCCAGTACTGTCCAAGTGTCGTCCAGTGAGTCGCACATGGATGCCTATGATTCGCACATAGCACACCAAAGGCCATAAGATCAATCACAATAACAGCATCGGTTATCATGACATTATTCTGTAATTTAATTTATTTTGACTTACTTTGATTTATTTGTGATTTGACTTTTATAAGAACTTTAAACCCTACTTTTTCACCCTACAGGTAGTGCACTGCTCATAAGTCTATTGGTGATATTGGTCCGTCAGCGGTCACTCACTCATGCCGCACTAAGCAGCGTAGATCGCACCACATTGTACAGACTAGACATACACAAGAGTCAACAAACCAAGCATCATCAATTTTCTATAATCATAGATTTTTATGAGATTTCCTAAAACTAGAGTTCTATTGGCTGCAATTTTAATCATTGGTTGCAATTTGAATAATTGGTTACGTTTTTTAATTATTGGTTGCGTTTTTCTGCCATGGCTGAAAGTGCCCTCCTTGAGTCTCACATATTTTCTGCTCACTAGCTGCCGGTGAAAGTTGAACCACCGCGATTGTTGGATCTACTCTGCCAATGTAAGTGCACACCAAGACAAGGAAAAGAACAGAAACTAACAAAAAGGAAAATTCATAGGGATAAAAAAAAGTGGAAAATAGAAAATAGAAAGTAGAAATTAGAGTGGAGAATCCTGGATTTGGCTCCACATTTCAATTGCCGGAGACTACTATGTAGACTGGTCATGGGTAACACTTCACAAATGACGACCCCACTATTCCCAACTGACTTACAAAAAAAATCAAAAAAATAGAAATAAAATAAAAACAAACAAATCAGAAGAAACAAATAATAACCTTAAGATTGTCCTTTTGAACAATTTGCCAAAAGACAGTTTTTTGTTTTTCTGGTACGTCTCTAACCCAAGGCTCACGTGACATCCTTCCTCATCACGGCGTTTTCTCAGTCTACCCAACCTCATGTCCTACAAGAACAAATCGTCCAGCCGTGTCCTCCTTCCCTTCGGCCTAGACTACTCCGATGTATTGACGCAAGGCCAAGCTGTAGAAGGCCCCACGCTCGAACTCCCGGTGCATGGAGCTCTATCGCCACAAGAGGAATCCACCGCCAAACAAACCTTGGCTCTCACCAAGCTTCTCTACGACGGTCCCTTTTACACGGGCCTGGCGCAGCAGGAAAACCTAAATATCCCCGGCGACTCCATCGAGCGGTACTCGGATCGCTACATCAAGGTCAAGAAGGTCGGCCGTTCCATCGATGAGTACCCGTACCAATTGGAGTTTTTCCCCGAGGAACTCTACTCGGTCATGGGCATCACCAAGAAAAAAAAGAAGCTCTTGCTTTCGTCATTCAAAGAAGACGGAGGCCTTGCACAGTTCGACATCAAGCCGGAGGCAGATGCACAGTCAATGTTGGAGAAACTCAAGGATTTGGCCGATGACCTAGATGCAGATCCGGCCGCTCAGGCCAACGAGGAGGAGGCAGAGGAGGAGGATTTCGACGACCAGTTCGAGCTGGACGACGACGACGACTACAATGCAGAGAAGTACTTCGACGATGGAGACGACGATTTACCGGACGATGGAGACGACGAGGCGGCCTTCTAGACTGCGCCTGCGTCCACACGAACACACCGCTACTATAGACCACCCAAAAGTGACGCAATTTGATGCGTGGATTGTTTATCAGAAATATCCACTCATACTGTTTATTCTACCGTGACGACTCTATAAATTGCTCATTATCGCATATGAAGTACGGGTCTTTCAACAGTATAGCCATACTAACAGCTCTGCATACAAGCAGTGACTCCAGTGGGCATAACAACTGTTACGAGTACTTAAAATACATACATGACATTCTAATGCCGTTTCCAATAATAGTTTTTACTTATATCTCAATGTGCCAACTGGTACTACTAGAAAAGTTCAAATCAGTAAATTGACTGGGAGGTACATAAGATGCACTAAATATGGATAAATAAAGCAAGGATTGGAAAAAAAGATTGCAGCACCACAATTTCACACATGGTCTCCCACTGCATTACTCACTGTGGCCCTAAGTGGCTTGACTAACGTTGATCGGACGGGAAACAGTATTTTCCACTTGGTATGGCCGCAACCGAAATTTATAAAGTTGTGGTTTAGCGGGTAATATACTAGTTGTTACCACAACGAAGTAGAATAGAAAGGGCTCTACATTATACACATCCACAATCCCAAAATAGTGTAAGGTGAATCTACGGAGCACATAGTGAAGGTTGTGATGACTAGGCATGATCAGTCTAGTATTAGTTCTTATAGTAATAGTTTCAATACTGTGCTTCTCTGGCCGTGGATCATTAACCTGCTAGAAGATGATTCTGACAATTCTAAAAGTTGACTATTTGAATTTACATAATGGTTTTCTTACAAATTGGTGTTAGGTTCAGGAATATCTTGGTAGAACCCTGCAACAGAATCCATACAATTCATATTTAAACACTAAACAGAGACTGTCCATGAAATAATACACTAGCGAAGTTTCAGCAATTACACTCGTTAGATGGAGATGGAGATATAGATAGAAATGGAGAGAAGAAAGGCTAGAAATGAATAGAGTAGTATAGTATTACAATCGATAGCTTAAGTTCTATAAGAACACCAACGACAGCCAGAGTCTTACCAAAAAAATTATATGATTCATTCAAGTAATTTCAGTGACGGTGTGTAGTAAATGTATCAATGGTCAGGAGTCAGCAGAGAATATCAATCATGTCAGAATTATAGTGTAGTGTATAGTAGAGAAAGAGTGTAGTAGAGAAGAGTGTAGTAGAGAAAGAGTGTAGTAGAGGAAGAATGTATAGTATAGTGGATGGTAGAGGAAGAGTGTTTAAGTATGGCTATATTCCTACAAGTTATACCTGATACACATGTTATATGCCTATTATATGGCTCACGTTCTCAGTATAGAGGTGAACAATAAGCTCTAGTCCAGGTCAGTCTAGTGTAGCCGTATTAACTTGTAGTATCTTTTGTGGTATCTTTTGTAGTATCTTTTGTAGTATCTTTTGCAGTATTTTTATCTTTTGTAGTATTTTTATCTATTGTAGTATTTTTATCTTTAATCCTGTGGGTATGTTTATTTATATGAAGATGTCTATTATGCTAGGTTAAAAGTAATGGTGGTCAAGGCGTTGCGGCCGTCCACGTTGCCCAACCAGCGGCCCAACCTATGCTCTTTACTCGTGGCCACATACACCACGATCTTCTTGTCGTCCTTCAAGTCGGCCGCCGCAATCTTCACCACACACCCTCTTACCGGTATGCTTCCAATGAGACTAAAGGACTTGAAAGAATCTGCTTCGATGCGCCACAACTTGACCTCCCCGTTATACGAGCCCGTCACGAAAAAGTCACTGTATGGAATGGCATGCACTGCCGTGAGCCAGTACGGCTGTGCCACTGGCACCTGTGCTTCTGCCACCACTTGGTCGGCCTCGGCACTGGCTTGTGTAGGTTCCGGCACAGGAACAAGCCCGTGGGCTAGTCTGCGCGTGTAGATGGGTTTTTTCTTCCAGAGCGACCACAAGGAGAGGTTACCATTATCGGACCCCGACACGAAATGCGATTCGTCCACCATGGAAACAACCTCCATGGACCCTTCGGCATGGAACGGTCCTTCGTCGGCCTTGGCTTTGCCCGAATCTCCTCCTCGGAACGTTAACCGCGACTCGTCTGCTATCTTCCAGAACATCACCGTCTTGTCGCGGCTCCCTGCTGACACGCACGTCTCGCGCGCCAACGCACTGATATCTGCAATATTGTCCTGGTGTCCGTATAAGATCTCCAACTGCGCGAATTGGTTGATGGAGTAGGTCCGCACCCGCAAGTCGGCACATGCTGCGTAGAGGTGGTCGGACTCTCGCCGGAACACAATGGCATTCACTGACGCCCGAACCTCCAACACTTTTATGCACGCAAGGTTCTCCGTCGACCAGATGATTAGTCTGCCGTCACTTCCGCCCGTGACTACATACCGGCCATCCGAGGATGCCGCCACACAGTTGATGGGGCCATAGTGGTGGTTGATGCTGGGGTTTTTCGTGTTGATGTCCGCGTAACGGCGCCCGCCCTTGACGTGTTTTATTCTCTGCGGCTTGTTGTTCTTGCCTGCTTTCCACTTGATCAACTCCATGTCCTTGGACACCGTGTAGATGTATGGGTAGTTGACTGCCACTCCGGTCAAGTTGCGCGAGCCTATCCGCGTGGAAAAAGATGCTGTTTCCTGGAGCTGTTGCTGGATCTTGTGGCTGTAGTACTTGTAGACATTTCCTTTGGTTTCTGCCACATCCAACTGCAATCGCTTGGATAAGTTATCATGGTCCAAATCCTCGGCATCGTAGTCTTCTCCCTCGATCTCGGTTTCCTTCAAGTTCTGGAGGTACTGCTTGGCCAACCGCCGCCTCTTGTCGGCTGCAGACTCGGCCTGGAACTCTTCGTCCGACGAAATCTCTCCTTCCTCGTTTCTGTAGTTGCTTTGGTCTGTCTGGCCAGTAGTACCTGTATCTTGCGAGACATCTGAATCGGAGTCGCTGGAGATTTCCTCGTCGTCGGCCTCACGAGCCTTGGAAGCCTTGGCTCCGCGGGACGTTTTATTGGGTCTCTTTCTCTTTCTAGAAGGATCCGAAAGAAAGGGGTCTCCGGCCATTTTGGTGTCTGAGAGATGGGTAAATTTTTCATATCACTATGCCATCGCGTTCTTCGCGCACGTGACCTAATCGCACCTCTAGGCCTGTACTCTACCAGTGCTACTTTAACTGCACTACTATGCAATACTAGAATCTATACTACTGACAAATTTAATTCTTATTTACTGTATTATGGCTTAGGGATCACACTGTATAGAGCTGAGTCTATTTTCATTACGAAGTATCCAAAAATCCTGGTCAGAAACCAGGTCGACATAGTCAAGTATTGAGTATAGAGTTTTGAATGGTATAGTATGGACAGTATAGAGGAGTGAAATTAGTGTAGAACGTATTCATAAAAGTACCAGACAGATAGACCAGTACACCCTAAGATAGGACAAATGCAAGAGATTATTATTGACAGATGGAATGACAGATGGAATTGACAGGTGAGTACTTGGCGATTGGCCGAATGGACAATTGTATGGTACAGTATAATATGGGCCGGCAAGTCAATGCTCAATAAATATATCTATCATACCATAGGACTACAAGCCGATGCACTATTTAATCCTCCAACAAATCCTCGATATCGTGGTCCTCGGCCGCATCGTAGCCATCCTGAGCCTGTTGCCTGAGCTGTTCCGTCGTATCCTGCAACACCTTCTCCTGGTGCTTGACGTTTCTCCTCGTGGCCTTTCCCCAACCAAAAGTCTTGGCC
This sequence comes from Metschnikowia mauinuiana, assembly GCA_002374555.1. Lineage (NCBI taxonomy): Eukaryota > Fungi > Ascomycota > Pichiomycetes > Serinales > Metschnikowiaceae > Metschnikowia > Metschnikowia mauinuiana. Next base: position 161,120 of record NKZY01000834.1, on the reverse strand, counting down.
TCGTTATCCACCCGCTCCAAAAGCTCCTCGGACTCCGTCTCCTTGCGGGTCTTTTCGTGCTCCTTCTCCTGGCGGTCCACTGCTAGCTGGTGACTGATTTGTTTTTGCTTAGCCCAGTTGGCGTAGTATTGCCGGCCAAAGATGTACACGCACACAATGATCACCAAGCGGAAGTACTTTTTGAACGCATCCTCGTCCACGTAGTTGTAGATGAACTGGAGTACCGGCTGTTCGTTGTCCATGGTGAAGTGGTGAGTGGATGGTGGGGCCACTGAGCTCTGACTAATGCCCATTTTTCGCGCACTCCCGGCCCACCCATACTCCGAGTCCGTGCTGCTCCAGCTCCACTTTCTACCACAAGACATTCACACTCAAAAAATCGTTTTCAGGCTATAAGATACGAAAAATTTTATTATATGTTATTAAAGTATCAGAGTTTTTTATGTCATGTCTTCCACCAAGTCTTAGGGTGTAGAGCTTATCACCTGTCATGCCATTAGTCGTATATGCCGGATCTCATCCAGATCTCCCCAATCAACAATTGATACAAGTTCGAGAGTAGAATCACAAATTAGTAGAGTTCAGAATTATAGAAGTTCAGAATTATACAAGTTCAAAATTAAGAAACCACTTGAATTAAGAAACTACTAAATTTGGCAAGAAGCTGGTTTCGTCGTCTCACTACCTCATCTCACTATACAATGACATTACGTCATAAGTCCCCAGTCCCCAGTCCCCAGTCCCCAGTCCCCAGTCCCCAGTCACCAAATGCTTATGTATTATGTGTCTTAAGTTTTTTCATACTCTCATTCATGTGTAAAAACCATATAAAAAATTACCGTTCATCTCATCATGTCATGTCGTTCCATTACGTCTTTCCTGTATATCACCCATATCTCATATCTCTGTCCTTGTCATTGCATACCTCAGTCTTTGTCATTGCTCCTGGCCTCAATAATTTTTTGGGGAGATGGTGGGTTTACCTTGGAATCAAAATACATAGGTTATTATTGGATAACACAGTTTCTCGTACCAAGAAACCGGTGTAAGATTAAGGGACAAACACTGTATACCGAGAAGTATTGGTATGTTTTGTCATTGTAAAATGATGTCTCCAGGCGCGGCCATTAGACAAACACTCCAGGCTCAACCATAACCAGAAACACTATGTCATTCTAGTGTGCTGTCAATTTACCCTTAGATCTTTAATTTCCTTCTGAAAATTAATATATAGATGAAAATAATTTTTTGGGAAACTTGGGGAATTACCGTCTGGTGCAGCTATGGGTGCGAAAAGTACCATGAGCTAGAATTTAAACAGAAGCTGCAAATCACAGGAGTAATGATTTATAGCCGTTAATTATACTGATTATAAGTAAGAATTAAAGGTATTTTTCTTGGGACTCAATGTGCCTTTTTAAATGGGAGGTTGGAGTGAAGGTGCTGTATGCAGTCTTAAAGGTAAATGATACTTATATTATAGAACAGAGGTAACTTTATAAGTAAAGAATGCTTCTGTGTTTATCACCCATTCTCGTAATTATCTAGTTCTGGATAGTACTAAAGGTATATGGCTTTTGTTTCCATGAGGTTTCATATACACCTGCCTATTCCATCATCCCTACATCGTCAGTAAAGAATAATAGTAACTTCTAGTTGGGGTCAGTCTGAAGTCTGGCCATATAGCGGTGAGTCATGGATCTTTCTTGACCACAAATCGTCAAAGAAAACCAGATCCTTATTCAAGTGGTGGATCGACTCGCTTGTGACTCAGCCTGGGAATCATTGGACATGCAATACATGTTCCTGCTCAGCATCTTTCAATCAGATGATACTATTCGACAGCAGACTGGCTTCCACGTGACCATGTAGTACTCCAACAACGGTCATCAGGCCAGGTATTCTCTGGGCCAGGTAGACATAGTCGGTCATTTTCTTCACAGTCAAGTTATAGACATGAACACTCATGGTCCCGTCAAGTCATGTTATATCAAAACCATCGTGATATCAATTATAACAGAGGGTATCACGTTTCATCACTTTATGTCTTGTCGCGATCACATTTCGTCGTCACTTTCAAACGGATCCAATTCAGGAAAATCCCCCACGTCGATTTTGCTGGGCCGGATGAAACTGCCATGTTTCGGTTGAGCCGTGAAAAACCGTGAGCCTCCAATCAGTCCATCATTCTTCCCCACGGGCTCATCAAATTCCACACCCACCCAGGGAGATTTGCCGTCGTCCAAGGCCTCAATGAGCCCCACGTATTTCACCACGCCACGTCTCTCTCCCTCGATATTTATGACCCTGCACCGGTCTCCCTCATGGATCTCCTGGGCCAATAAGGTATCGTTATCGTGGGCCTTTTCCACGGCATTCTGGAACAGTTCATCGTAACGGCCGAGCTTGTGGTCCTTTTTCCACTGCAACACCGAGTCTTTCCGCTTCTCGTATGCCTCCTCCGAGAGCTCAAAGCCAGCCACATCCTGTTCATCCTTGAGCAGAGCCAATTGGGACTCCAGGTCACCGTCCTCCACGTGGATACGGTTATAGGGCTCAATGTTGAATTCTCCTAGCATCGTTTGGGCGTCATTATCGCTCAGAAGCACGATATACTCATTACTCAGCTTATTGGGGTAATGGTGGAGGGTCTGGTGGGCCGGGTGGATGCCCGTGGTCAACTCAAGGCGTTTTTTAAGGTATTCCAACGTCCACTGCAATGAGACCTTTCTTTCGGACGAGGTCAAGTCCGACGTGAAAAAGACTGGGATGTCCATGGACTGTGTAAAGCGAGGCGTGAGATTAGCGAGAATGTTAACTCCATCTTTTGGTGCGCACCGAAAATTCAAAGCAAAACTACCACAATGGACAATGTATGTAACGAGAGCAACGAGCCATGAGCCCATACTAACGTTAGAAACCTCGTCATTTCAGAAGGAATGACAAGAACTTCCGAGACAGAAACGATAGAGACAGAAACGACCGGAACGACAGAGATCGGTCCGATAGAGACAGAAACGACAACAGAGGTGACCGCAAAGGGTCTGGCAGACAAGATGGGCCCCGCAAAGAAGCCATTCTTGACTTGACCACTTACCATGGCCAGCAGGTGCAGGTGAAGTTCATTGGAGGCCGTTTTGTGGTGGGAGTGTTGAAAGGACACGACCAGTTGATGAACTTGGTGTTGGAAGATGTGGTGGAGACCTTGAGAGACCCCCTCGACGACTCCATGTTGACGGAGCAAACGAGGCACTTGGGCAATGTGATTGTGCGGGGTCCACAGTTGTTGACCCTTTCGCCTTTGAACGGTACGGAATGTATAGAGAACCCGTTTGCTGCTCCACAGTGAGCCAAAACGGAAAAAAAAAAAACAGGACAAAACAGACGAGAACTGTGCTTCGTGCTTGAAATTGGCATCAGGCCCAGGCCAGTTCAATGTAGATGCAGAATTAGATATTCATACACCATGGATCCACGTACAAAGTGAATGAGCAGAGTATATTGGCTAGTATCATCGTAGACTTGGACTATGGGCTTGCCTTGCCCAATAGGATTCTGGAACCTCGAGTTCGATACCATCAAGCCCCCAGCAGAAAATCCGTCATATAGTCGATTCTAGATTAAAAGTATGGTGTAGAGTATGTGTGCACACTCGATGATGGCTGTGTCATACCAAATTTATCAGTACATATAAATCTAAGTTCAGTTTATTAATTTGTGGTTCTTTTGGGTTTTTTTTGGCTTCTTCTTCTTTTGGGTTATCGACTAGGCTTTGTTAGTAGATTCATGTCTATGGCAGGAGTAAGTATTGTACTACGTTGAAAATTGCTCGCCCTAAATTTCCTTCTATTGCATATAGATCGGTTTATTTTTGGAACAAATTCAATATATGGGAAAAGATGTAGCTTTTACACCAGGTTAGAGTTCTTGGTATGAAGTTATATGGGAGAACCCCACACTTCCACGATTGAGTCGATAAATTTCTAGAAATTTCCTGGCCCAAGAGGCTGTGACTGTATATAAGCCAAGTTTTCTTCAAACTAAATAAATTTAATTTTTTTGGGTGACGTATTGGGTGATTATAAGCACATTGGCATGGCTCTCTACCAGCTCCAAAGGCCCAGCAATGAGTGCGCATCCATGCTCAGTGCCTAACTATAGTAACAAAGCTTACATCCAATCACCATCCATAATCGCCAAATAATGTCAAAAACACTGTACCAAAATTAAAAGAACAGTTTTAAACCAAAAATATAAAAATGCAGATTTAAAAATACAATAATACAAAAATTGTTATGGAGCTGGAGTTGGAGCTGGAGTTGGAGATGGAATTACGGAGTGCTTGGACTGCAGATTTCTTTCTCACTATGCGCATCCACCACACTGCATAGACAAGGTCAGTACTTCACGCCAAAGATTGGGTTCGAATCTTGAAAATGTTTTTCATCTTTTAACGTTAGATTACGTAAGGCTGAAATGGTCCATAAAAATAAACATAAAAATAAAAATAAAAAATGTATCACTTTTTATACTTTATGCCGTGTGGTGCTGTACTGCCTGGCCTGTTGACTGCACTTGGACTCTGAGCAGTGAGATCTCAGGACTGCTAATAAGCTAGTCTCCAGTTTAGACCAAGTACCAGAAGTGAACGAAAATGGGGGTTTTTGAAGTATAAGAAAAATGAATCACTAGAATTCATGAACTTATCTCAATAATTAATTTTTTCAAATGTATGAATATAAAATGTATGAATATAAAATGTATGAATATAAAATGTATGAACATAAAATGTATTGGTATGTGTAGGATATATCAATAAAATCACTACCTTATTCACTGGTCTCTACTGTACTATTCACTAGAACAATGTGTCCTACTCTTTTACTAAAGTCATTTTCACTGGAACTATGCACAGTACACTTTTATCATACATTGTAGCATACTTCATAGTCTATAATTAAGTCTATTCCTATTTCATAATCTAGATTAGTACTATTCACTAATGTCCATTGGACTGTTCCTTAAAGTTAAAAAATACTATACTTCACTACTTCGATTTCCTAGTCTCTACTTTGTAGTATTATTTATAATACTATCTTCACTGGTTCTCCAGTATGCTGAATGTTCACTAGCACTGTTCCCCAGTCCATACAGGACTATTCACAATCTACCCTTTGTTATCCAATTTATTTTCCATTCACAATACCAATGGATTCAATGGATGAGTTTTTGAGTACAATTGGTAAAAATTGGTAAGGGTTGGAATCGGTAAGAATTGGTATTGGTATTGGTGAATGGAATATGGGGTATGGTGTATTGTTGATGGTTCGCGCTCCTTTATAAGATTTGGACCGGCATCGCGACGCTATTGTATCTCACCACCATGGCCAACGAAATCAACAACAACGTGTTTGTGTTGCCGCAGACCAACCAGCTCATCAGCTTATACTCCATCATCCGTGACCAGAACACCAAGCGCAGCGACTTTGTGTTTTACTCCGACAGAATCATCCGGCTCTTGGTGGAGGAGGGCTTGAACCAGTTGCCAGTGGAAAAGGCCGTGATCAAATGCCACGGTAACCATGAGTACGAGGGAGCCAAGTTCTTGGGTAAGATCTGTGGCGTGTCCATTGTGCGTGCCGGTGAATCCATGGAGATGGGCTTGCGGGACTGTTGCCGGTCGGTGAGAATCGGCAAGATCTTGATCCAGAGAGATGAGGAGACGGCGCTTCCCAAGCTCTTTTATGAGAAGTTGCCTGAGGATATTAGCGACCGCTATGTGTTCTTGTTGGACCCCATGTTGGCTACGGGCGGCAGTGCCATGATGGCCGTGGAGGTGTTGCTTTCACGGGGGGTCAAGGAGAACCGCATCTTGTTCTTGAACTTGTTGGCTGCTCCTGAGGGTATCCTGGCCTTCCAGGAAAAATACCCGCAAATCCGCATTATTACCGGTGGCATTGATGAGAGGCTTGATGAGAACAAGTACATTGTGCCTGGTCTCGGCGACTTTGGCGACCGCTACTATTGCATATAGATGTCTAGCTTTTCAATAGTACTCAACGACTGAACGCCAATCCGTACCTTCATTAACCCCTTCCCTTCCCACTTAGAACTATCCCTATTGTCCTTTTTGTTGTTGTTGCTTACGGTCCTTCACTAGCTCTAATTGTATTAGTGCATAGTGACAGATCCCACTCCAATTGCCAACACTCTTCTCTGGAATTACTGGTACTGCAAGCTTAAGACTCGAGAGTACTAAAATAGACCCATGGACCACTTGAATAGATTTTCCAGTTTCGGATAGAGTGTTCTGGAGATCCAGTCCCTGTCTACCCTTTCCACCCCAGTACACCTAGTAGTTAGTGTTTAGGAGTTGACCCATTTTCTCCTGACTCTCTGACTCTTTAATTTTCTGAATTTTCGAATTCCCTTCTCTAATATTCAATACCAAATTGAACCTACTTACATAGATGCATTTAGAAATGGCACTCTACTGTACACCTTAGGGTCTAGTGTGGAACTCGCAGCTGGGACATGGGACCTAGAAGATGTGCTTTTATAAATTACTGTAGTACTAGGAAATGAGAGGTTCCAGGATTATTAAGAGACAATGCCAGTAGTCGTGGTATGAGATTTGTAGTAGTATGGCGGGGAGAATGGGTAGGATCATGAGGCTGGGCCTCGGAATTGGGGGGCCGCGGCCGGAACTGCCTTTATCCATGTTGTGTAAAAAGACACACACGCATTATTTTTTTCTTGAAAAAAGCGCAGTTGTGATGTCCGGAATTGCAGCAATCCCCCTTCCCTTTTTCAAGAGATATCAAAGTGATAAAAGGGTGTTTGCGTTGGGCCTTTTTGTCCTGGGGGAGCCCGGTGCACGGGTGTTTCGCAGCCCCACGGGCCCAATTCCGGGGGTTCCCCATCCACTATACATATTCCACTCTATCTTTAGGTAGTAAGCTTGGTATTGATCCTAGATGCTCACTTCTACTCTTGGTGCGGGTCATTTTAGGAATCTATTTTGAAATCTCTCTTATAGCATTCTCAAGTGGGAACCGAGTATTTGCTTTAGAGATTGTCATGCTTAATGGTTGCACATTGGTTTTCTTCTGTCAACTCTAAGTTCATACTTTAATATGAACCTTCACTTGGGTCTCCAATGGCTCACGCTACCCATGAATGAATTGAGCTTACGCTTCTCCCTTCCTTGAAATTAGCTCATGGGTTGCTCATTACTAACCAGTCCAATCCGAACCCTCTTACCATGTAAATTAAAGCTCCATTCGTGGAACTGAACAACGATCAACGATCAACGATGCAAGTTATAAGTGCAACAAGAATCTCGGAGTATCACATCAACCTTAATCTCCACATTCGTACCTCAACAGTTGAGCACAGTTGACACTGTAAGATTTCACTTCCTCCAAGAGTTTGCCTTAGACGCATATCACTTCACATAACACTGTAAGATTTCTTCATTTTGAACTTTCAACAAATGAAACCTCTTTAAACCCTTTCTTTGGACATCCACAAATTTGGACCTTTTCAACATTCACCAATTTCCCAATATTAAACCAGTGGTCATGAAGTAACGGTCTCAAGTTCAACTCTATGACTCTAACTCTTTGACACCAGCCATTTGATCTAACTCTTTGACATTAAGTCCACAGTGATATTTATAAGCACTTGCGGTGGATGATGTCCGGGTCATCTGCATATTCCTGGGCTGAGACCCACATCTTTTTGAAGGTCGAAAGCCCCGCCAAAATGGACCCGCCTATCCAGGTGCTGTACTTGCGTTCGGGCGGGGCGTATATCTTGATTTTCATGTGTGTGTCTTGGCTCAGCGTATTGGCACGCGAACCCCAGATGGAGTGCGCCGGGGAGCTCTGGGTATTCTTCATTTCAGAGATCAAACGGTCGCCAAAGTTGCGGAGAAGCGTGGTACCGCCCGAAAGAATGATGTTTTGGTAGAGCACGGGCCGGAGGTCGAGGTCAGTCTTGGAGATGGAGAGGGCCATGAGCTCATGGATCCCCAAGGACTCGTTCCCCACGATCTGGGGGTTGAAGAGAATCTCCGGCGCCCGGAACTGCTCCACGCCCAACGCCAAGGTATGCCCGTCCGGAAGCTTGTAGGAGGCCAACAGAGACGAGTCGGCGCCGGCACCCTTGACCAAGTACTGCGAGTAGGAGATGCCGGAGAAGAGCCGTTCGTCCAACGATATATCCTTAGACACGTAGCAGCATTTCTCCTTGATGTCCCGGACAATATCCAACTCCGAACTGGACTGCAACGCCACGCCACTCATGCGCCGGATGTTGTATGCAAGGTGCTTGGTGATATCTCTGCCCGCAAGATCCATTCTTTTGATTGACGACGGGAGCGAAAACCCATCGTACACCGGCACAATATGGCTCACTCCATCTCCACTATCTAGCACCACGCCAGTGGTTCTTCCGGATGCATAGAGCGAGAGCACTGCCTGAATGGAGATATATGCACATGGCACATTGAAAGTCTCAAAGAAGATCTGGCACATACGGTCACGATTGGCCCTAGGGTTAAGCGGGGCTTCAGTCACAAGCAACGGGTGGTCCTCGGGGGCTGCCTTCAAGTCATGGGTATAGGTGTGGTGCCATACGCGTTCCATATCGTCCCAGTTGTGCACCACTCCATGCTCCACCGGGTAGCTAAGGCGAAGGAGGCCCCTATTCTGCTGGGCCACATCTCCCACATAAGCCTCTGAGTTGTTATATTTGGACACCTTCTCTTCGATGGCGGACATCAGTGTGCCGGCCATGATCTTGTGGTACTTGGGCCTGCCGACTATGGACAAGCCGTACGTCTTGGGCGTATCTTCACCGGCAAACCCGGCCTTGATGCTTCCGGACCCATTATCAATGACTATGGGTTGGTTGTATAGAGACCCTTCCTCCATACTAAAGACTGGTGTGGTGTGGCGGTTGGATCTTGTGGATTGCGCTCTGATGTAGTGGTAGATCTTATGTTATCGTGAAGTGCGTGTCAGCGCGCTATGCATCAGGTACGCGATGCACTCTGCTTCGCTTCTCCATGGTAACCCCACCCTCGATAATCTGATTCTTCAAATTACTACATCTTCCGTTTTATTCTGTCTTTTACCCCAACTTAGGTCTTTAGCTTTTTCTATTTATTCAGTAGTATTTCTTTTCGCATTTTTATAGCTAAGAATTGGGTGTTTTGGGGTTATTAGTACTCGTGTGTCGTCACCAGTTCCACAATCAAATTTATTATGAAGTTAAGAATGCTTAATGGTACTATGAATAAATTCGGCTTAGTATTTTGTCTGTCTGGCACAGTTATTCTTTAATATGAGTACTAATTAGGGTGTTCCTATAGAAGTAGAGCCACAATAGTAGAGTTACAATAGTAGAGCTACGAATATTAAAAGGTGGGTGGAGACCTAGAAATAGAATATAAGTTAGTGTAGAAAAGAATTATGGTCGCCTTAAATAACCTCGTGTTCCTGTATACAGGAAAAGGGCCTTCCACATGCATATAATAGGGCCAGGAAAAGGTGGTCACATTTATAGACAAAAAAATTATTAGCAGTAATATCAAATCTACCTCAGTACACTCACTCACCACATACTCACTTGAACTAGAGTCAGAATCGTGGTTATTAGGTAGTACTGTAATACTACTGCACCACTGTCTCGTTGAGATCTAGCCGTCTAAATATACTCATATATTCTAGATGATTTATAGTAGTCGCTCTAGATAACTGATGGTAATATCTACTTTATACTTTATACCATATTCTACTTTGACTCGAAAAGAGTCTATTATATATTCCATACCTACTCTGTTTATAGCAGAAAGAAGTGCGGAATCAGCTGGACTGTGCATTGTCAAGAAATACGAGCATAGTCTGTGAGCCAGTCTTCCTGGCCTTTCTTGCGCCGTCTATTTTGAAATTCTTAATACCAATTTTTGAATTCTAGAGTATAAAATAAAAAAAATAAAAAAATAAAAAAAATTAGTATATGATAAACAATCGGTTACGAAGCGGGATTGGGTGTCGTGTGTGTTTCTTTTCCAGTCGAGACATGAAATCCGCGACAGAGGGCCATGCACTTTTCAGCCGTTCCGTCGTAACCACGACGCACTTCAAAAAAGGTCAACCCGAACTTCACCCGAAATTCACGAAAATAAAAAAAATTAAAATTGAATCCCACAAAACTCACATCTTAATAAAAAGAATAATTAACTTATAATAAAGGAAAATTTTTAATTTCTGTCATACTCATTATGTAGTATAATGTATTCGTATCGTCTAAGGTCGTACATTATAAAACAGTGTATAGTAGTATAATACTGAAGGTGTAGTCACCACGACTATGAGATCACATTCACTGTTTCTTCACTAGCCTCGTTCTCTGTCTTTCTGTCCAATTCTACCTTGGTCTTAATTTTTCATAAATTGCTTAAGTAATAAAATCTGTGTTTGGATTATCTGGACGCAGTCTTCCTTTTTGTCGGTCTCACTACTCACTACTCACTACTCACTACTCACTCACACTACGCACTATGCACTCCCACTCTAAATACTTTCAAATTCAGATGTACTTGCAGACAAAACTGGGCCTGGATTATTTTGCAAAAAAAGCCCATGCACTCCTCTATCCGTATTAGGAAACCAATGGAATCAATGTAGAAGGTCATGGCTGGTATGCAGGAGAATGGATACTCTATAAGAATGCTCTATATACTAATTAGTGCGAAGTGATCGCTGCCCTCGTAGACACTTCTTCTAGTCACTTATTTTAGCACTTATTTTAGACACTTATTTTCACGTCTGAGTTCTTTACACCTGGTATGAGCAGTCCACGACCCTTGGAAAACCATACAAACTGTAAACTGTAAGTTGATAGACTGCATATACGCCCACCCCACGGTCTGTATTCTGCGCCCTCCATGGCCTAGTATTGTTAGTACCAGGCATGAGTTCCCCATATAAATCTTCAACCAAGAGCATTAGAGTCATTCCCGAAAGTTTAAAATGAAAAAAAAAAAAAAAGAAAAAAGATGAAAATAAAGAAAACCAAACACAGCCTTAATATGCCTGTACTCCCAGTAGGTTTTGTATTTGCCGGTATGGCTTGGCTGCAACACATTTGCACTAGTACCCACAATGTAGTCGTATCATAACCACCAGTTCTTATTATATACAAGATAACGATACTTATATGCATGACATAACACTATACGTCACATAATTTGATACATTACAATTATACACAAAATTAATTTATGTGTCTACACTATGTTTAGATGATGTTATTACACGTTTCGATGGTGGAGTGCATGGGGTTCGCAGTCTCTCTATATAACACCAAAATAAATACAATACGCATACTTCATCCACACACCATACCTTCTTCGTGGTCTTAAAAATCGGCTTTTGATCCCCAAGCATCAAAATCACCACTACACATACTTCCCATTGCCAACTCTTATATACCGTCGTCCCACCCCCGAACCCCGACCTTATCATGTCCCAGGTCCTCACCCTCTCCAATGAGCAGAAGGCTCAGGTGCGCAACGCCTTCACCATCATCGATAGCGACTCCAAAGACGGCATAATTACCGTTTCCGACTTGGTCAACGTGTACAAAACCTTGGGCGTGGAAGTGCCATCGGAAACAGTGCTCAAGGGTATGTTGGAGGGAGAAGAGCTGATCTCGTTTGCCCAGTTCTCGCGGATTCTAGCCGCGGAGCTCGGTAAACTCGACAGCAAGGCCGTGATTGCCTCTGCTTTACGGACGTTCACTACCGAGGAAAACCGCCACACTTTGACGATCGATGTGGGAACTTTGAAAGAGGCGTGCTGTTCGGTCCAGCTAGGCGAGCTTGGCTCGGGCGATACCCGTTTATCCAGAGCAGCTTTTGATTCTTTGACCAAGGGCTTTGTCAAGGAACAGGTGGACGGATCAAAGGTCTTCTGTGCCTCCAACTGGCTCGACGCTTACATCGAGTAAGTGGTCTTCTACTGGTATTGGCCCTTGGTATTGGGTCATTCTATGGTACTTTCAGAGAGTATTGACCCAGACGACTGAAAGCAGAATCACTACAGTTACAATGAGAGGGGTCACAAGTTGGTGCTTTCAAAAAGACATCATTCGATATCCAGGGACTATTTCTGAGTTCTTACTGGTTGATATGATGGGATACAGGCTTATGACTCTGTTTGGTTTTGTTCAGTTTGACGATCAAATATACTGTTATGGGTCTGTTTAGTCTTGCTCGATTCAAGTCTATTTAATCTTTTTGGTCATCTTACAACCTTTCTGGCATCTCGTTTGTCCTAATTTCATCTGATCAGTGACAACAGTGGTGTTGGTTGTTTCACTGGTGATTTCTTCTCTGCTGGCTCAATGGTCGATAATCAACTCGTCACAGCCCCAATCCTCATACGATCCGTCCGGCAAGTACCGTCTAAGCACCAAGGGAATCTTTCTTTGGGCCAACTCCTTCATGGCAATTTGCAAAGGGTCTGTTTCTCCCTCAATGTCCACCAAAACTGGCGCATTCAAGGAAATCTGCAATGCCCGCGTGCCAAGCACTCTGGCCCTCTCATATTTGGTCATGTAAGGGGTGGTTGTTCTGTCTTCTTTTGCAATAGCCAAGCCCTTGTTGGCCTTGACTCGGATCTGGGCATCGGTCTCACTATAGCCTCCGTTGATGATGGTTCTTCCATCCTCAGCTTTCAAGCCATTTTCCTCTCCGTTTTGAGCATCGACGGGGTCTGGGTCCTGGAACTCGTCGTCGGAGAAATGATCAGGGGCATCGAAGTCCTCGAAATTCTCCGGTGCTTCGTTGAAGGCATCTTCTTCAAGGGACATTTTGCTGGGCAGAGTGTTTTTTTAAGAATGTTTTTTTGAGCTGAGGCTGCATGCAGGTACATATCGCAACCTCAACAACAGAAAGTAAGACAGACAGTAAGACAGTAAATAGACAGACAAGAATTAGACAAAAAGACAATAAGATATTAATTAGACAAAAAGACAATTAGACAAAAGTTTGGTAAATAGAAAGACAGTGATTAGACAAAAAAACAATTCAAGTAGACAGGATTGACAGATTTAGAGATGGCGATTATCTGCAGGAAGGCATTTCTACAATAGACTATGCTACAAAAACTTACCTCATTTATCATCTTCTTCAAATGCTTTATATGAACGTCATGCAGCGATGGCTCTAGGAGAATGCGATTATTACAACTCATCGGCGTATGGCAACACGTCGGTGTTTCCAACGGCCACGTAGTTGAACGCTCCCAACTTGGCACCCTTGCCACTGTCAGCAGAAATGGTAATGTCATGGGGGAACTCGAAGGATTCCTGCAAGGCAACGGACAACTCGGCGGCCTTGGTAGCACCGGACAAGTCGCTGGCCTTGATGGAGGACACGGCCTTTTTGGCGGCCTTAATGCCCTCAGCAACAACGGCAGGGGAAGCGTCGGTCACCGACACAACAAACAATCCGGCGTCCTGGTATTTGTACAATTTGGAGTCGGCACCCTGGACCTTGGTCAAAGGAGCGGAGGCAGAGGGCACAACCGAGGTTCCGACGGCAGCAGCCAACACCTCATATTGGGCAAAGTCTTTCTTGGCCACAGGCACAGCAATGGCAGCGTAAGAGGCACCAGTGGCAGGAATTCTGGTCTCGCCTCCGGTGTGTGTCTTGACAGCAGGAGCAGATGTGGAGCCAGCAGGCAATTCGGAGAAAGCAGACTGGGAAACAAAGTTGGCCAAGTCAGATTGGTTGACACCACTGGCGACAATGTGCACGTTTCCGGAAGTGTAAGATTGGGCAGCAAACTCGCTCACATCGTCCTGGGTCACCTTGACGGCAGGGTTATAGTATAAAGGCTGGCCCAAGCCCTTTCTGAAGGAAAGCTCGTGCAAGGCCTCAAGACCCACAAACTCGTTGCTTTGGTGGGCAGCATGGGCCTCGGCGTTGGCCACAGGCAAAACAGTCTCCACAAATTCGTGGGGTCTGAAAGATGGCTTGGCAATCACATTGCCCAAGGCCTCCACATAGTAAGGCAAGTCCTGCTTCAAGAACTGAGTGGACAAGACAATGGCATCTCTAGTAACGCCAGTGGAGAAGGAACCACCGAGCAACTCGGACTCTCTTGTGAATCTCAAAGCAGACTTGGCCTCAGTGTTGAGGAAGCCAAACTTGGATAAGAGGTGGGCCACACCAGCCTTGCCCGATTTGGAACCGGAGTTGGCAACAACAACGGAAAGCGTGGACAAGTTTCCGGGGGCATCTCTGGACACCAATTTGACAGGGGCGGTGCTATAGGCACGGGCAGAAACACGAGACAACATAATCTGGGATTGAGAGGAGGGACGAGACGCTTGGTGTGAGATTTTTTGGCCTTAGGAAATGCGAAAAATCCGCCTCGTGATTGGCTGCCTGTCACGTGTGCGCATGGCTGCTGCTATTTTATTAATAAAAGTAGAGTACGAGTGGGTTTGATCTGCATTTTATTTGGGTGTTGATGGTATTTAATATGTAATTTTGAAAACACGCGCTACTATTATGTCATGGTAAGTGTGTACTTTTATGTTTGTAGGAAGAGAGCTCTGATGATTAGTGAAAAGTAGTGCCATGCTCATAAGAGAAGTGTAAGATGGGTCAAGTATATATGAACTATCGACTACTTACTTTAGCACTTAGTTATGTTTAGTAATATTGAGTTATTGAGACGAGTAATGAGTAATGTACTATAAGTACTTGAATGAGTACTGGCACTGAGTACTGTAAAGGTACTTGATATTGTACTTGAGTGGTACTTAATCTGATATATTGATGCGAGTCTTCTAGCACAGTTGATCTAAATCTGGGTCAACTTGAGCTTGGAAGCATCGCTTATGTTGTTTGTATCCACGTAGTCAAACACAAGGCGCCCCCAGATAAAGTCCAAGAAGAGCATCACGTGCACCACACCCCAGGCCAAGCTCATGCTATAGAAGAAGTTGCTGTTTCCGTTACCCAACACAATCCAGCAGTAGTAGAAGATTGGCGAGAGCAAGAGATTGAGAATCAACGAAAGCGTGGTGATGAACAAGAACTTGGTGTGACGGATCACAGTATTCTTAAATATTGGAATGAACGAAATGGAGAAACCCAAGTCGCCAATGATGGGGTACGACTTGGAGAAGTTGATCCAAAGCCCACAGAGGAAAAACGCCAAAAACGAATCTCCAGCCTTGGGAGTATCGCCATACTCAAAGAAGCGGAGCGTGAGAGGCACCACGAACACAAAATTGTACAAGTTGAAGATGCCCTTGTAAAGCGACGAGAAAAACTCAAACATCTCGGTGAAGATATACCACCAGAGCCCCAAGTTGGGGGTGATTTTGTCGAACGAGATCACCGACCAGTAGCAAGAATAAAGAAACTCGGGCGACGGGCTAAGCACAAACGAAATCAAGAGGAGCATGGTCACGGAGATGAAAAACACCCCGAACCCTTTGACCACGGTATTGGCCCAGTCCTTCCGGTCCAGCACTGCATATGCCAACGCCAAGTACGGCACCACCAAATAGACCGGGTTAAACGAGAGGTACGCAGCGCACGCCAATGCTATGGCCCCGCGAAACACATTGGTATCCACCAAAACCTGCACCAACAGCTCGACCACCAAAAAATACGAGAAGGTGGAGGTGGAGTGCGACCAGTTGTTGAGGATCATCAAAGGGTTGAAGAGGTAAAATGACGCCACAAGTGCGCCGTTCAACGGCTCCAATTGACGCCCCGTTTTTCGACTATGATGTTTATTGTACCACGTGTTCAATTGCGTCAACTTGTATGCGATTCCAAGATCCACCATAGTATAAAGGGCATTGAACAAGTACGGGGAATACCCGGGAGGCACGGAGTCTTTAAGGATCTTCATCACAGACACAAAAAGAGGGGGGTGGTGCACCATGGCGCCGTCGTACACGTTGATATCATTGTCCAATAGGAAGAAGGCCTCCTGAAGCGAACGGAACGAGTCTATGGGCGTGGACACCTCAACAGTGGCGGCAAGCGTCGAGGTGAGATGCGGGAGAAAAGAGGGCACGAGGAACCGAAGCGCTGCTCCGGTGCCTAGAACAAGCGGTAGAGACATGGTGGGGTGGTTTCAGACCACGCGCCGCGATGTTAACGTGAATCCGTACACCAGCACCGACCAACACCCGCACCCAGGCCAACATCCACGCAAGCACCCACACTGACACCCGTACACCAACACCTGAATTTATGACCTGCAAAAAAAAAAATACACCGATACGCCAGAATACTAATGTAATTATGACTCGAATTTTTGTTCTTGCTTATGTAACAATGTTCTGTCAATCGGCTGGTGTAGAGTCTCAGATTAAGCCATGTGAGCTTTTTAAAGGTTTAAGTAATTACGTAGTTTTAAGGATATGAAAGCCCGTACACCCAAACAATCAGTTCAAACTTTCCAAGCCCTAGTCTCTATCAATACTTCATCAAGATAAGGTCTTTCCTATTTGGGGTTGGGGCATTCTATGAAACAGTACATTGTTTCATACATGCACCGTCCTGCACACCGCCCGCGACCATGACATGAGCATCTCACCGCATCTTAGGGTGTACACCATGTCGACCCCAAGCAACGCCACCAGCCGTACCAACGAGCAGTTCCAGCCCATCAACCCCAAGCCGTTTTTAAAGACGCTCCTAAACAAACCCGTGGTCGTGCGCTTGAAGTGGAACCAGTTACTGTACAGAGGGGTCTTGGTCGCCATAGACAACTACATGAACCTACAGTTGGAGGAGACGACGGAGATTGTGGGCGACAAAGCGGGGGGCGAGGCCAAAGCAGGGGAAGAGAAGATTGGTGACATTTTCATCCGCTGCAATAACGTTTTGTATGTGAGAGAGGCCCTGGAGAACGTCACGGAGGCCCTGGAGGAGGCACTGACCGAGAACTGAAAATGACCGAACTGAAGAATGGCCGACTGAAGAATGACCGAACTGAAGGCAGTCGCCTGGATAAGCCATTTTTGGAAACACCAGGAACGAAAGGAGTCCAAGAAGAAAGGGTGAAAATCAATGGAGAAATGGAGGACTAAGATAGCTGGGATCCAGACCTGAACCTGAACGTGGACGTGAACGTATGGAGTTTTCAATTGGACTGGAAAGCTGGGGTTCCATAGAGTCAAGGGTTCTGGAACGTCTGGAATGTCTGAAAAGGGAGGTCCAGAAATCCGGTCTTTAGGAACCTGTCCTGGACTGATTTAGCTCTATTAAGCTGACTGAGCTGTACTGAGCTCTACAAGCTGCAATTAGTGCTGGAAGTTTGGCTAATATCAGTATCATTGGCTCATCAAGCATTGGTGGAGAAGGCTTACGAGACCAAATTGGTCCGGCCTCGGAATCATCCCACAGTCAATACTACCAGGATCAACAAAAACTACATTTATTACAATTCATATAACCTTTTTATACATAGCTATACCACTTCTACACTCCTACGCCATGTATACTTCTGTTGCACATGGCACTTGAACCCAACATTATTTGATCGACTAGACAGACAACCCCAGTAAAGAGACTAGACCCTAGAATACTAGACAGACTGCACAAATTAATAAACAGAAGACGTAAATCGCCAGTACACAGCCGTTCATAGCTTCCCTCAGCAATAGTCACCAAGAAACAAAGGAAAATCAAGTGATGGAAAACCCAATTCTAGATAGAGAAAAAGAATAGTAGAGAGAAAGTACAATGAATTAGTATATATATTCCATGCACTTATGGGGCAATAAGAAATATCATAGCTTGGTGAGTAATCTTAGGGTGCACTGATATTTTAAAGAGATATTCTATCATTAAGGGACAAGAAGTGTGTTTGGTTGAATCTGGTGGTTCCAATAAAAAACATGGAGGGAGGGAGGGAGAATGGATTATAGAATATTGTTAATCAAACTGAAGTATATATATATATATATATATATATATATATTCTTTTACTTATATACTCTTTCATTCACCAATTAATTATCCATTTCTGTATTAGAAAAAAAAACCGTTCTTTTTGGGTTGAACTCCAGGAAGAGAACAACCATTAGACAGATGCAAAGGTATAGATTTAGATAGTCCAGTATGTCCAGTTTGTCAAGTTTGTCCAGTTTGTCCAGTATGTCCAGTATGTCCAGTAGAGTGAATTAGTGATGTAGGTTGAAGATTAATGCGATAAAGTGGTAGCATGTAAAATTCTGCGCGTAAAAAATGGTCTTGGGATTTGGTTATATCTATAGAGATAGGAATATGTAATAAGAAATATCAATGGTATTCTTACCCCCGGGGAGAAGGAGATATTATAAATATTTATACCTTATTTCTATTTATACCTTAAATATCAACTCTATATATCTATTAATATACATTATTATCCTTATTGCTATTTTGTATCATGATATTTGATTCTGGTGACTAGCATAGACGTGCGGATTGTGCGGTGGGTGCGAAAACTGAACTGAGTGTTTTACGTGAGCGCCTTGCGACTCCTGCACGTTTTGCATGGGCATAAATTGCACATGTAGTTTGTCCAGATGAGGACATCTTTGACATAGTTACCGAAGGATATATTGGGCCACTTGTGCCTACGGGCTCCCTGGCTGAGGGAACTATATAAGAGGCAACTCCGTCGCCTCCTTTGTCAGAGAACAGACATTCACTTCAGTACTGAATTATAAGACAAGTTCAGATTACACATGAGTCAACCAACCAGGAAATAGGGTACTAAATAATAATAATAATAATAGTTTCCTGCATATAGCGTGTTGCGTTATATATAGATAAATATATATAAAGGGCCATCCTTGACCAAAAAATCCAAGTTTAAATTTATTTATTTATTTATTTTTATACACCTAATAATAAATAAACCTTATGAAAATAAGCAAATATATATATATATATATATATTTGAGACTCCGACTGTACATTAAACAAGTTAATATTTAAATTACCTCATCCATCAGTGAGGCAGTCTGTAGCAATTAATTAACTAACTGACAGTCTTATATTTAGGATATTTTAACCGTTCCACCAATGTTGCTATTATATTCATTTATTTTTACGCTTACTTAAGAGAGTTATTGGAGATCAATGAGGTAGTCATTCCGAAGCACGAAGCTGTATATGAAACAGCGCAACACTGAGACCCACCACACTTGGATCGCGCAATGTACAGACTTTTCGCGCAAAATACAGACTTTTTTCGCGCAAAATGTACAGACTTTTGGATCGCGCAGTGTACTGTACTAAACTGTCTTCTAGATTACCTTATTGGCATAATAAAGTAGACCAGTACATTTAGTACAACAAAAAGGAACTAGACGTGTTTCTTTTTTTTTTTTTTTTTTTTTTTTTTTTTAAAAAAAAGTATCTACCCCTCCTTTTTTTTTTTTTTTTTTTTTTAAAAAAAAGTATCTACCCCTCCTTTTTTTTTTTTTTTTTGCTTTCACAAGCTACATTATCCAAAAAAACTCAGGATTGCACATCTTTAGTTTTGAGCCGTGGAAATGGCTACAAGTAAGTGCGAACAAAAGAGTTATAAATATTTTTAATTCGGTTTTCATTCTGGAATTTTACTTTCACCACTTGAAAAAATGTTTGAAAAGTCCTCTTGATTTAGTCATCTTATGATCTTTGTACTTTAAATGCACCGGGTTTTCATCTTGTACTGGTTATGGAATAAGACTTATTACCTATTACTTATACGATTTTTCTTTATTACATTATTATACGTTATTATTCCATTGTCCTGCATATACGGCACACCGAAAGACCAGGACTAAACAGTGTCTTATATAATACTTATAAACTCTTCACTTATCTACTATAAAGTCTTCACTTATCTATTTATAAAGTCACTATTACTCTGCTATCTATATTAGGAGTATGGGTTGGTGGGTTATGAGCAATGACTTAATACTCCTACTGAGTACTAGACTGATGCCTGCCTTTATACTGATGCCTGCTTAATCAATGTCTACCATATTCTCTACACTATATCTATATGAAGCACCACCTGGAACTTATTGCCCACCGTTTCAGTCTAATACTGATCTGATGGTTGCAATTGCTCGCTTTTTGGAATAGACTGCTATCCTCAGATGCTCTGTACTAACATGCTTGCAATGCTTTGAGCTGTTGATGTCACTTCCATACAACCAACTTTAAAGCCAAGCCAACTTTAAATCCAAGGACCCAACTGATTTGATTATTCTGACTCAACTTCCACCGGTATATTGACCTGAAGAACTTTGTTGATCTTTCACTTGGCTCTTTTAACTCGATGTATCCTGCATATAATCACACTTCCCCAACCGGGTAAAAACTTTCAAATCTCAGTCCACACACAAAAGATTCTCGAATTCCTCCATCAATTCCAAACATGTAATCATATTGAAATTCGAAAACATTTCCAAAAATAATTATTCCTCAATTAATTATTCCTCAATTTTCAATCCCCAATTTTCAATCCCCAATCTCCAATCTCCAATCTCCAATCGCAAACCCACCTTGATCTGGTGCGCACTGCGAACTTCTCGGCACAACAACAACATGGAACCAGCGCCGTACGGAGGGTTCATGACCCGGACCATCGACGAGGAAAACACCCAGAAAGACCAGCTCCAGAAGCAGCTGGTGCCCGTGGTGCTCGATGGCAAGGAAGAGACGCTTCGTCCCGAGGCCGTGCGTGTGCGAGGCGTGGACAACCTCTCCACAGAACAGATCGAGTCGTATGTGGAAAAGTACCTAAATCCAGAGACTTCGGGGCTGTTCCGCATCCAGTGGATCGACGACTCGAATGCCAACGTGGTGTTCAAGACACACGACGAGGCAAAGACGGCGTTGAGTCTTCTCTCGGAGTCGTGGGCCGATGTTCCTAATTCTGAGTCTGAGTCCGACTCCTCGCCGTTCTCCTCTGAATACTTAGAAAACATTCTCTCCGAGAGACCGGCCCAGCTGTATGCGGCCACGCTTGAGTTTCACAAAGACCGCATGAAGGCACGGGCCCAAGCCTCTGATGCTGACTTGTTTGAGGACAAAAAGGCCGAGGTTGAGCTGCAAAAGGAAGCACAAGTATCGGAGTCAATGGACGAAGATGGCAGTTCGATTGTTTTGTACGTCCGGCAAGCGGTTCAGTCGGACCGCAAGGCCAAGAACGCCAAGGAATATTCCCGGTACTATTTGCTTCACGGAGAGCCGGACCGGACCAGACCACATGGCAGAAGAGGCGGCGCCAGGGGACAATTCTCCAGACGAGACGAAGAAGAAGCAGCCGGAGGCGATTTGTTTGCTGACAAACTCGAGGCCAGAAGCCGTACTAGAAAGAGGGATGACGACGAAGAAGATCTCTTTGCTTGGAGGTTGCGGGAACGGTCTCCGGGCCGGGCCTGATTAGCCTTCCCTTAAAGATGTATATTAGACTGACCTGACGACCCTTAAATTGTCTCAGACACAAGCCTGGCTGTAGATAGATCACGTGGTCTTGCTTGAATCCTCGGCCATCATGTTCATTCATGTTCAATAGAGTTTGAGTCTCCATTGCATGGCTCCGATAACTCAATTACCTTCTTGGCCGAAATCGTTGGTGAATTGGATATGGTTCTTAATATCCGCCTCGTTGACCGTGGGCCTGTTGTTTTTCACACCCTTGATAAAGTCCTTGATCGTCAACTCCGGTTCCTGCAACTCGTCGGTGCCTATATCGAGCCAGCTCATTTCTATTGCACCTGCATCTCCCGGCGAACAAGGCGTCAACCTCTCTTCGTTGTCACCCACACGCTTGAAGTGAGTGGCCTGCTGGATTTTTCTGATCGGCTGCATCAATGCATCTCGGACAACAACGGCAATGTCATGCCCCGAATATCCCTCGGTCATTTCAGCCAAAACTCTTAAATCCTGTTGTGTGCATTCACAGGGACAGGTGCCGATGTTCAAGTCAAACATGCGTTTTCTGGCCTCCAAATCCGGCAAGGCAATGTAGATTCTCTTCTCAAAACGCCGGCGCACAGCTGCGTCCAATTGCCATGGGATGTTGGTTGCTCCAAGCACCAAGACTCCGCTTGCATCGTTTCCCACTCCATTCATTTGCACCAAAAGCTCAGTCTTGATTCTTCTCGATGCCTCGGACTCTCCTTCTCCACGTGGTCCACACAATGCATCTACCTCGTCAATGAAGATGATCGCCGGCTTGTTTTCTCTGGCCATAGTAAAGAGTTGCTTGACCAATCTCTCCGATTCTCCCATCCATTTCGACACAAGATCCGAGGAAGAGACGGAGAAAAACGTCGAGTTGGCTTCCGTAGCCACGGCCTTAGCCAAGTAGGACTTTCCTGTACCTGGAGGCCCGTACAAAAGGATTCCCGACGTAGGCTTTCTGTTTCCAGTGAACAATTGGGGGAATTTCACCGGAAGAATCACCGCCTCTTTCAACGCATCCTTGGCGGTCTCCAAACCGGCAATATCGCTCCATTTCACATTGGGAGTTTCCGATAAAATGGCACCAGCCAATGCTCCCCGGAGCTTCTTGGTGTCTGCGTCGTCGTCGTCACCATCACCGGACTTTTTCGCTTTCGTAGACCCAGAGGCCGACGACTCCGCACTATTATTTTTGGCCAGCTGCTTCTCCAAATGTTCTTTCAACTGCTCTGCCCGCGTCAAGTACTCCGTGAACTTAGACTTGATCAACTCCTTGGATTTTTGGTTCTTCTCGTACTTGAGCGCCAACATTAGGTAGTCCAACCCATTGTAGTAGAGCTTGTACGCTTCTTCGTAGCGCGTGGATGTGTCGGCTTCAATAGCCTTTTGAACGAGATCAATCCCTTTGTTAAGGAAATCAGAGGCGCCAGACATGGGGTGCTGTATGGGGTGCTGTACGGGGTGCTGTATGGAGAACACTGATAATGGTGGAGTAGATCCGCACTCTCTTTATGAGGCGCGCACGCCTGGAGTTGTAGCGCCGTTTTAAGAAAGCCCCGTTATAATTAAGCCCCTTTCCAGTTTAAATTGTTTTCAATTGGCCTTTGACCAATTCATCTCTTGGACAAGAAGGTGGCTTTTTCTTGGAACCCACTCGGGCTTAGTCCTGATTTAGAGTTGTTATTCGATGCTCACATCAACAGAAACTTTTAAAACACGGGCCTGGGCCTTGAATGTCTGTATTGGGGGTTGAAAGAAGAGAGGTTTAGAGAAGAGAGGATTCGTGCCCTTTAAATATTTGGTCTGACGCTGGCTGCAATAAACCATGTTTCAGAAATGACGCTTCACGATAAAGCTGTTCCTGCATATACCCGGGATCTCAGTTTGAATTGCCGAAACATGTACCTCCGTGTTGAGAATTTCACGCCATACATGACGTATCAATATGCGACCTCAAACAGCTTATCACGGAAAAGTTTATGGCCAGAACACTTTCACATGAGCCTACCCGACACGCATAGCGGTACTGCATCTTATATCTATGGTGCATATCATGCATAAAAAAATTGCGCTTTTCCCACCCTAGAGTGGTCTAGGGTTTAGGGATGCATTTCGAAACATGTCTCAGATTAAACACAAAAAGGCCATGCATCGAAGATATATAAACAGTGTTCCCTCGCCCTTCCACTACAACACTTGTTTTATTTTAATTTGAAAATGGGGCCCCAGGTGTATATGTTTTGATACCCAACAAATAATCTGTTATCGCGGCTGGAGGTTGGGGCGCGGCTATTGAGGTGGCTGAGTTACGAAAACGTATGCGTTTGAAATCAGCTGCCATCACCCATTGTCTTTGATGGAGGTCCAGACTAATTCCAAAGAAAAAAAAAGAAAAGAAAGAAATTGCTCCTATACCAAGAAGACCGAGCAATTTTTGTTCTCGTATATCGGTGGTTTTCTGAGACGCAGGCTGAAGCTGTCACAAGCAATGGGGAAATGCCGGGAGTGTACATAGATTGCCCAAAGCGCACTGTCATTGTTCAGATATAAATTAGTCATTACCTATTAGTTTTGTGCTATTTAACCCGTTGGATATTTGAACTGATTTATGGTCCCTGAGAGTTTCTTTTCTTGTAACATATAAAATTGGTTACAATCATATCACATCAGACATTGCCGCTTATTTATCATGCTGATTCACTCAAAGCAGTCATTCGATCTGCAAGACTCCGAAAACTTCAACCCGAAGCCAATTTTGGACTCGGATCATGAGTCTATCGAAAGAACCCAATCAGGACACTCCAGTAAGTCATGGAGACTTAAGCGGAATAACACCAATGCATCAGAACTCAGTAGAATCATTCTGGGGTTCCGAGATGACCGGGAAATGGATATGCTTGATTACCAGTCGGAAAAAAATAAGCCTATGGCCGAAGAGTTACTTTCCCAACATCTTAGTGTCAATCAAAATGAATCATACCAACAAGGAAGTGAGACACCATTAGATGTGGAAAAAGCTGCGAGTAATGTGGAGGATGAGGATTACCCCGTTGATGGGAAGTTTGCATTTTGGCAGGCCTTTTTGGTCATGTTAATGGTGTTTCTGACCTGGGGTGCTAATGCTGCATTTGGAGTGTTTCTTAATTTTTACTTGAACTCCGATGCGTTCCCCGGGGCTTCTCAATACGATTATGCGTTAATGGGAGGTATTATTGTTTTCTTGGCCCAAGGTCTTGCTCCTTTTAGTGCTTTGGGAGTACGTATTTTTGGTCAGGCTGCGGTATTCTTTATTGGGATCATTCTCCAAACATTGGGATATTTTCTTGCTGCTGAATGCACCCAATTATGGCAGATCTTCATGTGCCAGGGAGTACTTGTTGGAGTTTCGTTTTCGTTGATTTTCATCCCGGGAACTTTAGTGCTTCCTACGTGGTTCCATAAATACAAGGCGCTCGCCATGGGAATTGCCGTTTCGGGAGCCGGCCTCGGGGGCTTGGTGTACAGTTTGGTGCTTAACAAAATCATGCAGGAAACAGGAAACCAACGGTGGCCGCTTCGGACGGTGGGAATCGCCAACTTTGTCATCTCCGCGTTCGGATGTTTCTTTAACCGAGCCCGGAACGGAAAGAAACCAGACTTGAAAGTCACCATGACGTGGCAGTACCTCAAAACAAGTTTATCGATTGTTCTTGATTTCAATGTGTTTAAGCTTTACCCGTTGTTCATTGTGGGGATCTGGTTTGGGTTAGTTCTCTTGGGTTACGTGATTGTTCTTTACTCGCTTGCCGCATACGGAACATCTATTGGTCTTACACACACGGAAGCATCCAACGTTTTGGCGTTTCTTAATGCTATGCAGGTCTTGGGAAGACCGTCAATTGGAATCTTGGGAGATATCATCGGAAGAAACAATACCGCCACATTGTTCTGCATATACATGGGAATCATGACCACGGCACTCTGGCTCAACGTGGACAATTATGGGAAAATGATTGCCATTGCCTTTTTGGTGGGTGGCCCTGCAGGCATTGGGTCCACATTGTCACAATCGTTGGCCCTTGATATTTTGGCCCATGTTCAAAAATCAGACAAGATTTCGGCGGTATGGGGTGGGCTCAATATTATGGTGGCCGTATTCTCTCTTCCTGCAGAGGTGATTGCATTAAAGTTGAAAAAAGGCACGGGGCCTAAATCATATCGAAATGCCCAGATTTTCACGGGGTGTTGTTTCTTTGCATCGGTTCTTCTTTTGCTAGTGAACCGGGAATGGTTGGTGCGGCTGACATTCAAGACCAGAAAGGCTTTGACCGAAGAATTAATGGAGGGGAAAGAAAGCGATGTTAGTGAAGAACAAACACAGGGAAATGACGAAAGGGAAGGAAGGGAAGGAATTAATGGACAAAGTGACGGGGCTGGAAATGAAAATGAAAATGATAATGAAAAGTTGGACGCAATCGACAATAACCAGCAAGGGACTGTGGATATGGAGACATTGGAGAGAAGAATAGAACGGTATGACTTTCTCCTACAGCCAAACATGATGGGATTCGTGGTGAGGATGTTCTACCCTATCAGAGTATAACAAAGCAGCATCTGACAAAATAATAAATCTACGCCAGAATAATAAACCTCTACGCCAGACTACTGGTTGAATATTACTTTTCTCTGGTTGATTACTGTACTCTGGTTGATTACTGTACTCTGGTTATGACTATTTTTATTACGATACACACCTTAACGGTTGGACTTGGCAACTCTCTCCAACTCGTCCTTCTTCTTGATGGCATAAGAGGTGGAAGAACCCTTGGCGGCGTTGATCAACTCCTCAGCCAAGCACTCAGCAATGGTCTTGATGTTTCTGAAAGAAGCCTCACGTGCACCAATGGTCAACAAGGAAATGGCAGTGTTGACTCTTCTCAATGGAGACACATCAACAGCTTGTCTTCTGACGGTACCGGATGAACCGATTCTGGTGGAGTCCTCTCTGGCACCAGAGTTGACAATAGCGTCCACAACAACCTGCAATGGGTTTTGCTCAGTAAGAACGTGGATGATCTCAAGGGCGTGCTTGACGATTCTGACGGCCTTCAACTTCTTACCGTTGTTTCTACCGTTCATCATCAAGGAGTTGGTCAATCTCTCAATGATAGGACATTGAGCCTTTCTGAATCTCTTGGAGGCGTATCTGCCGGCAGTGTGGGAGACAAAGACGGGTTGCTTGACTTGGATGTAGTCAACCAAGGAGATGTCCTTGACGGAGATTTCTTCAAAAGACCACTTGTTGAACAACTTGATCTCTTGTTGAGCGGCCTGGATTTCAGCAGGGATTGGCGTGGCCAACTCGACCAACTGCAATTCTTGTTGGACAACTGGCTCCTCGATTTGTTGTTCCTCGACGTCAGACATGATAGATGAAGAAAAAATGGGAAGAATGGATGAGATTTGGAAATTTCTTGTGGGACGAGGATGCGCGCTCGAAAATTTTGCGACTCGTTAAAAGGTTTATGTGCAGGATGCCGGACTGAGATGTGAGCTCTTTCGCACTTTTGGCGTGCACTTTTCAGTCTGCCTTCCGCATTGGGCTAGGGCTTGCCGTGCGCGTGCCCTACGTGCGCGCACGTGACGCGAGTTCCCTCAGCCCCGGATCAATGGGGATATGGAGTTTTGACTGAATTTCAAAAAAAAAGGGTGGATTGGGTTAAGAATGCTTGGGGATTGCCATGATGCCCCGGGTTACTGTCTACGATGGTGTGTGTGGGTAATGGGTGGATAGTGTGTGGATGAAGCTTAAGTATGGGGAAGTACAGTGGGGCTGAAGAACACCAACAAATCTCTTTTGCTGTAGCCACCAAATAGGCCCAAGGTCGTGTAGTCCCAATAAATGAATAAGCAAATCAATCTATCAACCAACAAAACACCGTTGTCGAAAACCCGGTTGTTTTACGCTATCAGATTGCAAATCTAGTGCCGGACTGCATACAGCGGTGTAAAATTTTTATCTCTGGAAATACTTGTTCGCACCAAATAGGCAATGTAAATGCTGGTCTGCCGTGTACATGTCAGACCTTTTGCAGCCGTGCATCCACTCATAATAAGAAGAATATCACGACTCAAATTTTTCCAAGTGTTTCAGAGTGGAAATTAAGGATTCTAAATTCAATTTGTATAAGGCTCAAATCACAAAATTCCATATGTCATCACTCCTAGAGTTGATTCTCGTATACTCCACTCCAGACAAGACTCTACAAATTTTCTAGTAGTTTAAACTAAACTTTAGAAGTTATTATGGACTTCTCTCTTAGTCGCTGCATATAAATTGTGGTATATCCCAGTATTAACCGAGTAAAGGCTGCTCCTGGGTGGAATGAGTACTGCATGGTGGAAGGCTCACATGCAAATACCTGGCAAATCTGGACATCTGTGCTGCCATCTCTTCCATTTATTTTCTAAAAGCTATCAGGATGGTATATGGGTGAATCCTGTGAAATGAATAGACCACATAGAAATTTATTGCATGGAGTGTGGAGTTGATCTTTTACGGTGACAACTGCGTCTATGTGCAGTACGCCATTTAATTAAAACCATTCTTAGACTGCTCTCCCCAATTCCCTTCCTATCGATTTTTGGGAGGAGTCACGGGCTTGAATTTTTCAGTAAGTAACGAAAGTCCGAAAGTCCGAAAGCCCGAAAGCCCGAAGTCCAGAAACTGTATGGGTATCTTGTTGGTTATGAGCACTGTTATACTGTACTCACTGGTTCTGAGCACTGGCGAATGATACAACCAAATAAAGCTCTGGGGGATACAATGCAATTTTTCCCAAAGTTTTTCAAGCTATCGAAAACCGAAAAAGAAGGTTTAATTTTTTGACATAAAATTGAGATTGAAACATTTTTTTGAAACTAGGTATATTTTGAAAAATGAAAAAATGAAAAAATGAGGGTTTTTTAACTTTAAGCTCCACATATTTTCCACAAATCTCCACCTCTTGATTCCATTTCTTTATAATTTGACTCTGCTAATGGATCTGAGCCTTTTCTAGCGGTCTTGCTTATTATCAAGTGGAAAGTGTGTTTATTATACTCTACTCTACTACTCCACTGGTCTAGTAAGTTTCAGGGTAGTGGGAATGAGAATTGACTAATATTGGTGGGCATAGTTTTATAGTTATGCTAAGAAATTATTACTATATCTATCATATTTATCATATTTATGCACTGGACTGCCATATTTCTTAGAGTTATTGGAGAACAATGAGATCGGTGTTGCATCTTACGCTAGAGTTCTCACTAACGCGCAACTGGTTATGAGCCCTTGATCACTTTTCTCGTTATATTCATTTCAAATATACTCTTACCCAGAATGAACTTTAATTTTTTGGTCAGTTGATAAAATTGGTTTCTAACATTCTATTCAGCATAACACTTTATTGCCACGTCAGTTCTTTATATTTTGGTCTGTGTGTAAACTAATACTAGGAAATCGCGATTTCCTGTCCTTAACTTTTTTCATCACCCCCAACTTTGTTATTATTTCAAAAGTCCCGGGGAAGCCCCAATTTTTTGAAATCTTATATTATAATCATATAGATAATGTATAAATCCATAGTATAATTTACAAGGTGGCTAAGTTATTATTATCTTAAATAGATATAGATAGTCATAGACGTTTATTATTGATATGCGCGGGAGCCGTATTATTCCATATATCATCTCTGGACCTTGTTTAGACCTTTCTTTTAAAACCATGAGACATTGAATAACTGAGCTGTATTGTTCAAGTGTCAGAGTATAAGCTCATGTCTATAGGAGTTCTGGGTAACCAGACTGACAAGAACTAGACATGGAAGTACACAGAGAATTCAGACAAACTACATTTAGATACTTAGAATTAGCCACTAAATACTTAGACACTTAAAATTAGACACTTAAAACTAGACACTAATACTTGGCACTTAAATTAAACACTAATAACTAAAAAAAAAAAATGGAGCAGGTTGTGAGGGCTCTACATCCACCAGTTCAGTACTACAAAAGGTTTTTTCCAAAATGATTACTATAAAATTTCAAAATGATTACTCCAAAAGTATAAACGGCTAGGATTCTTATCTTCCCCCAAAAAAAAGGACACCTAAAAAAACCAGCCTTCTACTACATAATCAAAGTACTGGTTACGTTTCTTGATACAAAATAGCTGATAAATGGTGCTTTCGTTGATGACTGCAATAATGGCTTATGCTCCGGGCGAACGGATAGGATCTGACAAATCTACACGAGATTAAACAAAAATTGTCTTGTTTCTTACACTGCTATATACCCCCCGGATTCTAATAATACCCAGCCATAGTCTATTTTTCTTGCATTCCTCTTCAAAATGCCCATATTATAAGTATACCGTATTGAAGGATGGTCTAGTATTCCTGTACTTTAACTCCTAAACATTGAAGTACAGATTAATTGGTATAATTCTATATATTGATGGACTGAATGGTATTCCGAGGGCAGCGCACCCGTGCACCAGACAAGGTCAGCAGAAAAAGGGCCAACGCAATACGCTCTTTTTCTCCTTGTTTTACGAGATAAAATAGTGTTTCGGAATGCTGGAATTTCGGAGACATCTTCAGGTTTTTAGGAGACTTAGAAATAGTGTGTGGATGGTTTTAGCTGGGGTACCCTCACCAAGGGCTCAGTTCCGAGGGTCCATTCCGAGGGTCCATTCCGAGGCACCCTGTTTCGCACCCATTTATGGTGTATGGTGTAATTTGTTTCAGATAGAGTTCCAGAAACCGTAGAAGCCATCTCGGGAGTTTCCCCATTACAGAAAAGATATCAGTGTGTTTTTTTTTTTTCTTACTATGTTCTCTGTATTGTACCATATGCTTAGGTGTACGGGTCTTAAGGTTTCTACTCGTTTTACCATTCTGGTATAGTAAATCCTGACTCCGATCTTCTGGAAATGGAGAAATCACCTATAAATCATAGAATCAGATCCATGTCTTGATGTATGGTTGCAGCTAAAAACCACTATTGATGTACTCTTCCCAGACGTACAGACCTTTGGTAGCCATTGATCATTTATAATTGATAATCACCAATAATTGCGACAGTCTTGCAAGTGATTGATGTCATTTTCTTGAGTATTCGTCCTCTAGCTATCCAAAGCGCAGTCAAGCCCAAGAGCTGGTAGTGCGGTTTCTTGACGATGCGCACCAGGCAGTAGCGGTCAATGATGTTGACGGTCAAGGGGAAGGTGGATTTGGACAAATTGAGCTTGTTGATGGAATCCATCAAGAAATCTAGGAGCACGGGCCGCATGCGCAAGTTGATTTCCGGCTGCTGCTGAATAAGCGAGAGGTTGGGTCTTGTTTTGCGGTCCAACTCAAATAAATGGTTGTACATGACCAGCTTGTACTCGTCCACTTGCTTCTTATGCGCAGTGTACTCGGCGAGCTGCACCTTGATGTGAGACGCTTTGATGTACGCCTGCGAGAGACGAACATGATGCAAGATGTCGGGCGAGTGGTCCATGGTCAGGTGATGCAGAGTCTATAGGGTCGGGCTGCGCGTCTAGGCGGTTCTTGGAGCTTGCACCGGGGTCATAGGAATATGTGGGATGATGGGCGGCGGGGTTTTTTGGTGGGGTCTAGGCTAGAAGGTCTAACGAGGCCCTGAACACTAGTAAATAACTAAGATGGCAGTCAAAGAAGATATAGAGCTAATGACACATCTAAAGTGTACTACTTTTATCAGCAATCAAGTGGTGAGCCAGTATGTCAGTAGTAATCACACTAGTAATAAACCCTTAAAAAAAATAAGTTATTGACGGTAATTACGTCCTCTAGGAACTAGACTTGGTCAATTTGAGAGGAACCTCAAAATAGCAATGGAAAGAATGTGATTTTTTATGTAAGGGAACTCAAATACTGGTGCAACTCATAGGACTTTTTTGAAGAACATGTCCTGAAGCACTACTTGATCTTCCTTGGTGTCCACGTCTTTTGGAACTTTTTCAAGGGTGCCAAACAAAATTTGGAAAAATCTTTGACTATGTCAATGTCAGCTTTTGAGATACTCTCCCTAGACTCTACTCTGTAGGGCCCGAGAGACTGTTGGATAATTCTACGAGCACTAGAATCAATATCTAGTGGCTTTGGAACCTAGTAACAATGACTAGTCTTTAAATTGCCTTGACTACCGGGCTCTTGGCCTAAGAGATGCTCATGATGGCTAATGGAATCTCCCTGCAGCCCAGCTGCTCCAGGAAACTCTGAAGGGTCACCCGAAGCACTCCAGGAAGTATAGAGGAACTAGTAGTTACGCTCAATTCGATGAATCCCTGTATTCCTTTAAGACATTATCGCATTCGAAAATACAACTGATATAGCTTTGCTTTAAAATCCCAAGCCCTGCTAAGTCTACCATTCTGAAGTTCTAACCATCCAAAATTCTTTTTTTGAAGTTCTAACCGATTAAGTTGTAACACGAAGTTGCTAGAATCAATTATACAAGCACTAAAATTGAGTACCTAGTGTCAGTAGATTCTACTAACGAGACTTAGCTTAGGCTCAGTTTCACCACAGGAGTATGGGAATTTGCCAGAAGTTCCTGGCCTGGAGTTTCCGGGTTAATGAAATCAATTGTGGTGTTGCACATTCTGAGTGAGGCTGAATCTTAGGGTGTACTGGAATCGTGAACACTGTACTGGAAATTGTTACTTTTGTTATGCCTGATGCACCCAGGATGATTATGTGCAATATCATATCTATGTGCAGGTCAGCTTGTGGGGGGTGGTTTTCAGGGTTCCAGCAACGGTAGCCGTCCCAAAATTTGACAGCAGCTTTTAACTATTAATTTTTTGATTTTAAGAAGTTTCAACCAATTTGATACAATGATGGGCCAGAACTTTAACCTTCTCTCCTCATTTACTGCTGCACGCTCCTGCACGCTCCTGCATTCAGTCTCCCATGGCCTCCCATCTATCTCCATCCCTCTATATCTATATCTATTCTTAATTACAAGAAGTCTATAGAACTAGTAGATATTGATATAAACTTTGTATTATAAATTCCAAGACGTGCTGAGTCCTAATAAGTAATCGATGGGTGGTTATATGCAGTACCAAAAAAAATCGACATATCCGTAGTAAATTGTGGAGTTCGAGTCAGGTATCACATTAAAGCAAGTAAAAAGAGTACTGCAGATCCAGGGTTAGTATACAGAACTTATTTCAAGTCTAAAAAAACTGCACAGGACGATTTCCTATTTGGGCCTTCACCAGGGTATACAGGTTTGTCTCTGAACAAGTTCATCTTGAAGTGAAGAATCAGCTGAAATTTATACAAATGTGTTTAGAAAAAACCACGTGTTTGTTTTTGCAGTATCGGTTTATACAATATTTTTAAATCGCTTTTCCCTGAAATTTGGTTCTGTCGGGGGAAAAATGACAGTATTTGACGAGACTGCGAGAATACAAGAACCTGGTCCAGAAAACACAAATTTTTTTTCTTTTTTTTTTTTTAATCCTAATTACTCCACAATTACATAATCAGAAATAGCCTTAATTATGCTATCAGTTTTATCAGCAAAAAGCGTGGATATGGGGACCCTACAAGTTCTGGCAGAGCAGGTATATGCAGGACAATCGCTTTTCCATAAACAAACCGTCCAGAAACGGACCAAGCGAGATGAGTGAGACCGACGAACAGAACTAAAACAGAAACAGAAAGATAAACAGAAATAGAAATATAAATAGAAATAGAAATATAAAGCTTCAAAACGAGATATGAAACAGAAATAGAAATATGAAACAGGGACGTCTTTAGCAGTGGTTAGTCGTGCATGCGGAGTGTGGAGAGTCCGGGCCGAACAGGGCGCGGGTGCAGGCGCGCATGACTTGATCAACGCTCATATATCCATCAACAAACTCCACATCCAACGTCAGTGCGCCACCAGTGAAACTACACTGAAACTACACTGAAACACCTTTGAAACTACACTGAAACAGTCCGCTTATATCCAACCATGTCCTACAACCCCCCTACCGGCGCCCCTCCCAACTGGGACAGCAAGCAAGCATCGTCGCCCTCGGGCCCCCCACCCTCAGACCAATCCAGAGGCCAACCGTCGTACAACCAACAGCCACAGTACAACCAGCAACCGCAATACAACCAGGGCGGTTACAACCAGGGCGGTTACCAGCAAGGCGGCTACCAGCAAGGTGGCTACGGAGGCCCCCAGGGCTATCCTCCCCAACAAGGAGGCTACTACCAGCAACAGCCACAACAGCAGTACTATGTGCAGCAGCAGAAGCCTTCCAGCAACAATAACAACTGCTTGATGGCGTGTCTTGGAGCGCTCTGTATCTGTTGTACTTTGGACGCCATTTTCTAGGCTTGCTGTTGCCATGTAATGTGAGTCGTGATGGTAACTGGCCCAGAATGTTAGAGAATAAATTCCAGTGAATCAACTGTAGACAAGTCTTCGATGAATAGTGAATGAGGGAGTCTGTAGTCCCATTAATAGTTAAGACAGAAGTGAATTTATGCCAGTCTCAATGTACGCCAGATGAAAGAACGGATGTAGGTTTATACGAGATATTCTGGTGAGTAGAATCTAGAAAACAGTGCGCAGTTTAGTAATCCTGAATAGAGTATAATAGAGTCTAGAGTCTATGGAAATGGCAGATTGCCGCTTATATGCAGGCCGGGGTTTATGTAATATAAAAGACAAAAAAAAAATCGAGAGTTCTACCTATAAAATCTTAGGGTGTACTGGTCCCCTGGATTTTCATCCACTCAGTTTATTACTACCCTACATAGTACTGTATATTCTCACTACTCTACAGAGTGTATATTCTCACTACTACACACCGATTTGACTGGGAGATCTAGATCTAGAATTTACCATATACTATAAATCTAGGACTGCAAAATCTACATTGGGTACTTTTTCACCAGAATCCATGGAGTGTGTAGACTGTACTTGGCACTATATACTAGTCGGTACTGCATACTGACCCCTACCACTCTATAACACTCTACTCCACACTACTCCACACTACAGACACTAAAACTGACTCTTATGACACTCTTCGTAGAAATTGGATTATCTTTCCAAAACTGGGGATCCTTCGAATCGCATCAGACTCGAACTGATATCTCTTCTAGTGACATTCTAAGGCTTTACCTTGAAGCTGCCACTGCTAATCCGAGTCACCAAGATTCGAACATATACTATATTGATTATTATCTTTATATTAAAATCTATGGTATTGTATCATTTCTTTGATTTGGAACTATGAATCGTATTAGGTTTAGAGATAACATTAAAGTCATTGAATCTTGAATTGGCTATTACAGAAGAACGTAAAGAATGAGTTAGACAAATACAATTTAATCTTAATTAAAAATTATTAAATAAAGTTCATTAAATCAAGTACTACCATCGAATACTGCAGATTAAGTAGTGTTGGATACTGACCACTTTTATTACCATAGCACTGCTGATAAGTGGTGTCCAGACTCGGAGCATGTCCAACCACCATCTGACAAAATCATCAGTTGACTTAAGGAACTTGTAGATTAGGAAAAAGGAAGGAGGAAAAGGAAGGAGAAATAGAAAACTTTTCTTTATTACCAGTCTATCTAAGGAACTCATCAATCACCTTAATGACCCGTCATTGTATTTAATTTGGATGGCCATATTGTGAGTAATACATCTTTGCCAATTTCGTAACACTATCGTTAGGTTCCTCTGTATTCCTTGGGTTCTTGATAGACTTAATAGCACAAACCACTCGCCACTTCAGGGGGAGTGTATCTCACCTTAGATGAATCTACGGAGAAAGATCCTCACTTGAAAGATCCTCACTTGAAAGATCCTCACTTGAAAGATCCTCACTTGAAAGATCCCCACTTAGGTTTCAAGTAAAGGTTAGAGCTGGCGAGGAGTTTGCAGATAAATCCAGATAGACCGTTGATTGATCTGTCAAAGAACGACTGGATTCGGACAGAAGCCATGCGTCTGAGAAATAGGATACTCTGGGACAAAGCGTGTGACAAAGAAATGGGTGCTCATGATAAAAACGGAACCTTTGAACTAGTCAATTTACCTAAAGGAAGGAAACGATAGGGTCTAAGTGGGTATTCATACTAAAGGATAATGCGGTGTATAAAGCAAGACTTGTGGTTTTGGGTAACTTCCAGAAAAAAGGTATATCCTTTCAAATACTCACTCTCTACTCAGTTTACTATCGCATTCCTCATTCAATCCTACCCATCTCTATGTTTAACATAGTATAATCTAGTAGTAGTATAGTCTAGTAGTAGTATAGTCTAGTAGTCTATTAGTCTAGTAGTATGATTACAGTATTGTGGTGGTTAAAAACATCTCTCATATGGATATATGCTATATAAGAAAGATATGTGAATAAAAACATAGATTATGGTTATAGACGATGGAATGGGAAATTAATATAGGGGCCCCGTTTTGGGCCGGAATGGGCGATCGAGAGTGTAGCAAAATAAGAATACACTGTTCAGACTAGCATACAGGGCTAGAGAATTGTAGCTGACATTCACTGCTATTTACAGATCTACACTGAGATTGACCGGAATCTTACGGCTATTTTTGGTGTTCAGAGGTTTTACTAGTATTTCACTGGTATTGCTTTTTTTGGTTTACCAATATGTCTCGTTATACCACTCAAATTTCAATATTTCCCGGCTATTTTCCAATATTTTATGGTGCTCTACTGACATTTACTGACCACTGACTTTTTTTTTAGGGTTTAATGATTTATTCACAGATTTGATAGTGTTTACTGATATTCAAAGTATAAGTATGCATAGATTCGGATCCTTGGAGAGGGTCAAAAGAAGTAAACGTCCACCGGACTGCATGTGGTAAAGGGCGTGTCCATCTTCTCGGTCTTCAAGTAGATGTAGCTGCGTCCCGAGTTCAAAGCACACAAGTGGGCGTTAAGATTTTTGACTTTATGGTTATTTTCCCACTGAACCTGGAACGGCGTGACCTGAGTTCTGGGCCCATAAAGGACATCTCCATTGTGCACGCCGAAATACTTGGCCAGTTGGCCCCGACCCGTGTGTGCAGTCCCGTTGGTCAAGTGGAATCGGGGGAGCATGGGGAGTGTTTCGTGGCCCACGGTAATGTACCTGTGGTCGGGTGTATCCATGAACCCTAGGGAATTAAGCGTATTGTTGATCTTGGCATAGAAGGCGCGCTTGGCATGCGCCATAACTCCTGCCATAAAGAAAAAAATCCACTTCATTTCTTGTTACTGTTTTTTCTGATTTTTCGAATTTCCTGTGTGGGATGCTGTGACGGGCTTATATAGATATCCCGGGGTCCTGTATATAGCTGCACGGGCCGGTGCAAGGTGTTCTGTCATTCCAAACCATCCATAAATCTAGAAAATCCAGAATAAATCACTCATTGTATTCTTCACTACTCTACCATCACATACCTTTATTACAGTCCTCCATGTCCAGTCTTCCACTCCTCCAATTCTCATTCTTTCAAACCACGCTCATTCTCCGTTATTCTACTCCACTCCTCCACGCCATTCCTCCGTTATTTATATAAATCTATTCATCATCTTCTTCAACACTGATCCTAACAATCTTTTTATCAACGATTTTTTTTTTTTCTGGTTCTGGTGTTTTTTGGCGGGGTCATTCGCAGCCATATGCACGGACTGCGTACAGTGCAACAATGGGAACCAATACGATACAAGACAATGGGCCGTAGACATGTATCTTTAAACGTATAAAGCCATGGGGTCGTGCATGACCTGTAAATCCACCCAGAAAAGTCATATACGTGGTTTGTGCTTAGAATCGTGACCCTAGGCCTCATCATCACGACTCCTGGGCTCATAACCACAGTAGACACACCGACTCCAGCACAATTTCCCATTTTTTTACATAGATTTCATACATGAACGTTCCATTAGTCATACCGTAAAAAAGCCATTTGTCCATGTAATAAAAAAAATACCACATGACATCATACGTATGTCTTTGGATATCTATCACCTTCAATCACCACCTGGAATCATTATGAATGGCATTTTTGGTACGTTAAAAAGTGGCTTTTGATACGGTAAAAAAATGGGTTTTGATTAACGCTCGGACTGATGAAAAGGTTATGAGCCCTGTGCCTTGGCCCGGAAAGTGTCTAGTCTCTCCACAGAAGCCCATGATTCACTAACTCAAGACCAAGAATCCCAAGAGTCCCAAGAAACGAATACAGAAACGAATAAAAAAATACTCAAAAAATACCCAAATGGTACTTTAAGAAAAGAAGCCAGAAGACGTGGTCTATGATGAGTGCGTCGACCAGTTTTCCCAAGTAAAGAACCTGTACACACCAGGAGCACGTGTGATTGGAGGATTCAGTCTCGAGTGGTTTCGTACTGTAGGCCGGTGGGACCCAAACACGAAAAAATGTGAAAGATTTTGTCGGGTGTACGGGTTTACATAGTGTTTGCAATTAAGCAGTATGGCGATCCACGGTTCAGAAATCAAAGTCACAGTGAGCAAACCGGAGGTACACTTTAATTATCCAATGGCGATGAATACTACAACAGTTTCGTGACTCTCTAGATACAGGAATATAGAGCTAGCCATGAGAAAGAATTTTAAGGGAAATCTATTCTTCAGAAGAAAGTCAATTGGAAGTAATAATAGTTCTGTAGTCAAACCAGCCGCATTTTTT
Organism: Metschnikowia mauinuiana; assembly: GCA_002374555.1. Taxonomy (NCBI): domain Eukaryota; kingdom Fungi; phylum Ascomycota; class Pichiomycetes; order Serinales; family Metschnikowiaceae; genus Metschnikowia; species Metschnikowia mauinuiana. The sequence goes on along the minus strand of NKZY01000834.1, from coordinate 122,878 downwards.
TCTCAACAAAAGCTGGTCTCGTATAGTGGTTAGTACAGTTCGTTGTGGCCGAACAAACCCAGGTTCGATTCCTGGGACCAGCATTTATTTTTTATTCAAATATTTATAGAACTTAAAAATTGTGTATCTGATAAAATAACTTGTCTATTCTTTACTATTAATTATACAGCTCCACGTTGTTCTCAGCGTCGGTGACCTTGCACGAGGTAACGGTGATCACCACCAAGGCATTATCGTCATTGGTCAAGTAATGCGACTTCTGCGCATCATCATTGAAGCCACTATTCAAAAGCAACGACTTGTAGAGCTCATACTTGTCGTGATGCTCCAGCACCACCGCAGCTTGGCCATTGAGCATCACCGAAACACTATTTGTTTCCGCCTTATTAATATTGGTCAAGAGCTCGTAAAGCGAGTTCCGTTTGCCTCCTTGCTCAACCCCATCGGCACGTGACGACGTGGTCCAGTCGTGCACCAACAACGAAACCGTGGGGTTCTTGGTCATGTTGTCGTACTTGGTGGTGTTGGTGGGCGTGGAGATGATGATGTAGTGGTGTAGCGAGTCGTGGTAGTACGCGTAGTTCATGAGCGACACGTGCGGCTGGTTGTCGAAGCACGTGGCCAAATGTACAAAGTGTTTGTCTTTCAAGAGACTGGTAACACTTTCGGGCAAAGTCATCGTGTGGTGGTGGAGTTGGTGGAGGTGGAGTTTGGTGAATTTGGTGAATTTAGTTAAGTTTGGTGGAGACGGTTGGTGCGCACCAATGGCTCAGGGCCCGTAACCAGACTCCAAGGAACCCACGCTCATAACCTGAATGGATCAACCTATGGCCATGAATGGAATGGAAATCAGTTCACGATCAATTGAATCATGGCTATATATAGACTAAACTGTATTGTAATTTCTTTTTTTTTTTTGTTTGGTGACCATTCCATGTGTAGTTCCCCAGAGCCATTATGAGGAGTACACTACCCTTTATACTAGATCAAAGTATCGTGGCTTATACCTGCCCTATATGTAGGAAAAAATATAGATGTTTGTCGTTTTTTGAAACCTTCACAGAGGGTTGTTTTTGAGATATCTGGAAGTATAAGGTCTGAAATTGGGTAGTGAGAAGTGAGAAAATGACAATGGGCCAGTGCTAAATAAATTCAAGGTAAAGGACAATTGTAGACATTCCTGGATAATTGTTAACAGGAGACAAGACAAAATACCAAAGATAAATGACATATTAGACAAAGTAGACAAAGTAGACAAAGTAGACAAAGTAGACAAAGTAGACAAAGTAGACAAAGTAGACAAAGTAGACAAAGTAGACAAATTAGACAAATTAGACGAAGAAGACAAATGACAAAAGACAAAAGACAAATGACAAAGTAGACATTTAGACAGTAATATTTGGACAGTCATTTATAGACTAATATTTAGACAGTAATATTTAGACAGTAATATTTAGACAGTCATAATTAGACAGTCATATATAGACATTGTATGCAAGAACACACCTCAACTTTTACTGTACGAAATTGGAAAGTACCTTTGCCAGGAGTGCATAGAATGGAACCAGGATCATAGTAAGCCTTTCTGAAGGCCACAGTACTCTAAGTACATTCGAAATAGAAGAGTTTAGTTGAATATTAAGATGGATGATTATGTTTATATGCAGGTATGCACTATATTATGTACAGTCTTTCAGACCAATACACCCTAATTTAAACCATCACGGCACTCCCAAGACTAGAATACGAGTTCGGGACACGTTTTTCATGGTGAACATTGGATTTCATGGTTGAATAGGTTGACTATTATTTCCAGTAGTTAATGATTTCTTAGCTTGAAATTCTCCATGACAGGAAGAAAGATCATGGATTTTAAGGAAGCAAGAAAATTAGAAAATAAGAAATTAAGAAAATAAGAAAATAAGAAATTAAGAAAATTAGAAATGAAGAAATGAAGAAAATTAGAAATGAAGAAATGAAGAAATGAAGAAATGAAGAAATGAAGAAATGAAGAAATTGACAAAGAAAAAATATTATAGAATCAAGAAAAATTTAGAAATTAATATTTGGACGATCAGAATACTGGAAAATTCTGGAAATCATAAAATTTATCGTGAACAAGAAACCTGGCTAAACGACAAATGATGCTTCTAAACAATAACTATTCTCATACTTGTCCTGCACAACACACAGGCTACCAAAAAGCACCAATAACCAAAAAACAAAGACAATTGGAAATTAGACAATTTCGAAAATTAAACAAGAGTCATTAAAGATAGATAGTAAAAATAGATATAGACAACTCCATATCACTCTAAATTTTTTTTTTGAAAAAAATTTAGGTTTCGTGTGTCCCGTTCAATCTACTTGGAGTGTACATGACGCCGCGCGCATCATACTTCACCTTCTCTCTCGTGCCACAGCCAGCAAACCCACCATGCCCGAGTTCAACGACTTGGAGGGCGAGTTCGATTCCATTAAGGAGTACTCATATAACGATTTAAAGAACGATAAGTTTTTGCTGCACTTTAAGCCGCGGGCTGCTTCCTTCCACCACTTGAACTACTCGTTCAACGTTCGCATGAAGACACCTTTAGGCCGGTCATCATCGCACGCGAATCACCATGAAAATGATGTTATTGCTGTTGATGCCGAGGATATTGAAGATGTGAATAATACTGTGAATTCTACTATGAATTCTACTGTGAATTCTACTGTGAAAAATACTGGGGTGAATCCGAAAGCCGAGTTGTCTGCGGTGGAGATGGATACCACGGCCCATGGTGCGAACACGTCTAGTGGATCTATGGAAACCACATCGCCGACCCCGAAAAAACGCAATGTGGTGCTCGTGGGCCAGGAGGAATTAAACGAGTACTTGCGGGAGAAGAAGAGGCAGCGGTTGTTGAAGAAACAGAGCCTGATCCAGCGCAAGTTGAAGCGATTGGCCAAGAAGTCCTTGATTCCGCTGGGGAAGACCGTGGCGGAGCCACATTCGCCTCCTGATGTTTCTATGGATCTGGCCATGGACCCGGACCTGGCCATGAACCCGGACCTGACCATGGACTTGGAACAGGCTCCTGAACCGGTCAAACCGTCTAGAAAGAAAAAGCGTGTCTACTTGGTGCCTATGGATGAGGACTACAGACAGAAGATGCTAGCGTGGATCGAGAGGAGGCAAACCGAACAGGATCCAAAGAATCATTCTCCACAACCAAGGAGTTCCGTTAATGCCTCAGATGTTAATGAACCAGAAGCATCTGTTAAAGAAGAAATGAATGACTCTGCTAATGTATCAGAACACCAAGTGGGTGGATCGGTGGATGAATCGGTGGATGGGTCCATGGGGACATTACTACATACAGAAATAGCGGATAATTCTTCGTACAAAGATCAGAACGATGAGTTCAGTCAACCCGCAAGGTTCCGAGAAGTGGTTTCTCTGGAAAGTGAGGTGGAGGAACAGATCAAACCCAGTGGTCCCCTCTTGGCATCGCAGCAAGACGTCTGGTTGCTCAAAAAAACCATTCTCCAGCAAATCCACGGTTACCACATGCCCAAACTATATCCACTATGGGAGACTCCATACAAGGAAGTGTGTTCCCTATTCGAGCAAACCGTCCATAGCTCTGAGAGCCAGACGGCGCTCCTTATGGGTCCTAGTGGGTCGGGCAAGTCGAGGGTGGTGGAAAAGGCCTTGGAGTCCATGCGTGGAAAGTACCCCAAGACTTTCATTGTGATCCGGCTCACCGGAGACTTGCATTCCACAGATAATGCCGCCATCCGGGAAATGGCCCGGCAGCTTGATGTGCAGGTCAAGGAGTTGTCCACTGCCGTGGCCGAAAGTGCATTTGAGCAGCGGTCGATTAGTGATACTTTCGACAATATCCTCACGGCCCTTAACAAGCTCGACACAAACCTCCACAAAGGAGGAGACAAAAATGGAGGAGACAAAAATGGAGAAGAGAATCGGAATGGAGAAAGGGGGAATACCGGCGAAGATACCGTCCGTATTCTTATCATTATTGACAAGATCGAAAAGTATACGCAGACACCGCGTCAGACGCTCCTCTACAATTTGCTTGATCTCTGTCAATCTTCTCGAATTCCCATCTGTTTGCTTGGAATTGCGCTGAACATTTCTATCCGGGAAAACTTGGAGAAACGAGTTCGGAGTCGGTTCAGCCAGCGGATCATCGAAACAAGAAAAGCTCCCGATTTACAGACGTTCTGGGAAAACGCCCGCATCCCGTTGACCGTGGACCCCTCGGAATTCCCCTCCTACAATGACCCCAAGTACCCCGAGACCTGGAACAAGCACGTGCTCGACCAGTTCCACTCCTCGGCTTCCCCGATTTCTGGCTTGCAACGCTTGGTGGTGCAGATCTTCACCTCCACCCGAAACTACTTACATCTTTTCAACTGTTGCTGCTTGGCGGTGATGAGCATCACGGAGTTTGAGCCGTTCCCACTGCCGCAAAAATTCGACTTAGCCTTCCGCAACATGATCAGCAATAGCTTCGATGGCCAATTAGATAACTTATCGGAGGCAGAACAATTGCTTCTCATTGCCGGGGCCCGGTGGGTGGAGAAATCCGAGACCAAGCTTGTCAACTTCAAATTGGCCTACAAAGAGTACGAGGGCATGATCAAGAGTTCCAACTTGGAGGCCACCACCTTAACGTCCAAAACGTCCTCCATCGATAACTTGAGTTTGGCAGGAATTAAGGTCACCAGGACGCTCTTGAGTGCTAAGGCCCTAAAGGATAGCTGGGCATCTCTATACAGGACCGGGCTTCTTTTCGACGTGATCACTACAAACACCGAAGTGAATGCTCATAACAATCACAATCGGAATAAGGAAATCAATCTTGCCGACGATAAAATGCTACAGGTGGATGTATCGTTGGACGAGTTGGGACAAATGGCTCCGGACTCTTTGAAAAGGTATACGAAGTTGTGATGGATTAAACGAAAAAAAACGGCCAAAATTTGCGGCCAATTTTTTTTAGGCCGATATTTTGGGCGATTATTGGGCGATTTTGGGCGTTACCTTTGATATTTTTTTTTTTGACGTTTTTTTGTGGTTCTTTTTTTTGACGTTTTTTTTGTGGTTCTTTTTTGACGTATTTTTTGTGGTTCTTTTTTGCAAGTTCTACTTTCTCAAAATTTCCTTTTTTGGCGAAGTTGAGTTCTGGTTGGAAAATTTTCGAGAGCTCTTTTTAACTCGTTGATTTGCGAGTTTTTTTTTTCTGATTTTAATCTTGCCATGGACGCATTGCCTGCAGGACAAAAACCAGATCGAGGCTCGGCGGTAACCACAATGTGAAACATTGCTGCATAATGCATTGGAAGAAACATGAAACAGGGCACGGTAACCAGCCCTAAGACGGGCTTAAAGTGGTACCTGAAAAAATCAGACGTCGGTTATGCACGGTGCGTTTCAGACCCGTCTATCTGCAGGACTCGCGCCAAATGTGTCAACTTTATTTCAAGAACCATTTATAACCGGCCGATTCCCCTGATGCACCCAATTTTTTTTAACTTCATTTGGGCTTCTTCTTATTATTTAAAGTCCAACTATTTCTTTAACCTCCTAGGGTCTTTGCTGTTTCTGTTCATCTTTCATCTTTCAATGGCCGATAGCCAATTTCTCACTCTCCGGGATGCGGGCTCGGCTGATATCAGCGAACGCAACTTCATTGCAATCTTTGCCGTCCTAATCCGGCAATTGAAGCTTAATGTCCATGGGCCTGAAAAAAAACAGCAGGAAAAATCGATGTTGAAGAAAATCGAGGTGTTTGCCAAGAAACCTCCGCCTTTTTCATTCGATATCCCCACGGCAATTGAGCACATGCACGACCTCCGTCTTGAGTTGAAGCCTCGGGTTTCGGGCCAAATGAAGGCTGAAATCGCTTATTCCGTCGAACCACATACAGCGTTCGAATTATTGAAAAAGTACTTCCTGTGTCATTTCCTACATAATCCTGCATCCAGGACGGCCTCGGGCTTAAGCTCCCAAAACACAACCGTCCAAATTACTCCCAAGGGAGTAGCCTTGGTACAAAAATTTTATGAAGATGTGGGGCTAGCCCTTGACCAAATGCCGCCAGTGGTCAAGTCTAATTTTAACACCATGCGGTTGTTTATGTTCCGGAGATCCAAGGCCACCAGCCGGGCGTTGTACTCGGAGTACTTCAACCACATCCTTACCTCCGAGATGTTTGGGCCTGCCCCCCACGTATGGTCACCCAGTGCCAAGCACGAAGCTTCGGCGGAGATGCAAACGAATAAACTTCTGGGGGTGGATGGTGGTCACGTGCTGGCGCTCGGCATAGGCCACGTCCAATTGGCCGGCTGCAACCATAGCCGCGTGGTGGAATCGCCATTTTACCACCGGTACTTTTCGAACCCGGAGTCCGATTGCCATATCCAGTACTTTGAGTCCGGCTCCGGGGTCCGGGTGTTCCACAATCGGGTCCTTAAGGAATCCAGGGACTCCAAGTCGTCTATTCCGTACAGTTTTTCCGGCAAAGCATTTGTGCAGTGGCTCATGGACTGTACCAATCTATACAGCATTGGCGAGGCCATGGCCATTGGCCAGATCTTGTTGCGGTACGGCTTGGTGGTGCAGGTAAGCCCCCGGGACGTGTGGGACAAGTTTATCCCGGAAAGAGAGGCTCTCTATACGTTATCGTCCAAGGCCACGTGCCAATGGGATTTTTGTCAGGACTGGCTTATTCGCGTGCCCAGCCATACTTGGGACGGACACCTGGACAGCTCGTTGATGTGTAATGCCGAGGATGCAGGAAAACCCTTTGAGACGGATCTGTCGAGCCGGTCGGGGGAATCCGAAAGTTTGGAAAGAGAGGTTTTGGAGAAATCGGACTTTTCCGAAAAAGCCAGGTCGGAGAAGTCCAAGGTCGAACATAGCCTCTGGGCCATTTTGCTTGACCCCGGTCTCAGCTTCCTATTCCGGAAACACCTTGAAAAAGAACAATGTGCAGAGAACTTCGATGCCTACAAGCAAATCGACGAGTTTCTCCTGCAGAAAAAACAAAGCAAGGACTTAGTCCGCCTCTACAAAGAAGAAGACAGTGACGTACGGAAGCGAGAGACGGTGCTCAAAACCGCACGGTCTCTTGTACGCAGGAAACTCTTCTTGGCTTTACAACTCTACGGCAAATACTTCCAGCCCAATGCTCCTTGTAACCTTAATATTGGTTTTGATTTGCAGCAGCAACTTGACCAGGTGTTCGAGTCGAGCTCGGGGCTTGCCATGCACGATGACCTCCACGCCTATATGCAGACCCCGGTACTGGAGAAACACATGTTTGGCGAACGAGAAGACGTGACGACGACGACGACGACGACGACGACGAAAAAAAACGAATTGATGGAAATCCTTGAGCCGCTCGATAACGTGAATGCTGTGTTCCGGAGAATCACCCGGTCTATATACAGGCTCATGGAAACCGACTCGTACGTCAACTTTATCCGGAGTGACCAGTATACCCAGGCCATGCACATCATTGAAAAGTAACTTCACTATAGTATCCAATATACAGTATCTAATATACATAAGCTGTACATAGTAATTAGACCGTGGGCTGTTTTTGATGAAATTATGATTGAATGTTTATTAGATAAAGTACTATATGCACTACTGAAAGTACTATATGCACTACTAGAATAACTATATGCACTACTGAAAAGCTATATGCACTACTAAAATAATTTCATGTACTACTATAATAACTATATGCATACTGACAAGTACTATATGCCCCACCTATCCATATAGTTCAAAAAGAACCATATCGTGACCCTTTCTACTGGGAATACTAAAATATCACGGATTACATAATACATGTTAGTGTTGGTGTTGAGGATGTTGGTGTCGGATTGGGTGTTTCCTGCATGTAACCGTATATTCTTGTGAATGGTGGTGGGGTGTGTCATACTGCCACAATGTAATTTTAGGGTTCATCCTTTAAAAGTAGTGTTTTGCGTTTTTCAATTGGTTGTTTGGTTATGAGTCACGGTTTGTAGTGAAGGGAATTAGGGTGTACGGTCTATATGCAGGTAACAGGACAGAAATTGGACAGACAGGACAGAAAGGACAAAAACTGGACAAAAATTGGACAGAAATTGGACAGAAATTGGATAGAAATTGGACAGCATTGGATAGAAATTGAACAGAATTGGACAGACCGGACAAAAGTCAGAAACATACCAAAGTGGGTTCCTGCATATGTCTATTTCTTTAGTGCTTTGGCATAAACACGGTGGAAAAACCTGTGGGTGGAGTCGAATCAAATGCTATGTGTGTACCGGACGACAATGCTCCGAACGAAACCGAAGGTCATGTTCGTGTGGAAATCACCTGTCACTGGAAAGAGAGCGACATTTTTTCAGAGTTTTCTTTCCATTTCTTTTTTTTTTCCTTTTCCTTTTAAAAAGTTCTTTCCATTTCCATTCTTCTCTCTGGATTTCTCTGTACTTTGTATTAATTTTTGGGTATTTCTGTCTGTCTACGTCTACTTCTAGGCATGACCAGTGCTCATGACCAGTGCTCATGACCAGTGCTCATGACCAGTGCTCATGACCAGTGCTCATGACCAGTGTCCAGTGCTCATAACCAAAACTATTTAAATCTTTTTGTCAATTTAAATTACTTTCAAAAATGAAATAATTCCGTTTCTTAAGAACAATTTCAAAGTCCAAGGTCAAAAGAAAAAGGACGTACCACGAGCATTACCTGTATACAGTAAAGAATTAGGAACTGGATGTTTTTTAATCTGGAGGTTTTAAGATTATTTTTGTTAGAATTCCAAATTCCAAAATGCCATCCCATTCGACCTCCAGTCATGCCCATATAGCTTAGGAGCTTAATACTGATTCAGACCTTATTTCTAATTCAGACCTTATTTCTAATTCAGACCTTATTCCTAATTCAGACCTTCTATTCATAATCTCAAATCCGCAACTCCTGACAAATCCCCACCCTCCTCTTACAGCCTCTTTGTCAAGGAGAACTGGAAGGAACTTGCTCTGATTTCCTTTAGTATCTGAGTATCTGAGTATCTGAGTATCTGAGTATCTGAGTAACTGAGTAACTGAGTAAATATAGCTGTAGTAGTAATCAAATCAGCAGTTCTTTACTGAGGAGTGGATTTTTCACTTGGTGCATTAAGCTTTGTAATGTTGTCTTTGGTGTATTAAGCTTTAATTTGGTGTATTTGGTGTGTTTGGTGTATTTGGTTTATTAAGAAATCCTACAAGCCCGAACCAGGTCTTTTCGCCACTACAAGAAGGCCCACGACGTCTGGGTTGCCGATAGAGTAAAGCTCTACAATGAGCTTTTTTATTTTTGGGAATTAATTACTGGATAAATGAAAAAAATGCCACGGACTTTGGATAGTGGTTTTCTTTCACTATATGCAGGTCCTCACCAATAGCTAATCTCAAAGTACCAAATTATCATAAACACCTTCCACTCCAATTTTACCGTCAATTTCCCCGAATTCCAACGAATTCTTATATTTTTTTTATTTTTCACTTTCTATTTTTTTTATTTTTCACGATTTCTTATTTTTTTATTTTTCACTCTCTTATTTTTTTATCTATCCTTGCCAAAGTCTACTCAATTCCACAGCACTTCTGACTGCAATGCGAAGCCAAGAATTGAGATGAAAAGAGGCCCCTTTTGGTGGAATTTAATTTTTTTTTTTTGGATTTTTACCGTGGTTTTCTGATACTCTAAAATACCTTATCATTAGTGCTTTACTAATGGTATTTATGCTTGACATGAAATTACGAAAAGAGAAGGGATTTTGATTGGGTATTGGCCCCGGAATTCAAACAAGTCACGTGACCCGCCGTTTATTTCCGGTAACTCAACCACCAGTCCATCTGGCCACTTCATATCAATACCTTTTATTGATTTCAAGCCTTTGAGTTCATCAATGGCAAAATGTTTCAATTAAATGTTTTTGTGGGGAGGTTAAAACAACCCCAGTCAAGAGGTCGGAACTGGATATAAGCCCCGGAACTGCCTATTCGGGCACGCTCCCTCGAAACGCACCCTCGGAACCCCCCGTTCGACCCATTAAAATACCCTTCATTGCAACTTTATCGTATATATATATATCTATAAGATATGGAAGTACATATTTTCCGAATTGTTTCCAAAAATATTTAAATTTACCATTGTAGAGGCGTACAGAGTAGTTTGTAGAGTGGAGTGTATATAGTAGAGTGGAGTGTATATAGTAGAGTGGAGTGTATATAGTAGAGTGGAGTGTATATAGTAGAGTAGAGTGTATATAGTAGAGTAGAGTGTATATAGTAGAGTGGAGTGTATATAGTAGAGTATTCTTCTGACTGTTTCCCGGCCACAGCCTCGAGATCATACGTTTGGGCACCCTACCTGGCATATAAACTGTACCAGTATCTCATAATGTTCATTTGTTCTTTTGCCATGAGAAATCTGGACATTTGTACGTTAATTTGGGTCTTGTGCTATATGCAGGATAAACATAAATTCTTATTCTTTTTCGTTCTCTACAGCAATACGGATGATGTAATTATCCTTTGTTCAATAGGCCTTAAATAGGGCCTTAGATTCAAAAGGCCGTTATATGAATCAATTAAGTTATCCTTTATACTAGACTAAATTTAGTATATTATGATACTTATAATCATCTACACCTTCTAATTTTCCAACATCAATAGATTAAACTAAATACAACCTACGATTATGCCACCGGGTCCAAGGTGGTACCCTTTTTGATGGTGGCCCAGCCAATCAACCGCCAATGCTTCTCGATTCTTCTCGACAAAGCAATCTTCTCGTTCACCTCCGTACAGGCCGGAGCCGTCAACTGCAACCGGGCCATGTCGGCCTTGACGGCAATGACACGGGCTCCCGTGGCCGTGGAGCCGATATTCACCATCAACACTTCGCCCGTCTCTAAGTTTCTGACCTTAGCACCTTGCTTGGCCCCCTCGGTCTTGACTCCCAACAATCTTCTCAAAAGGAAAAAGTTGATCTCAATGTCCGTGTAGATGGAAGGCAAGTTGCCCTTGGAGCCCACCACCTGGCCAACCAACCGGTCGGCTCTGCACAACGTAGGGTCCACCTTGGTTCCCACACCAATCAAACCTCCAGGAACTGCAAACTTCAAGTCATTGTGTTCGGCAAACAACGACACGATGTTGGAGAAAATGGGCTTGCACTGGATCTTCCCGTTATCGTCCTTGGTGACAATACCAGGTCTGATTTCAATCTCATCTCCAATCTTAAACACTCCGTTCAAGATGGAGCCTCCAGCAACACCTCCCTTCAAGTCGTCAATCTCTGCACCGGGTTTGTTGACATCAAAAGATCTAATGACAATCAAGCGGGGCGAAGCCAAAAAGTCTCTGGGAGGAACCGGAATGTAGTCGCATATGATCTGGTTGACAGCGTCGATGTTGTACTTCAACTGGGCGGAAATGGGCACGATGGGGGCGCCATCGGCAATGGTACCACGGATGAAGTTCAAAATGGACTTTTGGTGGTCCAAGGCCGACTCTTCCCTCATCAAATCCACCTTGTTCTGTAAGATGATCACGTGGTTCAACTTCATGATTTCAATGGCAGCCAAATGCTCCGAGGTTTGTGGCTGAGGACAAGATTCATTTCCAGCCACCAAAAGAAGAGCAGCGTCCATCACTGCGGCTCCTGACAACATGGTACTCATCAAAATGTCGTGCCCGGGACAATCCACAAACGAAACGTGACGAACCAACGAGTAACGGCCTTCACACCCTGGTTGTTGACATTTGGGATGTATTTCCTTATCGGATTTGAACGACCGGTAACATCCTGGAGCCTCACAGCTGGCATTGTCACACCGGTAGATCTTGGCATTGGCGTATCCCAACTTAATGGTGATATTTCTCTCCAACTCGTCCTTGAACCGAACAGTCTGAACCCCGGAAATGGCCCTAACAACAGTAGACTTTCCGTGTGCCACATGTCCAATGGTTCCAATGTTAATGGTGGCTTGTCTGTTGATAATCTCATGGGAAAGAGGAGTCAACTTGGAGAAATCGGGGTTTTCCGGCTGTTCAGGCAACCCGCCACCTTCTTCAAATTCCCGCTGAGCTTCAACTTCGTCGTACTCATCTTCCAAACCTGCAAAGGCCACGGACTTCTTTTCCTTGGGAACCTCGGCCTCTTCTTCCTCGGCCCCGGACTCGGCGTCGTGCTCATACACGGCGTCTTCTTCATTTTCCTGGAGCGTGGACCCGATCACAATGTCGGGCACTGCGTTTTCAATATCGTCGTAGGACATGGTAGCGGTGGGTAGGAGAGGGTTTTGGGTGGTGGGTTTCACTATGCCCTGCTGAGGGTTTTTTTCGCGTCGTGCGAGCCTCACTTTTGCCAAAGAGTGTTGCAGAGGGTCTGGTCTTTGGAGTAGAATGGAGGATGGTAGAGGTTAGTGAATTAAAACATAATAATAATAATAATAAGAATGGGTGATTAAAAAATTATAAAGAAATAGAAAAATATCATTATTTACTCGTTTTGCTATTGGCTGTGCTGACCTGCTGATGGCTTATGTACAGGTCCCAATGCTCCCATGACTTATGACTTGTGCTTCTGTACCCAGGGGGACCAAAAACACCACCAAGTTTTATTCTATCAAATACCATTCCACCTTGGAATAGGTCTCGGGGTTGATTTGTTGCAATCACTTGCTTTGGGGAGATGGCGTACTGTATTTAAGCACATCGGTACACCATCCCATCACCCACCCCAGTCAATCACCACCACCACCACCACCAATATATCCGGAAGTATATCCGGAAGTGTATTGAGCCAGTAAAGCTAGCGAAACAGTGCTGGGTGCACGGGTTTCTCTGGGTGAACCAGAACTTGTCAAGACTAGAGTTGACCCGTCGTGCGAAAACCAGAATCAGAACTAAACCGGAACCCGAACTAAACCGGAACTGGAACTAAACTAGAACCAGAACTAGAACTAAATCGGAACTAGAACTTGTAGAGCCATGGATCCAACAAGCCTTAAAAACAACGCAAATCCAGTTAAACTAGTACCCCAGTAGAAGTAGAGCCGGAACAGAAGTAGAGCTGGAACTAGATCTGGTGATCTAGTAGAAACACAACAGTCTCTAGTAGAAAACTGTACAACTGGCACTAAAACTGGTATCACGAGAGCTAGAGCCAGTGTAGCCAGTTTCAAAGACTAGTAAGCTAGAAACAGTAAAAGTCGAACCTGTAGATATCTGGACCATTTCCAGTCACTTCTGGGATAGCAGCTTTGAATTCTAGTTCAGTTTTGACCGGTCTGATTTCTAGCACTTGTGGAGCTGGAAATCTGCCACCAACGGCCGGTGGTCGCTCATATACACGCCGCCAAACTTGGAGTGCATCAAGCCATAGCCCTTGAGCCGAATATCAAAGATCTGATCGTCGACTTGACACACGGGCTCCCATTCCCTTTTGGTATCTGCCGGAGCAAAGATATAGTCGATACGTTTTGCATCTTCTTCGAACTGCCCCAGAAACCCCGTGACCGTCCATTCATGGTGGCCGTAGCGATTCTCCGAATTGACAAGCTTGTGAGTATCAGCATGGACCAGAGTAAGAGCCTGGTAACTGGCATCGTTGGGGACTGCATTTAAGTCGCCCAAAAGAAACAGAGGCCACTCGTTGATGGATTTCATTTTGTCCATGAGCATGGCAGCAGACTGGGCCCGTGCCACTAAGCCTTTATGGTCAAGATGGGTATTGAACACATTGATGTGGACCCCGGATTGGCGATGCCGGAGCGTCACGTGCGTGCAGATCCGAGGGTACCGCCCATCCCACCCCGTGTACGAGCTGCGTTCGTCCTTTTCGTTCAACCAAAAAGTATCGTCGAAAAGAACCTCCCACTCGGCCGGCCGGACGATGATCGGCACAAACTCGCCCTCGTTGGCGCCGTCAATGCGCCCGCCGCCGTATGCACTCCATTCCGGCCGTTCTTTCGGGCTATACCGGTTCAACACCTCCAACACCTCGTCCACCTGAAACTTGACCGGCTCCTGGAGCGTGATGATGGTATTGGGAGGCGTATGGGCCTTGATGGAGCTGACCACATGCAGTCTGCGGTGTTTCCACGCCACTTCTCCCTTGACTAGGTGGGTGTGGGCGCCATTTTTGATGTTGTGGGAGTAGAAGCGGAAGGACAAATCGCCCGAAACGGCCTCTTTTTCGGGAAGTGGGATTTCAGGGTACGTCTTGGCCGGAACCAGCATTATGGGTCTTTCCTGGCCGTTCTTAATGGCCAACCGGAGCTGTTCTTCCATTTCGGCTCCTGCATCCAGCTGCAACCCACTGGAGCCCGGGTTTTTGCCCTCCGTTCCGCTCAAATATGAAGCTATCCGATCAAGATTGGTATCTCCTTCATCGTCATATACTTCGGGGTCCCGGTCCTTGGAACCGGCGCCAGCAAATTGCCTTAGATGCAGGGCCATGTTCTGCGGTTGGGAGCCCGCAACAAAAAGAAGAACAACAACCAGCAAAAACACCGCCAACGGCACGACCACGCCTCGCCGGATCTTTACTGTTGCCATGACAAACCAACAAAAGTGAAGAGGTACGGAGGTGAGGAAATTGTCGTCAAAAGTGCGGAGGTGAGAAGAAGAAGAAGAAGAAGAAGTAGAAGTAGAGGAGGAGATTGAGACTTTGAACCCTCCGCCGTCCCAGGTCACGTGAGATCTAGTATATATTTATCTGCACAGATCAACAAAACAGAGAATCAGAGAATCAGAGAATCAGAGAATCAGAGAATCAGAGAATCAGAGAATCAGAGAATCAGCAAAATCAGTAGACAGAATTAGTAGACAGATGCAGGATCGTAGATCAACCATTATACACTATTCTCTGGGATCCTCTTCAGGCCTGAAGAGAACAGGGATCCTATTTAGGTCTGAAGGGAAAGAGATCCTATTCAGTTCCTTAGAGTTTTCCTCAGAGGAGTATTCTTCAGAGAAGTATTCTCTGATTAGAGATTCAGCCATTCACATCAGACACATTCTTTTAATGAACCTTTATGGACTATTCCCGAGTTTATCTTCATCCATTCACTTTGCTAGGTCTTTCGGATTAAGCATTCTCAGCTTCTCCATCGACCATCCATCGACCATCCATCGACCATCCATCGACCATCCATCGACCATCCATCAATTATCGGCAATTGACAGATCTTTGACAGATCTTTGCCAAATCTTTGACTAATCTTTGACAGATCTTAACAGATCTTAGACCTTGACAGGTCTAAGATCTTCTTCTGATCGATTTCCCTGTATATGGTCTGGAACCGGTCGGATTGGTGGAGAGTTTTAATCACCAGAAACCAATGAGGCTCAGCAAGCGAATGGTCATAGAAATGGAAGTTACCATAGGCCACCGCCAAACGATACGAAGCCTCTTCGCCCGTTCGGGCCAAGTCCTCGCCAATTTCCTCCAAAACACTTAAAATCGAGGCCAGCGACGTGGGATTTGCACCCAAATAACTCTTGAACCGGGCCAGAAGATTGAACCAGTAAGACGCAATCGCCGTGAAGGCCATGCCAAAATGTTTATGGGAGCTGGCCACCTCCGATGACGTCATGATCTTCACCAACACTATCAAATGCTGTGAGAGCTCGTCAAAGTACTCGTTCAACAACACCACACCGTTGTCCTCCACCGTCAAGAAAATCTGCATGAAAAGCGTGCTGTTGGCCAAATTGCTCAATACCTTGGCGATCATCATGAAGACCGTCACATCGTCCTCGGTGATATCATCTAGCGTGGCAAAGAGAAGCTTGTATATGGTTTCGGCCTCGTCCGTTGATTGGATCAAGTCTGCCGTGGAGACTTTGGAGATGGCGATTCTTAACAAATCAAACCCAATGAGCTTTTGGGCCTTTTCCCATTTGGAGAGAATCCGAGGCACGACCTTCAGAATAAGGTACATTGCATCTTTAGACTTGAGGTTCTCCAAGCTGGCCTGCACACGGGCCACTTCTTTCTCGTCGAACCCGTTTTGCTGCTGCTGGGCATTTAACTTAAGAAACCCATTGTTTAAGGATGTGGCCTTGTAATCGCCATAGGTGATCGCAGTTGTTTCGGGGAAAAATGGAGGATCCACCAATGAATCCGCTGAAGCACGTGCTGCCGGATTCTGATAAGGGTTTTCCACTGGAGTTTCGGCTTGTCCCCCCATTTGGAAACCCTCGGTATTCTTGTGTATAAACTGCACCACCTCCTCGGTATAGGAAGACGGCAACTCGTTTTCAGCCAAGAATCTTTCGGCAGCAACGTAAGGATTATCGGTAGCATTGAAGGGCAATTTCAAAGGCGGCTTGCCGTCTTCCACATCCACATCAAAAACATAGTCGTATTCCTGACCCTGGTACTGCACCTTGCTGGAGGACCCAGCTCCGGAATTGACCACATCTCCAATCTTGATCCACTGGCCGCCAGACCACTGGTGAGCCTCTATGATGCCAACGGGGCTCTTGACGGTAATCACGTGCCCTTCCTCCTTTCCCGGGGAGTCCAAGCGTTCGTAGCCCGGAAGATCCGTCTTTTTCAAGTCATCCAACGATTGTTCCGAGATTGCAGACAGTTTGACCGCATCCTCAAGCGCCTCAATGGCGTGTTTGGTGGCGTACCGGGCCGAGTCACGTGTAAACACGTACACCTGTTTGTTGGAGCCACCCACAGCAAAATCGTCATTGGGCAACACACACACACACCACACGGAAATGCAGGGAAGCGTGATGACTTGCAAAATGGCATTATTACGCCAGATCCTCACCGACCGGTCCTCAGCAGTGGAAACAAGGTCACCATTGGAAAGTAACGCCAAATCATAGATGAACGAGTCGTGTCCTTTCAAAGTATGCTGCAAAGCACCCGAGTCCGCGTCCCAGATTTTGATGGTGCAATCGTTGGACGCAGATGCAAACGACTTTCCTCCAGGGAACACCAAAAGCTTGCGGATCACGTCGGAATGGCCCTTATAGCAAGCAATTTCCGAAGCACCTTTCCATTTCCGGATGGTTCGGTCAGCAGAGCACGTGAGGTAGATATCCTGCTCTGCATCCAACACCTTAGCGTCCCACACCGCCGCCGAATGGCCCTGCAAGTCGTACTTGACGGAAAACGAAGCCAAGTCCCATACTTTGGCCGTACAATCCCACGAGCCGGAGATGAGCCGGTCCTGCGTGTAGTCTAGCGAACATACGTTTCCCGAGTGGCCCACCAATTGGAATTTGCCCACATCGTCTCCTGGTTTCAGGAATATTTCATAGATTTCCGCCAAATAAATAATGGCATCTTTGCCTCCGCACGCCACCACATTCCCCGTCATCTCCGAGTCCACGGACGCCACACAATTGATAAATGACCCCGAGGGCGAGTTGAAACAAATGGTGCCGTTTGTATTTTCGTCTAGAGGCACGGAAAGATCCCACAGCCGGGCGGACGCGTCACGTGACCCCGTGATAACCATGGCTTCTCCCACGGCCGCCACTCCCCGCACGTCCAGCTCGTGTCCTTTGAGTGTAGTTCTAAGTTTGTACATGATGGTGGAAAGTGTGGAGAAGTCGCGAAGGAACGCCTTCCTAGTGTTACCGCACTACATGCAGGAATAATATCAATAAATATGGTTATGCAATAATTTTATAGTTGGGAAATAAGTTCTTTAAATCCTGTTCTGTAGATTCCTTCCGAATCTTGGAATGAATCTTTCTGTGGAGAAATAAAATTGATGGACTGAAAGGGTATGTGTTCCGAGGGCAATGCAGTGCACCCGTACACCGGACAAGGTCAGCAGAAAAAGGCCCAACGCAAACCCCCTTTTTCGGCTCCAAATAATATGTAGATAGATTTTCTGGAATGCTGGATTTCCGGAGACCCCCTTGGCATTTTAAGAGAGACATTCAGGGTCTGTGGCGGGTTTTAACATGGGTACCCTCACCAAGAATTATTTCCGAGGGCCATTCCGAGGGCCATTCCAGGCTAAAATAATAGTGGATAAATAGTCCAGCCAGTAAATCTAAGCAGGTGGTAGACATACAATTTTGACATAGTTACAAGAGACAATGGAAG
Source organism: Metschnikowia mauinuiana (assembly GCA_002374555.1). Classification (NCBI taxonomy): domain Eukaryota; kingdom Fungi; phylum Ascomycota; class Pichiomycetes; order Serinales; family Metschnikowiaceae; genus Metschnikowia; species Metschnikowia mauinuiana. The sequence continues at coordinate 104,721 of NKZY01000834.1, read as the reverse complement.
ATTTGTGTTGTCTAGTTACGGAATCTAAGGGTGTACTTAGGATGTACTGGTGTATCTTGGGAATTTACTTAGGGTGTACTGGTCTAGCAGATCTGCTACTCTTTACTAGTAAATTTTCTGGATAGTAGAGAGTCAAGTTCTTGGTGTCATGTGATGGGCGGTGTTGTTGACACTTGTAGATGACTTTAATGGATCTGGAATAGGGGCCCTCGGAACAGGCCCTCGGAACAGGCCCTCGGAACAGGCCCTCGGAATAGGCCCTCGGAATAGGCACAGGGACCGGAACCCCCAGCTAAATCACATCTAAATATGCACCCAGTCATGGAATTACATTTTTTAAAATTTCATTGCGACCGCCGGATTTCCAACATTCCAAAAAACTCTATTTACATTTTATTTGGAGCCGAAAAACTGGGTTTGCGTTGGTGCTTTTTCTGCTGACCTTGTCCGGTGCACGGGTGCGGCGCGGAGCAGTTCCGGGGGTTGCAGCCATTTCTTCTACAAAGCCTTCTTTTAACGTTAAGGAAATTTTATACAGATATAGGTAACAGATAATTATAACGTCTAGATCTGCATATAATTGTTATTACGAGAGGTTTATTAAGAATTATAATATAAAATCACATATTGTTTTTATATGCAGTCCTGTTCATGTAGAGGTGTATCATACAACGTTAATTTTGCTCCTTTCAAATTTTTTCTTGAATGATTCCAATGGTTTTGGTCAATCTGTCTATCTGTTCATTTGTCCATTTGTCTTGTCCATTTGTCTTGTCTAATTGTCTTGTCTAATTGTCTAATTGTCTAATTGTCTAATTGTCTAATTGTCTAATTGTCTATTTGTCTAATTGTCTAATTGTCTAATTGTCTAAATTGTCTAATTGTCTGATGGAAGTTAATGATTAGACAAGTCTATAAGTAAAGTTATGAAATCTGGTTGATCTTTCAATAACAATTATCGTTCTCTGGATACCCAGATTGACTTTTCATGTAAATGTCCACCACATGCAGTACCAACCCAAGGAGTTTAATACTAAGACGGCCAGAAGTACCATCAAAGCAGGCCATACGAAAATCTCGAGCCTTGTCTTTCCAAACTCTAGGATCTTATTTTTGTTGTGATAAGACTGGTTGCAAACCTCGGAAATGGAGCGTGACGACTAGAACCGAGGCCTCGCCACACCCGTACACCAGACAAGGTCAGCAGAAAAAGCACCAACGCAAACCCCGTTTTTCGGCTCCAAATAAAATGTAAATAGAGTTTTTTGGAATATTGGAAATCCGGACACCCGTTTCATGCTTTTTGGGAGTGAAAAAACCCCCCTGTTGCCGTTTTAAACGTAGGGCCCCGCTCACTTCCGGTCGCTCCGCTGCATGAAAAATACCGGAATTTCTAGAACCACTATAAATACTAGAATTACTACAGAACTAGAATTTATTGACTACACTTTTAATGCTTAGGCTAAAGTCTTACAGGATGACAGAATATCAGCGGAATCAGCTCAATTTGGGAAGAGGAACCAGAATGCATGCCTAGGTGCAGGAATATGCAGCAGTTCTCGAGGGAAGAGAAGTGTTCTGGCTACACACGGGGTGAATTTTGCTGAAAATTGACTCAATTCTTTTTCATACTCGTAGGTATCCATTACCCAATTTTAGTATAGTAGCCATTGCTGGAACTCGAAAAAAAGACCCCAAGCTGACCTGCACATAGGTAGTATCCTGCACATAATCCATCTTTAGGTAGATAAATGTTTGTTGAACGGGCGAAATGTCTACACAAGTCGGTCCCACTCATTGGTTAAAAGGACTTACCCAGCTCTTTTCAACAGAGAAAAAGAGAGGTTTGCTAGTATTTTTGAGGTAGAAACAGAAACACAAACAACCGAAATGACTAATAAAGTCCAAGACTCTTTAGTAAATAATGATTATATGTTTTGAAATGATATAAATGGCCTATAAATATTTGTTTATGAATGTGTCTGATTCTGTTTAATTTTGTCCAAGTTTGTCCAAGTTTGTCCAAGTTTGTCCAGTTGTCTATTCTGTCTATTATCTCCAGTTGTCTATTCTGTCCAGTTGTCTATTCTGTCCAGTTGTCTATTTTGTCCAGTTGTCTATTTTGTCCAGTTGTCTATTTTGTCCAATTCGTCCAACTTGTCTCCAGAAACCAAGTTACCCAATAAATAGAGAATATATTCTGGTAAGTGCAGGAGCCTGAAAGAGTAGAGTATGACAATGTCCTGTATATAATATACAGTAGAAATATAAAACTCATGTCCAAATACTAGAACCAATATCTCCATATAAATAAAATACATCAGCCGTTCATGATTGATGTAATGCTGGAATTAGTACTAAAAAAGAATCACCAATTCTTTTAGTATTGATTCATTGGTATCATGCATGTATGCGTATATGCAGGACACAAGATATCGTGGGAGTCCAAGCCTTGAAAACCCTAAATCAATTAGTTACTCCACAGGCCACCATTCGGGAAGACTGGCCGTGGCAAGCACTTTCTTTTCTCCAAAAACCACGCAAAACTGGTCGTTTTTCTCCACCTCTTCCACGGCCACCAACATAAACCCAAGGTTTTTCCGGACGCTAAGAAGTTTAGCGAGTTTTCCTCTTCGGGTCACTTTTCCTGATCCAAATGGAGAAGCTTGGAATGGCGAAGAGGCAGAATCAGATGCTGGAGAAGCTTCTTTTGACTCAGAATCGGTAGAAGAAGACGACAAATTCTCTTCTGGACGTTGAACATCTAAAGTCGTTGGATCGGTTTCACCCAAAAAAGGTTCCACGTTGGTTTCAAATTCCACCGGAACAATGCGTTTCCGGATGACGCCGGAGTTGTATGTGCGGATGGTCAACTCCTGCCCCACGTAACAGCCCTTATCCACGGAAAGGCCGTTGACGTAGTCCAAATTGGCCTCGAAAGGAAGCAAGCTTTGGTTTGGCGGAGCATCTGCCGGTTCAAACAAGCCGTCCTGCATGCGGCGCATGGTGACGTCATCTTCTGTTATGGAGTGGGAAACCGGGAATTGGGCAAGGAAATTTGGCGAGAGCAATTCCACAGGGTTAGTATATTCTTTGGAGGTGACGACTTTAAGCCCGAAATTCGGGATCCGGTTATCAAATGCAAAACATTGCACATGATTGGCTTGTCCTGCACCCAACACCGCCTCGTCCCTCATAAACAAATCCGTCTGAAGAATGGCTTCTTGTGGCGTCACCGTATTAAAGTACTGTTCCTGCATCTCCACCACCCACTGTTCGTATTCCACAGAATCGTTATAGTAATAATACGAGTAAAACGTAGGCGTATCAAACGTGACACGTGCACTTAGTTTATGGATTTTAAGAAGCAGGAGAAGTTGCCGTTGATACCTCGGGTTGATTTCAAGTAAATAACTTGGTTCAAAAGCATTTTTGGCCTCTTTTTGTGTTTCATGACCTTTTTCATGGACCCGGTCTAGATCTTTTTCATGGACCCGGTCTAGACCTTTTTCTAGACCCTTTTCCTGAACGGATTCAGAATGCTTTGCCTGTACAATATGAAACGGTATTGGGTAATTGAAACAATCATTAATGATTCTTCCCCTGGAGTTAAGAAACATGGAGTAAACGCCATCCCGGCGGACCCAGATATTCTTGTCCGGGTCGTAAATGTCCTCATGCATGGCCCCCCAATTGTGCACCAAGTTTATGGTTTTGGAGAGTTGCCAGTGGCGGTTTTCATCGTTGGAGATGGTGTGCTGTTTTTTTTTCACTGCATTGGGGATGAGCCGCGTGGTTAGGAGCCCGTTCAAGAACTTGGCGGCATCCACGCCTTTCACTCGTACAAACGCTTTGGTGAGTGCTGTGATTCCACTTTTCTCCATTGGTGGGTGGTTATTGGTTGTGCGATGCTGCAACTAGTCGCACATCCGTACACCCCGAAATTTTAGTAAAAACAAAAAAAACTTACAGAAGTTATGTGCACCGCACGACCAGATAAAAATTCAAGCTTTAAACCTCTACAAGCTCTCTGAACCATAAGTGTCTGTAGTTTCATTCGATTCTACTACTGGATATCAGTAAGGTATAAATAATGTAGTTAGTTATAAGATCCTACATAGACATATTGAAATCTAATATATAATAGATTATGATATGAGGTATAGGTGATGTTTTCAGCTTTTACCAATTCTACAATTAAGAAAATTAATAGTAATATTAAAAAAATCTTATAGTAGATACTGTGCTATACTGTCGTCTACTTTTCCTGTATGAAATAATATACTGTTCTTGAACTGTTCCTGTACATTTCCATACTTAATGCTGTATTTTTCCTCTATGAGTTACTATAATGATTCCTGTACCAACCCTTTAATGTTCTGTACTCCTCCTGACAATTCCATATTCACGGTAGATTTTCCTGTACATCTTCCTTATTCGTATACGTTTTCTGTACTAATTAGTACATACTGTTCAAGACTATTCCTGTACTAAAAGGGGTATGAATGAATGTACGTTTTCAAACGTGTGCTATACTTTTCCTGAGTTTTCTGATCCTATTTATGACTTTTTCTGATCCTATTTATGACTTTTTCTGATCCTATTCATGACTTTTTCTGATCCTATTTATGACTTTTTCTGATCCTATTTATGACTTTTCCTACTGTCCTGTATGAAGACTATATAAAGTTTCTGTACGAGGGAATACCTTGATTCCTGTCTGATTACTAAATCCTTCTAAACCCTATGTTCTTGTACTGATTCGGTACCATAGACCAGTACACCCTAAGTTTAAATAGATTAGGGTGTACTGGTCTTGGGCTTATATGAACTCTGTTCTCATGACATTAAACCAGGATTTCATTATTTAAACTTCTTATCATCTTATTATAAATTATAGGTTTATTATTGATTGCCATTATTTAATGAATATTAGCTTTATATAAAAAGTGACTCTTTAGGGTGTACTGGTTTACATAATAGAACTTACTTATTATATTTCAATGGGGGCTAATGTGCTCCCATTGAAACAGACTGATAGACACAGTCTGATAGGCACAGTCTGATAGACACAGTCTGATAGGCACAAAGTGGTGAAAAAGAATAAAAGATTGAGATGGCTATAATAAAAAAAAATACTAATATTAAAAAAAATTGACAAGACGATGTAGATTCATATAGACTAGAGGATTGAAGGAAGGGGAACTTAGATATAAAACAGCAAACATTTTCCTGGTAATTCCTGACTATTTCGTTGATATTTCCTCATGATTTCGTGGTTATTTCTTGGTTATTTCTTGGTTATTTCTTGATAATTTCTTGATAATTTCTTGAATATTCCTGATTCTTACTGGACATTCCTGCATATTATCTGGTTCTTCTTGGTTCTTCCTGAATATGTCTTGTTGATTGCCTGAATCATAACTGGATAATTCCTAATTGCTTGGATATTTCTGGTTTCCTGATATTTCTCTTATTCACTCATTAACAGGTCCTAATACTTTCTCAGAATTATCAATATTTAACTCATTATCATCTAATAAATCTGTTGAGGAATTTTCGTACACAGTTTCGTAGGGAATTCCCTTACTGCAGCATCTGGGGAGAATAGGTTTTCTGCCGCCTCAGCAAAGTATTATACCTTTGTTAATAAGACTTTTCTGTTCTTGGGTCCCACTTGTAATAGGGTGTACGGGTCTATCTATGGGTGGATTATTTGCAGCCTTGAACAGCCGGTTGTCTTCAACAAAAATCTGGAAGTATTATAATCGGTTCACAATATGCACTGGACTTCCTGAATCCCATACAAAAACCACATCTTATGATATGTACAGATTGTTCTGTGGATTTGATTTTTAATCTTTAGACAATTTCAGTGGGCAAAATAGAATTTTTTTTTTTTTTATCATTTTCCCCCCCCCCCCCCCAAAAAAAAAAATTTTTTTTTTTTTTATCATTTTCCCCCCCCCCCCCCCAAAAAAAAAAATTTTTTTTTTTTTGGGGGGGGGGGGAGTGAATATGATAGATAACAAAAATATCATAAATATAGAGAATATATAAATAAGATATTTGATAATAGAAATAAAGTTCGATTCTTACTATGTCTTTTAATAATGAAAAGAGGTAAGCAATATAATGTAAAGTAGTATACTTATGCCTTTATTATAATAGTTCAAATCGATTTATTGCATAAATGAATTATAGCTCAATGGTAGAGCAATCCACTCATAATGAAACTTTCATTATAAACTTATTAAAATTAAGAGAACATGATGTTGGTTCAGATCTAATGCTATGTAGAGACATAACACATGCAAGTTAATAAATATAGCGTTAAGGTGAGTATTCTAAGATAATTAATAAATTCAAAAACTTTTGATCTGCAGGATGTTGTGTGGTGAACCAAGAGACGGCCCCAAGATTGATTTATTCCATGTCAAAGTGGGGGAGCATATGCAGACAAACATACACGGAATTTCAAAATGAACCATTACCGACGGTAGGAAAGACGAAATTTTCCAAGAATAGCACCCCCCGCATACGTATAATTTTAAGCGTGATTTTTTTTGACTACGACTAGTTCCAAAAAGCGGCACAATACCGATATCAATGTAGACGTAAAAGACCATTCCGGGAGCTTTTGCCTGGGCAGTTGCAGCAATTAAGAAGGTGAATACCAATAACTGTGGCTTCGTAATTATACCTGACGTCCTATAAAGAGAAGAAAAAGTCGGGTTACAGATAAAGGCTTTTCTCTTTATGCCCGGGAATTCCCCCGCCATTAATAACCAATTTTCGTGGGTTTGAATACTATTCATCGACAGTAGAATCTAGATCCAGTAGGTACTGCACACAAGTGCGGGTGGAATAATTCCAATCAGTATAAAAAAACTTAAGTACATTTCTGGTGTAAACAAGATCTTATAGAAGTATATTTATATACCTTAAGCATCATTGTGTTCCTTACGCTATAATGATTATGATATAGTTCAAAAATAGAAGGTCACTGCAACATGAATACTCAAATTACTCTGAAAAATGAACCTCCAAATCTGAGTCCATTGAGTCGAACTGTGCAGGAGTAACCTGAAGTAATAGAGGCGAACCAGGAAACTGTTGAAGCATGGAAGCATATCATGAATGTCTTGGACATTGATAATTCGTTCAACCTCCATTTCCAAGCCAAGATTATTGGGTATTGGAAGGATGATGTAATAGTGACGTAATTCCCAGCTGGAGGAATATATAAGAGGGACGGTCGTCGGTCGTCGCCTCTTATATAAGCGAATAAGAATTTCAAGCAGCAATCTCCAATATATGAAACTAGTTTATTTCTAGCCTTGGAACTGAAGCCGATGATAAATGTCACAACGGCCACATTGATATAAATCAACTCTTATAAAGAGCAGCAGTGGGAATCTTTGACAATGGTCTAATGACTGATCAAGTTATCTACGAGAAAAATATTAAAATAAAAAAAGAATTAATAAAAGATAAACTAGAAATTTCTAAATAATAGTAATAATGATACTAATTATGAAAGAGTCCTAACTAAAATATGTGCCAGCAGCTGCGGTTAGACATCAATTCCTCTACATTAGTAACTTTTGGTTTGTTTGGATTGTCTCTTCTTGATTGATCAGCCTCAAGAGTTTCTTTTATTTGGAAGTTGTGTCTTTCACAAAGCACGTCCGACATTTTTTTGGAAGAAAAGGTCTGAGGTTCTCTTTTTCCATACCTTGAATATTAGCATTATTCTTTGTTGAAGTATTGCGCTTGATGATTATGCTCCTACTTATATTACTGCTATCTACTTCTTCTTGAATTTACAGACGTTTATTATAGATCTCCATTATATCAAAGAAAATCTAGTCAATATATAAGTAAACCAATATCAATATGATCACCATTAATATATATACATCAATTAAAGTTACTTAATTTAACATTAGCAATATGTCATATAGTTCGAATTGTCTAGTTGTCTAGTTGTCTAGTTGTCTAATTGTCCAGTTGTCTAGTGGTGTAGTTGTCCAATTGTCTAGTTGTGTAGTTATCTAGTTGTCTAGTTGTCTAGTTGTCTAATTGTCCAGTTGTCTAGTGGTGTAGTTGTCCAATTGTCTAGTTGTGTAGTTATCTAGTTGTCTAGTTGTCTAGTTGTCTAATTGTCCAGTTGTCTAGTGGTGTAGTTGTCCAATTGTCTAGTTGTGTAGTTGTCCAGTTGTCTGATTGTCCAGTTGTCTGATTGTCCAATTGTAACTATCTACTTGTCTAATTGTAATTGTCTAATTGTATTTATCATTAGGCTTACTTTTATCAACTAGAATATTATCTGGTCATATATTAATGTTAATATTAGGTTCATTAATTCTTAGAGGTATACGGAATTGTAGTAGGCGTACTGCACATAATATCAAATAAACTGGAGTGTATATAACCGTTTTGGTTACCCCAATTCACGTCACAATAGAAATTCATAATTCCACCAATGTAAGAGAATTCTTTACTCTTTTCATGTCAAGCCTTTTAATCCTGTATATTATGATAAATAAATGGATCTTGGCCAATATCTCGCCTTTCCGAGTTAGAACCACTTCATCTGGATCCACTGACCAAAACCACTTCACAATTTGGAAACCAATAATTCTTGAAACCTATCCCCGCTAATGATCGCTGAATTTCCCAGTCCAGTTGATCCAAGTCCAATCATGTAATCTTTAACTGCGTGTTCTTGCTTTTTGAGGCTGTTGGTTGTGGTTAAAACTTGTGTTTTATGGACCGCCCGACACTGCTTTTGGTAGCGGCGTCCAAGCTTTCACTGGACGGATTTGTGCTTGGGGAAAGCCGATCCCGGATCCGGTCGCCCAACGAAAGCCGGTTCTTAAGCTCGTTTCCTAAGCCATTGAGGTTGGTGCCATTGAGGTTGGTCGACGAATGGTGCCTTGAAACAGCCCGTGAACCTCTTAATGACGGCAAGTGCAGCAGACTGTTGAGGAGAGACTCGGCCCGAATAAGCTCATCGCTGCGGAGAGCCACTTGGCCCTCGTCAAAGTAGCCGTATCCTCCAAGGTAGTAGTAATCCTTTGAGTCGGACGAAAGCGACTCATGCTCCAATTCTTCTGTGTTTGGCGTAGCAGTAAACGCCAAGTCGATCGGGTGCTTGGTCAGCGATAAGTCGAGGTTAACTTTGCTGAGTTCTTTTTGCAACCGCAAGTGCTTGAGCTCGTCCTTTCTATTCTGCGTGCCCGCTGCAGCCATCATCACGTCGCCTTCGTTGGCCACAATGTCCTTGATGCCGCCCATCACAGACTCAAACGTGTCCAAAAGCCGCTGAGTCTGACGGTACTTGGACGAAACCGTCACCACCACCTTATCCATATGGATGATGTAGCCCACGCCAAAGCCTTGGTCGATTGCAGGCGAAATGCCAAAGAGCCGGAGCGCCGGGTTTCCACAGTTGGAAATGAGGATTTCCGCATTCAAGAGTTTTTCCAAAAGATTGCTGGAAAGAAGCGGGATGGGTTCGGTATGGAGCGAAGCCAAATCGTCAATGGGTTTGAGCCCGGAACCACTATTGATGCGGTTCAAGTTTTCAGCAGCCTGCGGCTTGGAAAGAACCTGGGAAATGGCATTCAAATGTCTCTCAAAACCTTTGCCCGCCATGGCAGCCCGGCACTGCTCAGTATGTGCAGCACAGCTCTTCTTGAAATATTCCCATTTCTTGGAATCCTCACTGGACGAAATGAAGAGCTTGACAAGCCGGGCAATATCTTCCGTTTGAACCGCAATGAGTTCCGTCCGAGCATCTCGAAACTTCCGCGTGGTGATTGGTTCCAACGTATTGGCCATTTTGCCGTATAAAGCATAGTATGCAATCTGGAACCCCACCTGGAGAAACGAATCGGTGGAAATGCCAAGTTTGGAAAGAAGATGCGTGTTGAGCTTCATCGTGAGTGTTTTCTGCTCGTGTTGGTTGAGCAAATCCGCCAACCGCGTCTCGGAAAGATGGACAAGGTTGCCGATTTCCGGGGTCATGGAGAAATCTAACGGTTTGACCCGCGGTTTCTTTTCGGACTCAAGACCCAGCACAAACTGGATGCTGGGATCAAAGAGCGTGCTTTCAGCCCCGTTGATGTTCTTGGCAAGCTTCAAAATCAGGTCCGTGTAAATATCACTGATGAAGCGCAAGATGGCCGTGCTGTCCATGGTGGACAGTTCCCAAACCACTCCAGCAGTGGCGTTCTTGGTGATGATGATTTGGAGTTTATCATACCACCGAGACGTACAGGAACCCACCTGAATGTTAGTTCCGGGCGCAAGCATCGACAGACCATGGGAAATCGCCTGGATTTTCTCCTGGTCGGTGGTTGGACTCACGGTATCATCCAAAACCACCACAAATAGCGCATTATCAATGGTCAGCGCCAAGTCTGGGCTTGAAATGGCAAGCTCGTGGCGGGCCGTGGCCCATTGAGTATAAGTCTGCGTTGTAATGGACCCAATCCCGCTATTAACGGATTTGGTTCGATCCACCGAGTTGGCGTCCGCCAAAATCGCCTGTACTTTGGCAGCCAAATCGGCATCATTGAAATAGATCTGGTGGGAGCTGGGATGAGCGGGATCTGGCTTCTCATTAAGTTCTGTAAGCACTTCTAAAGCATAGTACTGATTGTTGCAGATAAACACCACATGTCTAGAATCATTGAGGTGGCCATATTTCTGGATGGTCACCGAGTGGTGCTCGCCCGGCACACGTGTAGTCCCAAATAAGTTTCTGTAGCAGTTCATGGTCAAAGGTTTCCCCGATTTGGGGGTGAGATCCGTCTTTAAGGTACCGTTTCTCATGGTCACAATAAATTTAAGTGACGAATTGACCAACGATGCCGCCCGTTGCGCCTGGTTGGGCGGGTTGATTGTCATGGCGTAAGGATCCTCTTCTAAAACAAGATAGGGGTTCCGGGGCAAAATGCCGCCCCGAATCTCGCCATATATCCCGGGGTAACTGTCTCCATTTAAACTGTTCAAATAACAAGCTACCTCCGGGTTTGTTGCTGCGGCCTCCAAATGCTTTTGTACCGAGATAATCTTCTCGTTTCCAAGACACTGAGACGCCTCGTCCAAGAGCTGGTCGTATTCCTCGGCGGTAAGAAGGGGTTTCAACGCGGTAAGAATCTGTTGGATGGAGTCAGATAAGCTGGGCACCGAGAGGTGCGGGACCTGATGTTCAAGCCTGAGAATTCCGTCCATTTTGATGTGGTTTGGATGTAATTAGATGTAATCAGGTAAAATTCGGTGTAATTCTCGAGGTAGATTGGAGTAATGCTGTAGTGGGGTGATTTGATATCCGGTGTTTGGAGTGTGGTGTTCTTATAGTGCAGTACCCCAGAAATGCGGGGCTTGCGGTATATGCAGGTTCCGTAACTCCGACATCCGTAGAACCCAATGTATGCAGGTTGTCAAAACTCTACCAGATCACAGCGTAACATCCGAAACAGACGAAACAGACGAAATAGAACGAAACGAATCACAAATAAAGAATACAAGGTGGGGAAATGAACCACCTTCACCTGTTCTGAGTATTGTATTCTTTATTTGGCACCTTTCCATTTAGATATGGTAATTATCCTTGTGGTAACCTCCACATACCTCGGGACCAATTAGTTTATAACAAACTTCTGAAGTTAAATTATTGGCATTGTGGGTGCATGATTTAGGTTAAGAATTTCCGCACCATCTTCTCAAGGATGATTGTAATGCGCCCCCTCACTAACCAATGTTTTTTTGAATCAACTTGTCCACAATTCTTCCAAATAGTCACGTGGATCGTGCTAACATAATGATTCGTGAAATCCCATGAATTTTTAGTTTGGTTAAACTGAACCAGAATCGAAAATTGATCTAATCGGGAAATTTCATGTCATGAGACTTATTTCTGCCCCAAGTCTATGATTAAGGTCAATATCGTCCAACAGAAAAGTGTCAATGAACACCAATAATTACCAGTGAACCCAATAAGAATCACTGATAGTGTTTGCCTGCCTCTAGAAGTTGCAGAAAGTCTTTGCTAAACTGAAACACATTGATATGTTAATGCTGCCAAAAGAACCTGGGTTCCGCGTCCTTATATACCACGAGCTGCAGGTTCGGTGGCAAATGCAGACACAAAAGCGAATACGGACACAAATACAAGATGCGGCTGCAGTAAATCTGAAACACCCAAGAAGATCCTTTGGGTATATAAAGCAGCTGTTCCCGCCATGTGGGTGCTCACTATATAAAAAGTGGAACCATGCCAGCAGCCTGAACAGCCATGAATATCCCAGAGTCAATTATAGCTACGGTGGACGAATCATTTTGAGGGGACCAATATATATTCTATACCTGAAATTTGAATACTTGAAATCTGAATACTTGAAATCTGGGAACTTGAAATCTGAACTAATGTTATTTGAATCAAACCGTGTGTATATTGCAGTTTTGTGTTGCTGCCATTCTGTCATTTTCTGTTGCTGCCATTTTGTGTTGCTGTCATTTCCTGTTACTCTTGTTTTGGTGGCAATTAAATACAATACTTATGGCTATCCGGTACTTTCAATGAATTCTTGGATATTAGAGTGACAATGATGTGGGTGAAAATCAATGTGCAGAACACCGGGATCTTGGAGGTGAGCATACGGTCCAAAATCTATATTTACTAGTGTCAGGGTATTACTTGGAAGTCATGTGATATGGTGAGTACTCTATTACTCAATCGAGGATTGTCTGTCCTCAACTGAGCTGATTGGAGAAGCTCTCATTGGCGCGACTTTGGCGCCTCTTATGTGTCCTTTAATGCCACTTTAGACGATGGTTATACGATGCTTACACGATGCTTACAAATGGTTCGATGAGAGTCACACGAGAGGTACACGGTGGCTAGACGCCGGCTTTGTGAAAATTTATTCTCCATAACCATAGGCAAAATGGACCGTCGACCTATACTTATATGCAGTGACATAAACAAACACTCCATCTCAAATGTACGGTTTGTTTTTGTTCAAACAAACATATGAGTGCTGGGAAGAAGCCGGTTCATTCCATCGACGCTTTATTTAATATAGAGGTGGAGCGGAATGTCTACAGGAACATAGATGTTGTCTGGTGAGGCATTATCTATTTTTATATCGCATACACATGTGCACCCCTCAAAGTTTATCGGATATTACAGTACAATGCACCTGCATATGCCCGGGGAATGTTAGGTGGCTCAGATCGCCCTGCACATGCGCGGGGTTTGACATAGCAGCACGTCATGCAGCATGCATCTGCCCTATATGCAGTCCAGATTCCCGACTAATTGGATGGGTTTCACCATTGCACATCATGTCCGGATATCGTTACACCTACACTACAACGGCATACATAAAAGGGACATCGTGATTTATGGTTTGTTCATAAAGGTTGGAATGAGTTCCGAGGGGTTGGCGATTTAGTGCCGGAGTAAAGGTGGAAGCAGCACTGGGTGCAGGAAAAAAGACCGGTCACCTTGAGGCGGAACCGGATAGTGGCCGTATGAAACCGGGGGGATTGCCAAATGCGGCAATATCTGAACATACGCAGGCGTAGTCGAAGCAACAGTCTGGTAAGAAGCATAAGGAGGAGGAGGAGGTGGTGGTGGTTGTGGTGGGGAAGAAGCGGGACCTGCATACATGGGCGCCCCGTATACCGGAGAAGACGAATACGATTCCGGCAGTGGGTAAGCCGAAGGTAACGCCATGTGTTCCAGCAGACCATCCGAGGGTGTTGGCCAGTGTTCATGCATGTGAGCATGGCCGGAATCGGAAGTCTTTGCTTCCTCCATGAAATCCCGAACACACCCCCACCCCGTCTCGGTCCGGAAGTGTCGCGACAAGGCATCCGACCGGGCAAAGCTCTTGCCACACCCCCACCTCGTAACTCCATCCCTCAAGAACCCTTGACATTTAAAGTTCTTTAACCCCCGGTGCAACTGCTCATGGCGTGTTTTGTCATGTGACCGTGCAAATGCTTTCGGGCACACCAGGCATTTGTAGGGTCTCGCTGTGGAATGCGACCGCGAATGGCTCTTGAGGTTATATGCCTTGGCAAACGTCTTGCCACACTCGTCACACACAAGATGAGGACTGTTCTGGCCATGGCCTCGGCGCCGGCCGGGCTGCAGCTTAAGCCGCTTGTTGTGCTGGGCCTCTTCTTTTTCACCAAATGCACCCTTCGAATCCTCGCGGTCGTGTCGGTCCCATTCCCCTGCCATATATAAACCCTCCCTTCCCCAATCTCCCGACTCTCTTTTCACCGCCTCTTTTTCTTCTGCTTTGCTCCTTGTTTCTTTACGGCTTGGGTCCGGGCTCCTTTCGTCCCGGCTTCTTTCGTCCTTACTGCTCATACTGTTTTTAAGAGCATCCTGACTTATACTTACGCCCCTTTTTTCTGGTTCTCCATGGGCTCCCCTGCCATCATACCAATTCATGGTTGACCCGGGTTGAAGAGGGCCTTGATTTATGGATCCTTGAATTACGGGGGTATTTATAGGGGGCTGGTTTGTGTTTGGATGAAGGGCGTCGAAACGAGGAAGGGTCAGAATCACGCCGTTCAAATTGACGTTGGCAAGGTACACTTGGCTGGAGTGGGTTGTTCTTGGGATTGGCGGCGGGTGGTACTGGGAGTACTGGAAAGCAGGCTGCTGTGGGGTCTGCATGCTGGGAAAAGAGGATGTGGCGTAAGCGAGAGAGGACAGGTCGTCTTTTTGCTGGGGCCGCATGTGGAAATGGGAAATGGCCAGAAACAGCTGATGTTTCAGGTCGGGGCTTTCGGCAGGGGTCCTGGGTTGGCCTGGGTACATGGGGCCTTGGGGGGGAGTTTCCTGGTAGATGCGGTTGGCCAGAAGACTCATTGTGGAAGAGGAATTTCGGATGTTTCAAAAGTGTTTCACAAGTGTTTCAGAAGGTTGGAATGATTCAAGTATGGTGTTCGCGCTCAAAGAGGTTGAAGTTGGGTTTTGGGAATGTGCTAAAGTTAGTAAAATAGAGGAGGGATAAATGGAGGAGCAAGATTGTGCTCTATATATATTTCCGACGGAGCTTGGCCGGCAATTGAGGTGCAGCCGGTGCACCGGCGCGCATGCGACTGCAGCACGCACGGCCTGCACCTCGGGCTTTGCTCGTGCGCGCCCGCTTCGCCCACCTGTCGCCTGTCATTCTGTTTTCCCCTTCGGATCTGGCCCCACAGCAAAGCTTAGCTACATATTTTGCGCTTTCATCAGACGCTCTATGCAGGCGCCTGCACCACTCCTGATTTTGACGTGCTGCGTTTCATTCCCCATTGGGTAATTTTTTACGTCGACATGGACTAGCCACTCGGTCCCATACACCTGAGCCAGACCAAAAAATCAAGACCCCTCTCCAATCCCAGACACCAGACCAAAAAATCAATATCTCCAAAACCTTTTCCAGAATCGTTTTCCAAAACCATTCAAAAACCATTCGAAACCCGTGCACCAGCTCCCCCGAATTAGCCTATTCCCCGCAACTCCATAGCCTAAATTTGTTTCCGGGCAAGGCGGAAGGAGGAGAAGGATATTCGTGAATTTCGGGATTTGGGTCCTGCACACAGGCGGGCGCGCGCATAACCATAGCCCAGACACATTTTTGACATTCGCGTCGCGCATAGGATAAGGTTCCCGATATGGCCAGATTGTGACGCCCCGCCCTTGTTCGGGATTCCTGTTTTTTCGCCACGCTGGTTCTGATTTTTCTCCGATGGTTTGGTTTCAAACTGCGCCTATTCCTGCAGGGAAGCCAGGAACATTCCACCGCCATGCAGGTCGTCCGGCAGTCAAGCTCAAGGGCCACGCCCAAGGTTCCCCTTCCACTCCCCCCCAAGCCCTGTACCAAATCATCCAGTTAATCCAATTGTCAAATCCCAATATCCATAAATGAAATTGAATCACTCTAGGAATTGCGGGTTTAAATTTGGGTTTTTTGGGGTTTTTGGGTTTAAAGTGGTAATGCGCTCCAAATTAAAACCCCTAATGGACTTGGCAGTGCTCCAAACCATTTTCATCTCTAAATTCGTTGATCTCGTGACGTTGACATTTGCAGATTTGTATTTTTAATCATACGTCACTCTTGGCCTGCATACAAAAACACTTCCATATGCTTCATACACGTGGTTTATTGGAGCCATGTCCATGGCTTAAATGAATCTATTAATAGACTACCTGCATATAGAATGCAGTAGAAATTGTACCATGGAAAAAGTTTGCTTCGTAGTTCGGTTGGACAGAAGACAAAAATCAATATTGAGCCAATTTTGGTAGCAGTTCTACTTTTGAAATTTTCAAATGCTACTAATACGAATCAACATTGGAGGCCCCACTTCCAAGGATCCAAAGGAATCTTGCTAAGATAGACCAGTACACCCTAAGATTTCCCACTAATTCTAGACGGTCTACTGCGTACGGTGACTTGTAATTGCCGTACCTTTTTTGATGATCCACTCGGCCTTGACCGGCCGTGGGTCCTGAACTTTTGCATCGGTTGTGTTGAAAGAGATATGAATCTCAATGGTTTACTAACAACTAATATGTATAGAAGTAACCATTCAATGCCAGTTGACATTGATTCAGATCAAAAGATGATATTTAGCTCATTAACATGAATATCCAATGCAAGCTTAATGCTTAATGGAGACTCACACCACATTTCATATGCAAAAAAGAAATGAAACACCTCGGTGAAACCGTCTCAACGACTGATTAAGTCAAGTTGGTTTGCAATTCTGCAGCGAGAAAAATTATATTTCCACAACAGATCTTTTTGAAACCAACTAAGCCAATTTTTTGGGATTAAACGAGCTGATCATTGCAAAGACAAAACTACTTCCAGTCACTAACTCAAGTTATGCCCTAGGGCAACTTGACAATGACCTTCTCAGTAAAGTGTGCGATTCTAGACTCAATACTCAACCATCACGAAACTTGCAAGTCAATTGATCTTCTCCGATACACCAAGATCTCCAATTGCTACCTTAGGGTGTACTGGTCTGCAATTTTCCTGGTGATTGGATTAGAAAAAATTAAATTGGAAACTTCAAGTTACCCTGGATGTTCCACTTGGATCGGCTTTTCGGGCAAAATTAGTTGCAGTAACTAGGGGATAACAAACACTCTTATGGAATTAAAATATGGACATGAAATTCCTAAAACTAAAACGTTTTGCATGGCAGTCTGCCAAGGTGCATATCTGGTGGCGACATGCGCGTGCATTGGCTGCAATTCCAAAACAATATAAAAGACCGCGATTCCCTACAGTTTTTTAATATTTCCACAATTTTTAATACTTCTACAATTTCTAATACCTTCTTTTTACCTTTTTTTCTATCGAAGAGTTTATTTCCACCATCAGAGATGGAAACGAATATATAGGTGTACTGGTCTATCTAGTCACCATTCAGAATATTCATATCAAGATAGAATACAAGAATAGAATAGGATATGGATTCTAAAGAATCAGAAGAGCATAGTTTATGGAATATTCGAATAGAAGGAATATCCAGAATTCATCGTGTCTTAATCATAAAAATATGAAAAATAGAGATTTGAATGAAACTCAGAAAAATAGAGAAAAGAAGGATTTCTAGGATAGGAATCTAGAATAAAGAGAAGTATTGGAGAAAAGGATTGGACAATTTAGACAAATTGGACAAAAAGACAAAAACAGAAAGCGGAGACTCTACGTCAGTTATACCAGTTGTTTATTCAGGATAGTATAAGTTCTAACATTTTTGGTAGCGCAGCTCAATTCGATAACAATCATGGAGATGAAACAATCATGGAGATGAAACAATCATGGAGATAAAAAAATTCATGGATTTAAAAAGTGCAATCAGCGAATTATGGATCAACGCTGATCAACACAAAGGAACTGAAACGAAGTGGGTCAATCAAGACTTTCGTTTCAACAGTTCAACAGAAGGGTTGCGATCAACAACGCCTTCTCAGGCCTACGCCAACTGGGAAACCAGAAACACCCAAATCGACAAGACACTCATTTGTTTCGCCAAAGACCCGCAATGGGCCACTGTTGTTATTGGCTAGGGGAATACCCTTGTTCCAACAACAGAAACATATCCAATTCGGATAGACCAATTGGGATCATTGGGTGACACCAATTCGACACCAATTCGATAGACCGGGCAAAGGAACACCTAAACCGGCGGTCATCTATCTCACTGAGCAAGTCTTTCCCAGATGTTGAGGATCCCCCGGATGAAAGCTTAGTCAGTTGAGGGATCCCTGAGAATATCTGAGGGACCCCTAAGGAAAAAAAAAAAGAGGAATCGAGCGGAAATGCTGCCTCTTATATAATTTTTCTGGAGGCGCCGGGTAACCGTTGAGGGATTTTGTGAAACACCAGAGGCATTTCTGGCGACAGCAAGCATGAGGAATTTGAGAATTTGAGAAGCCACATTGTTCTTATTGGCAGCAAAAGCGGTGCGCACCGGAATTCTCCCTTGCGCGGTAATATCGCATGCATCATCTTGCATGGTTTCCAGTTCCAGTCTCCCTGACAACCTCTCCTATTCCTGCACAGACAGAGTTTGAGACTAGAATTGCTTAAAGAATTCTGGGCAATGCAATTCTGGTCCATGTGAAATCATTTTCGCCGCAAAACATTGTTTTTTATCTCAGAACCTGATATTAACGGAGATTGGTATTCAAGGAAACTGAAACTTGAAGGAAACTTGAAAGAAACTTAAGGAAACTCAAGGAAACTTGAAAGAAACTTAAGGAAACTCAAGGAAACTTGAATATTGCGCGCCCGGCCGAGCATGCCCATTGTGAGGACTCATAGTCACAAGGAGATCCATTGTATGACTCATGGGGAGGAGACCCCTTCTGACGATTCATTGAAATGATTCTCTGGGCCAATGGGAAATCGTGTTTCCCTTCCAGCCGTCCAGCCGGTTCTGGAATTACTGAAGGGTTACCCGAAACAGTCAGGGAATAAGTAAGAAGCAGGGTGCTCTGATTGGATGAATCCCCAGGGAAACCCCTCTAAGACACCTTCGTATTCGAAACCACACATGATCGAAACTTTGTTCGAGGAACCCCAAGACCTGATTAAGTTCCAGGAATTTTGGCTGCAGAAAATCAAGCGAGATTTGTTGTTTCCCGTCCAATCAACGTTAGTCAAGCCACTTACGGCCACAGTGGGAGACCATGTGTGGAATAAGTCCACTTCCAATTTCAAAGGCCAGGAGTTATGTTCTGGAGTAGCGGCATCGTTCTCAAAGTTACCCTGGTGGTACTGGCTGAATGATGATTAGGAAACATAGAAGAAGCACCTTTGATTTGTTCTGTGATCCACCCAAATTATCCCGTAGAAGTTTCCTCTTCCTCTTTTTAAAAATAATGGGATCAAGGAAGGAGACTCTCAAAAGATTAAGGAAGAAATGACCCAGTAAACTCGGTACTGCGTTTGTCAAACACATGATTAGGAGAGATTTCAGCCAAAATTCCAGGGCTTGGTCCGTGGGTGGTCGACTGATTCAGACCATTTCCGAGACTGATCAGTTTCAGTAGACAGGGCCTCCAAATCCCCATGCTCTAGTACACCTCTCGTTGTATCACACTAGCCTGTAGACCACACTGTTAAAGTGACAGAATCACTATACCAATAGTAATACCTGTACTAATACCATAATGGTATTAAGAAGAAACCGACACTTGGAATAGTTTATCGTGTATGCAGGATATGATCCACTATACTTCCCAAACAAAAAGATTTTAACAAAATCTTTGATGTTCAAAGGCTTGATATTCCAAAGGCTTCATTGTCAAAATGGAAATTGATGCATTTGATTCGCTCACAATAGAAATTAAAGGTGATTGAGGGTGCATGCAAAGACAGGAGCTTCTAGAAGACTTCTAGTTATAGACCGCTTCATATGTTTGATTATCGGCAGTAGATAATGTCCTTTTTGTTTGTATTTGGAGTTCATTCCTAAAGATAATTCCGATTGACTTTTTACCCCGATAAGAGGGAGAACATCAAAGGTTGTAACGAGTATGGCACGGTATGAAAATAGGAACATCTTAGGGGTATGCGGCTTCAGGAAATGCAGCGGGTAAATCTCGTGCAAAATGTCTGGAAAGTGAATTAACAAATGCTTTAGTTGTTCAGAGATAAGGGGAGTAATCCGAGAGGTTTCACAACTTCCACTTCCCCAACTCACTTGACTTCACTTTGCAGAAGACAATACCAATCATTTGCCTGAAGATTCATGAAGAGAGATCAGTATCAGCTTCATTGAATACCGAGGGAATTGGTATCGGTATTATAATGCCGGGATGGTATAGAGTGGTACAGCCCATTGTCTGGCACAGAAACCATGCTTCACCCTCTATGACCATAAAAGGATGATTGGGAAATCCTTGAAAATCAATTAACCCAATGTAGAATCAAATCATTCGGGAAAATCAAACCTCATATCTAACATGATATGAAACAAGCTGCGTTCTTTATTTAGCGGAATACTAGCCTAAACTCAGAAATATGGGCCTGGAAACATGCAAACAAGATACTTTCCCTGTATTTAACTTAAAGCACTAGAAGAAGGAGAATTGGCATTGCATTAATGGGAGCTTTTAAAATTTAATTCTTTTCTGCGACTGGGGGGAGGGCCCTTATTTATATACCCACGCGCGATTTTTTGCAGCCTCGTAAATAATTGCAGCCCCTCAATTCCCGCGTTATATAAAGACACTCGCCCGCCCCTACCCTCCAATTTTTTTGTATCCTTTTTTCTTCTTCACAAACTTGAATAACTTTCTTGACGAACTTGGATAACTTTCCTCTTGACAAACTTGGATATTGCTTTACTATACCTTGGAAACAGGCGAATATACCAATATGTCAGATAGATCTTACAGATTCATGGAGAAACCAACCTCCATATCGATATGGGTACCTCAGAATCAGTGGCTGACTCAGGGGTACAAAGTTTCTAAGATTGCAGCATCTTTCGAAGCTGGAAACCCCAAGACTCATCTCCAAGACTCATCTCCAGAGCTTCTCAGGCTGAATCCTGCAAAGTCAAGTCATCAATGAGCAAGGACGATGTTGCACACCCAACAATATGCGTGGTATTAACCTCCATACAATCCACTGAATACATTCGCCCATATGAACTAGGTCTTTCCGGGTTCAGGTACCTGTGGATTACATTCCATTAACTCTCATCATGTGCTGATCCTAGAGTACTCTAGATGGTATACCAAGTGGACCAGAGCATTGTACCAAACGGTACTAATACAATGTTGAAACCGCTTCAGGACTTGGATCTAGCAAGAGACTATAGGATCGTGTGAACATTTCAAGACCAGACACTGACTTGCTAGACTTGATATTTAATTGGGGTATTATTAACACGTGGTTCAGAGTTATCATCTTGTTCGAATAGACAATATATGTCTAAGGTTTTTTATTGACTATAACTCTTGAGGTTGGTTCGGATCATGAGGTGGTTTAATGGTGGTAGGGCTGGAGATCTTGATATTTCAGTGTGATCAACCTGCATACCCTTATCCCCAATGAGCCAAGCTATTGGCTATCCAATCGAGTTCAAAGTGCAGATCAGAAGCCCCATACTTCCGAACCATTGGCAAAACCCCATGACTCGAAAAGTCCTGTACAAAGGATACCGTCTCCTTGTCCTCCCTCAAGAAATTCATGAAGAAATCGTGCATCACCGGCACGGGGATCTCCGTGGGAAGATCATTCACGGCTACGTACACCGCTTTCTTATCGTTGACCGTCTGTTTCTGGGCCACATGAACTGCCAACGCCAATAAAAGCTCCAAATCCTGCAAGTTATAACCGCCCATTTCGTTGATGGCCGTCAACGAAGATCTCCTCCGAGAACCCATGCCAGGAAGCATCTCCAGGCGTAACTCGCCCATTCCCACAATGCAAAAGTCCTTTTGCTTGATCATTTTCCATAAGATATAAAAGGACTTGTGTTGCATTTCATTGGTGAGAATGGCACCCCGGATATCGGCATACTTCTGGTTTTCTACCGTTCCGTACCGGCTGGCCAATTCTTTGGAGCTGGAGAAAGCACTATTGAGAGTGTTTTGGGATGGCACCAATGCAAATTTGGAGCCGGTGAATTGCAGCACCGACAGAGGTCTGCGGCCACTGAATTCATCCACAAGGTCTCCGGAGAAAGTTCTACCTTTTTTGTCCTGGGCCGAGGTGTTCAATCCCTCCACTCCCCGAGTCACCAGCTCCACCCCGGCCAGTCCCAATCCAGCCAGTCCCTTACCTGCAGTCGCTTCGCTTGGTTCGGGTTCAGTTTCGGCATTTCTGTGAAGTGCTTGTTGAACATTGGTCAACGACAGAGAAGAGCGTCTGGACCCTTGGAGTTCCGAATGGAACAAGTTCTTATTCAACTCCGTGAGCAACTCGAGTTCTTGGCCGTGCAAAACCTGCATGATGGTCTCCTGGTCTCTTTGCTGTGCTCCATCGAGAAGATGCAAGCTTTTTCCGCCAATGGTGCCTTCTTTAAGGAGAGCCTGGACGAGTTTGGACGAGTCCCGTTGCGAGAGGTCGAACCCAATCTCGTAGCCCTCCAAGGGGTACGCCTTGAACCCCATTTTGCCATACGCCTCGCCGATCGCCAGGTAAAGGTACCACACATACTTTTTGCCCAAGTAATGATTGGCCAATGAGAGGTCGACCTTGCCACTTCCGCCACTTCCACTTTGGGAACTTTGGGCACTTTGGGTCACCATCAGCCTAAAACTATCTTTTGCCGAAGGAGACCGGGCCAATTCCTTTTCCAAGATCTCATTCTCCGTATACTTGATGGCCCTATTGACGATATCCTGCATCAAGCCTTGGCCACGGTGCTCCTTCCCCACAAAAACATAACTGACCAATAAGGCGGTGGCATTTTTGACGCCAAACAGTGTGGGGTCGGGAGTATTTCCGAGAGTGCTAAGCAGCGGCTCTTTATATAATGCCTTTTTGTGGGACACCACACACGAGGCTGCAATTTGTCCGCCCTGTTTGGTCCGCAAGAGGAAACCCCGCGTAGGGGCGCCAGCCAAAATACCGTCTACGGTTTTTTTGGCTTCAAGCAGAGCGAATTCTTCGGGGCTGAGCGGTCCGGACCACTCTGTGCCGGAAAGAGAAAAAAGTTCCCGTAAGCCTTGGAGTTCAACGGTGGTTTCGAATTTATACGACATGGTGTATTGACCGGAGAGAATGGAACCCCACGATTGCTGCATGATTGCGCGCCCCAGATCGAATCACGTGTGAAAGGTCACGTGTTCAACTCACGTGGGCCGACATCACGTGTACCCGACATCACGCGTGCGCAGCGTCACGCGTGCGCAGCGTCATGTGTTTGGAAAGTCACGTGGGCGTACGGTCACGTGCTCGAAACAAACATCGCTCATTATGCGGGGTGTACGGGTCTACTCCTTATCATATGGTACGTGGGTAACCACCCACGTGTAAGGGTCTACTCCTATCTTGATTATTCTGGCGCACTCCCTGCACAATCCAGGTGCGGAGTTCATGCCTGCGGAGCACGAATGACCGGGGTCGGGGAAGTGTGACCTCAAGGTGTACGGAGGTAGGAGGGTTTTTTTTCTCTTGGATGTAAAGGTTTTCATTGTTTCAGGGGGTACGGGTGTTACTGATCTAAAAAAGGATCTGCGCGGAAGCGGAGCCTGGGTGCAGGACCACTCATATGTGGCAAGTTATCGGTGCGATTTCGCTCTCGAGTCGCTGCGGCTAGGCCTACAATGGGAGCGAATGCACGGCTTGCTGGCCGCGCCTGGGCATTTTAAAAATCATGCGTCACGGGTAAACACGGCCCGGAGTATCCTGTATGCAGCGGCGCCTTTCCCAGGCTAAAAAAAACTAGCCCAAAAAAGCCCCTAGTTTAGGACATTTCCAGGGACGGGCGTCAAGATCATCACGCGGGAGTTTCTTTTCATGCGCGCAGAGCACAGTGCGTCGAGAGATGAGTAACGTGACCGTAAGTGCATAATTCGCAGCCTGAAGCGCAGCGGCCGGCATGCAGGCGCACGGCAAAATGCCAGCGCCGTCTTTCTCCATGCTGTAGCACTCATAAAAAGAGCAGCAATTCTCATAGCCACGCCACGCTCAGCCCTATTTATTATTCCTTCCTTCCATCCCACACATCCGCCCGTTCTCCCACTTGATGCATTCAACATGTCAGCGAGTACTCCCAGAACGTCGGAAAAAGAATCCATAATCGGTAGTGAGGAGACCACTCTAAGTAAGCCCACGGCATGGACGCAGCTAAAAGACAGCTTTAAGCGAGCCGAGAACTCATCGTCCGACCAGGAGTTGGACTCGATGGAGCAGGCTACCGATGGTGGCGCTGCGCGGGCCAAGCTACAAGGCACCATAAACCCGGTGTCGCAAGCCTTTATTGCTCTTGGCGGATGCTTGGGGTCCGGGCTCCTCATCGTGTCGGGCCAGTCGCTTGCCATCGGCGGGCCTGCGGGCGTGTTGATTGGCTGGGCTATTGTTTCATCTTTCCTCCACTGCGTCATGCAGGCGCTTCTGGAGCTTTCGGCTGCGTTTCCTGTTTCGGGGGCGTTTGCGACGTATGCCACGCGTTTCATTGACCCTTCCTTTGGCTTTGCTGCAGGCTGGAACTATGCCATTTTCTGGGTCGTGGTTCTTCCCTTGGAGTTGGTGGCTGCTTCTTTGTCCATTGATTTCTGGCAGTCCAGTATCCCGTCCGTGGTGTGGGTGGCGGTTTTCTATGTGTTGATTATTGCACTTAATCTTTTCGGCACCGCGGGTTTCGAGTACTTTGAGCTTCTGTCGTCGGTGGTTAAGCTTTTGGGCATTGTCGGATTTGATATCTTGGCCATCGTGCTTATTTGTGGCGGTGGTAATGCCGGATATATCGGCGCCAAGAACTGGCACAACCCGGGCCCATTTGCCCATGGTTTTAAAGGCGTGGTTTCCGTGTTGATTGCAGCCACGTACTCTTTGGCCGGAACTGAGTTGGTGAGTTTGACTGCGGCAGAATCAAAGGCAAACCCAAGGATTGCTTTGCCCCATGCCATCAAAATGGTGTTTTACCGGATCGTGGTGTTTTACTTGTTGACATTAACGTTGATTGGCTTCTTGGTTCCTTCCAATACCGATGCCTTGACTTCAAGTTCCAATGCGTTTGCTTCTCCTTTCGTGGTGGCCATCACTACGGGCGGTATTAAGGCACTCCCTTCGATATTTAACGTGGTGGTGATTGTGGCATTGCTTTCCATTGGAAATTCCGCCGTTTATGGCTTCTCCCGGACCATTCTCTCGTTGTCGGAGCACGGCTTGGCGCCCGCCATGTTCAGCTACGTGGACCGCCGCGGCCGGCCTTTGGTGGGGATCCTCTTTAGTGCCATTGTGGGGCTTTTGGCCTTTGTGGCTGCGTCGCCAAAGCAAAAAGATGTGTTTGCTTGGTTAGTGTCTCTTTCGGCACTCTCCACGCTCTTCACTTGGGCCTCATGTACTGTGGCCCATATCCGGTTCCGGGCCGCCATGCGCCGTCAGAATAGGCCGCTTTCCGAATTGCCCTACGTGTCGAATTCGGGTGTTTGGGGACTGTACTACGCCACAGGGTGTCTCATCACGTTGTTGTGCTTACAGTTCTGGGTTTCGCTTTTCCCCTTGGGCAAGAGCCCCAACGCAGCGGTTTTTTTCCAGAACTACTTGGGCGCCGTCATTGTCATTGCGTTCTTTTTGGGCCATAAAATCTACATTCGCAAGTTCAACACCATCGTGCCGTTGGATACCATGGACCTTGATACGGGCCGAGGCGAGACCGATTACGAACGCCTTCAGCAGGAGCTTTTCGAGGAAAAGGAAGCTTTCAGGGCTCTTCCTCTTCATTGGAAAATCTGGCACTACTTATTTTAACTGCATCGGCACTCCCTTTTTCCGTTGATTTCCTTCTCCATTTCCACTCTGTTGATTTCTTTCCCTTTTCCGGACTCGTTTTTGACTGAGATCAACCTTGAGATCTTCCTGATGAAGAATCTGGGATTGTTTCTTGGCCATGGTTTGGTGATCCAATGTCTTCCGATCCGAGGATCTTCCATGAAGAACTGGTTGGTGTTTTCACCAAAAATGACGATAGTCTACAGCTAGTTTGACCTCTTCTGCTGTTCTACTGCATCAATTTCCTACTGATCGGAGAAGGAACCAGAAAGAACCAGAAAAAGAATTGGTGAAAAAATTGGTGAATTGGTGAAGAACCAGAGAATTGGTGAATTTGAGAAGAGTGGTGGACGTCCAAGTGTAGGCTTGGGTCTTGGGACGCCTGGGAATCAAGGTAACCTCATTTACGTATATTAATAAATCATCTTAGATGATTCATAGTGACGCCAAAAAAAAAAAAAATGCCGTCATCGGATTAGCACGACGTGCTGGCCACTAGAAATTACATATAATCTAGACTACTCACTGAAACATTACTGAAACTCCACTGAAACATGAAACACGTCTGAAACACGTCTGAAACACTGAAACACTGAAACACTGAAACACTGAAACAATGAAACAAGGAAACACTGAAAATCTCTAAAGACCGGTGGAAGCACGATTAAAGTTACTTGTAAATGACTCTAGGACGCACGAAACTATGTTCCTGCATACAACGCAAACAATGCCTGCATATAACCACACATGCCCCGATTAAAGTACGAGACATACGAGAAACTCCGTTTAAATTGACCTGTTCCATTGGCGTGGCCTTATCTTAAGCTGCAGGACGTCATATCCAGCTGCATGGCGTTACCGATTACAGGCATGTAAGTGCATCGCCTGTACCTGCATATCTGGAGGGCCATTTTTAACATAAAGCTGGAAGCCGCATGATCTGTCATGCACGGAATCCAACGCCTGTGACTTTTTCCATTATCAAGGCAAAAATGAGTGGAAGTGGGGTCTATAATGGTGTAGTGTACAATGGAGCACGCCCGCGTAAACCTCATACCGGACATACTCACCATACAATCCGCCATACAATCCAGCCATACAAATCAGCCATTCAGTCTATACCAACTATACAGTATAGAGTACGTAGAAAGAGCCTGTAGAAGTGGAATGAAATGTTTATGGACTCTAATTTTAGGATCATGACAATGTCCCATTCCAGTCTCAGCTCAGTTTTAGCTCAGTGCTCATAACCGGTCCCCCATTTTCCATATTCTGAAACATATCTTCCCCCACACATCAATCTTCACTCCACATAAGAATTTAATCGTCCGAGAAAATCCTAGGGAATGTCCTGGACAAAATTGTGGTTTTTTTTTTCCGTCGAGAATCCCACCAAATTGCTCCCAAACCTTGTCAACTAGTATTACACACCCATTCACCACTAAATCACGGACTATTTCTACCAAAAAAATGTATAGACTATTTTTTATGATCACCGGATTTTGAAATGGGACTCGTTTAAGGTTTATACACCTATAGAATATATTTGTAGGTCTGTATCACGATAGAGCATTTCGCACTGGAACCATGATTTGAACTAAGAACGGAAAGAGTACGTCGGAGAGGTTTAGTGAAAAAAGAAGAGGTTTAAAGAGTGAGAAGAAGAGGTTTACTGTAAAAAGCAGAAGTTTACTGTGAAAAAAAAAAAAGAGGTTTAAAGCGTAAGACTAGGGATTTAGAGTGTGAAAACAAGAGATTTAGAGTGTAAAAAGATGAAATTCAGAGTGTAAAGACAAGAACATTAAAGTGTAAAAAGATGAAATGTTAAGTGAAAGATCAAGAAGTTTATTAAAACGAAGAGGTTTAGTGAAAAAAAGAAAAACAGGTTCAATGTAAAAAGAACAGGTTTAGAGTGTAAAAGAAGAAGTTTAGTATAAAAGAAACAGGTTTATTGTAAAAAGAAGATTTTCAGTGCAAAAACGAGAGATTGGATCCGAAATATTGTTCATAAACTATATACTATAAATTGACATGCTTAGAATGACTGGTTCCCCGAGTCCCCACCAAGATACCTTTTAATCTCTTCGGAGAGCTGGTCGGTAGCTTCCATGATTCGGGGAATGATGATCTCAAAGCGGTCACATACCCTCACTTGTCTTTTCTGGAGGCTCGACAACAAAACCTTTTTCAACGCCTTTAGTTCGTGTTTGACTTGGGACACTTCTTCCTTCTTTGCTCCGAGTTTGGCAGTAGCCTTTTAAAGCATCATCTATGTGAAAGACTTTTCGTTTCCTAAGCTCTTCAATTCGGCCCTCAACCGAATAATCTCGGTTTCGCCTTCCTTGATTGAAGATTCCGTTGCCTTGATTTGATCCTCGAGATGCTTTTCCTCTTTGACGTACTCAGCATCGAGCTTGGACTCTGAGCTCTCATGTTCGTGAATCAGATCCTCAATACCTTTAATCTCAGTTTCTAGCTGGTATGCTGAGTTCTGCAAGCCCTTTAGCTATCCACTTACTCTCACCTCACTAGTCTCTTTGTTGCCAAGCTTTTCAACTTTGGTTTTCACTGCGTCAATTTTTCTCTTTAAGTCGGCATCCCGTTTGTTATCGTCCTTCTTCTGCTTCTTGTAGTCGGCTTTGAGATGTGACAACGAATGAATTGCATGTAACAAGCTGGATTGGAGTATGCCTATGGCCTTTTCGACTGACGGGTTGAAGTTTTCAAATTTCGCTTCCCGAGTCATCACGAGTTTAGAGTGTAAAACGAAGAAATTCGGAGTCTAAAAAGAAAATGTTTAGTGTAAAAAAACAGGTTCAGTGTAAAAAGGGGAGGTTTGAAGCGTAAGACTAGGAATTTATAGTATAAAAAAATGAGGTTTAGTGTAAAAAAAAAAATAACTTAGTGTAAAAACGAGAGGTTCATTGTAAAAAGATGAAGTTTAGAGTGTTAAAAGATGAAATTTGAAGTGAAACATGGAGGAGTTTAAAGAATGAAGACGTTTAGTTTAAAAGAAAAAACAGGTTTAGTGTAAAAAAAGAAAAGAGAATAGGTTTAGAGTGGAAAAGGGAGAGGTTAAAAGTGTAAAAGGGAGAGATTTAGAGTGTAAAATGATGAGGTTTTATGTGTAAAATGATGGAATCCAGAGTGAAAAAGGAGAGGTTTCCAGTCTAAAAACCAAGAAGTCTAGTGTAAAAAAAGAGGTTTAAAGCGTAAAATGAAGAGCTTTGAGGTGTAAAAAGATGAAATTTAAAGTGAAAATAAAAGGTTTAGTGTAAAAAGACGAAATTCAAAGTGTAAAAAACGAAATTCAGAGTGAAAATCGAAATTCCAAGTCTAATTTTCCAAAAAAAAACTAGTTAACTGTGAAACTTCTAACCTCCTTGACTTCTTCTACACTCTATGTACTGTATAGAAACTAAAAATGGGGTTCAAATTAACGTTAAAAGACTCGATAATTAGTCTATGAACGTTTTTTTTATATTATAAATCCATTTTAGATTTTTTTTATAGATTAAAATTGAAGTAGTGGAAGAAATAATGATCAAGTTGAACCTTTAAATCATACAATTGTCCCATTTTCTTTAATAAAATAGCGTATAAAACAGCTTCAAAGCAGGTAAACGTGCAAAACGTTAAAACGACCTGGGAGGGCCTTTTTTTAGGGGGAATTTTGGGGAATTTGTGGTACTGTCACGTCATTTAAGTCGCGTCCTGCACACAGCGCAAAATGGCCAGTACACCCTAAGAAAACCACAATCGACTCTCCCATTGCAAAAATTAAAAATCCCTGTGGCCCGAAGATTTTGGACTAATCTTGATCAAACGGAAAAAGTATTTTTTTGGTTTGGCCGCAACCGGCAGATCAAGACACAAAATCGGACTAGATATTAATAAAATGAACTCCATGAAACTCTCCGCCTGGAAACACCATTATATACGAAATACTAAAATAGGTATAAATAGAACAAAAAAAATAATATAAACGATATCGATTATTGAGAGAAAATTTGGATTGTCGGATTACTTAGAGAGATCTCCACGAAATTACCATCATGTACTTTTTGAATTCTCCGGACAAAGAGAAACTTTATGAGCATCGCACGATATACTGTATATAGTGTGTTATATGCAGTACTTTTCAAAAATATAGCATTGTCCAGACTCTAGCCTGTTGATTTTCGGGCCTTTTAAATCGTGCCGTGGATCTTAAAACTCCTGCATTTAGCCGGAACTACTGTTAAAGGATCTTACCCGTAGAAACTAGAGAATCTGACGGTCCGTCTAGATTTCTGAATTGAAATACGTATGGACAGATAATAGAACCATTATCCTGCCACTGGTTGGTCTTGAATTTAAAAGAGCTAGAATCTTGGGAAAATAATCTATTCAAATGACCTGAATTTGGACCCTGGGAACTAATTTGACCTATGTGGTTTGTTCAATAATTGACAAAATGTACCTAAAAGTGTTATCTGCAGGCGTTTTTCTATGTGCAGGTCCGCTTGGGGTCGAGTTTAAGGCTTCCAGCGGAGCAATTCACTCTAAATTTGGAAACCAATTGTTTGCTAGCTACAACATAACGATACTCCAATTTGATCCAATTTTATTGTGTGTGCGGCTAGAAATTTCATCTTCTCTCGTGGATTCCTGCATGGTACTGCACATAGATGGTGACCAGCCGGTTGAACCGCCGCAGCCAGATGTCAGGGCCCTGAGGACAAAAAATAAGGCCCCTCCTCCTAAAAAGAAGAAGCAGTTGGTGCCTCCAGAAAAGCCAGCCATCAGATACACGACTTTCTATTAGCATTATTATATGCAGTATGTTGCGTGTTATATGCAGTACATATATACCAGGTACAGGAGTTCCACAGCATAAACTATAATTTCCTTCAAAAAAGCAGCAGAATAAACTAGCAAAAAATCTCCCAGGGACGAGTTGAACGTCCGATCTCAAGATTTCAAATTCTCCATTACAGTCTTGCGCCTTAACCAACTAGGCCACCGGAAGGCTATTAAAATAATCGTCATTTTTATACAATGCAGCGATTATTGGACGGTATTGTAAAAATAAAGTATTAATGAAAAGTTTAAATCTTTCGAACCTGGGATCCATTTTTTTCTATTTAATACCTTAAAATTGGAGAAGTGGTTTTTGAATCGGAGCTACGGATGTCTTGTGTCCTGCATGTAGACGTTTTTCATGGTAATTCATCAAATTGTGACAAAAAATCACCATATTTCATCCCAACACAGTAACTACTGCTAGAAATATTGTCTAATTCTTCAATTAGACTTTGTTCAGAAATAAGACCGTCTGTCCAGCTAATCAAATTTGGGATTGTCTCACTTTAGTATGTTATTACCTTATTAGTCTATTCTACTGTCTATTCTACTGTCTATTCTACTGTCTATTCTACTGTCTATTCTACTGTCTATTCTACTGTCTATTCTACTGTCTATTCTACTGTCTATTCTTTTGTCTGTCTTTGTCTCTTTTTGTCTGTCTTTGTCTCTCTTTGTCTGGCTTTGTCTGTCTTTGTCTGTCTTTGTCTATGTCTAGTCCTTTTCCTGCATTTTACTGTATCTGTTGAACAGCAACGTGGGTACACTTTGTCTGGTCAATTGGATCCAGACGAACCAAAAGTCCGGAAGAGATTAAAGTGGAATCTGTCTTGGGAGAGAAAAAAGTGGGAAATAAACAGAATTATAGAAATACAGTATTAGACAGAATTAGACAGAATTAGACAGAATTAGACAGAATTAGACAGAATTAGACAGAATTAGACAGA
This sequence comes from Metschnikowia mauinuiana, assembly GCA_002374555.1. Taxonomy (NCBI): domain Eukaryota; kingdom Fungi; phylum Ascomycota; class Pichiomycetes; order Serinales; family Metschnikowiaceae; genus Metschnikowia; species Metschnikowia mauinuiana. Next base: position 72,926 of record NKZY01000834.1, on the reverse strand, counting down.
AAGAAGACTAGCATGGAATTACTGTAATATGGAGCATTATGGAGAATTGATTAAACTTGTGAAATTGGTTATGAGCCTGGAAAAAAGGTTAGGTGCCTGGGAAATTGGTTATGAACCTTGGAAAACTGGTTATGAGCACTGAGTACACTATACCACAAAGTGTAATTTATTAAGGTCCTTCTTAGTTAATCTTCAGTTTCTTCCATTTCTGATTTCTTCCATTTCTGACTTCTTCCATTTTCTGGTAAGTCACAATCTATACACTTCTCCATCCAGTAGTCAGTATCAGCGAACTGTCAATGGTATAGCTGAACCATTTTATGTGTCTTTGAATGCCGGACCAATTTAAAAATGTACCAACCACGTGACACAAGACTCCAGCACTTGTTCAAACAAAATGAATTCTTTCTTTTCATGATTTTTTTTTTTCATGATTCTTTCTTTTCCACCATTCTTCATTTTTTGTTTGGATCATTGTGAAATCAATGTTTGTCACTATGGATCATTGAGTGTGGAGATCCAAGATTCCCCGGTCCAAATGGCCAAAACTCCAGCCGAGAATCGAATCGGCTGCAAATAAACATAGAGAGTTGACGTAGAAGGCCACGTGAAGGCCATTGTTCTGGGCCAAAATCCCCGTGAAAAGTGGGCCTGCACAGCGTGCAAATGTCTTTGCAATGTTGACCACGCCCAAAACCTTGATCAAGTCTCGTTTTGGAATAATCGTCGTAAGCAAGATTTGCCGGGGCACCACATCCATCGTTGCACATGCACAAAAGAGGAAGTAGAGCGTTGCAGCCATCGCAAACGAAGAGGCCATGGGAATCCCACTAAAGAAAATGGCACTGGGCAATTGCGCCACCAAAATCGCCTTGACGGGGCCAAACACTGAAAACGTATAAGCAGAAACCACCGACGATACCAGGTCCACGATGTTGGTGGAGAAAAACAACGTGCCAAGCTTGGCGGGCGCCGTTTGGTATTTTGTCTGGAAGTAGTAGACGATCCATGCAGGAGGCATGAAGCCATATCCAAACGAATCAAGCATGAAGATGGGCACGAGCCGGAAAAAGTGTTTTCTCAGCTCCAAACTGAGTCCAAAAGATCCGGTTTTTTGGAATAGCGATTTCTTCTGGCCTTCAGTTTCTTGTCCAGTCTCTTCGGACTCTTCGGACTCTTCGGACTCTTCGGACTCTTCGGTCTCTTCAGACTCTCCGGTCTCTTCGGCCTCTTCGCTTATCAATGGCTCTGCTTCGCTTATCAATGGCTCAGAGTCGTCTCCAAGTTCACATTGATCCGAAAGAAACACCGCCAAAAGCATCTTCATCACCGCAATGCTCGAATAAACCATAAACGCCCCACGGTAGCATCTTTGGATATCCCACCCACCATCGCTCCAGAATTGCACCAAAAACCCTCCCACCAGGGCACCACATGCAGAGCCCAAGGTGCCCAAAAACCCATAAACAGCAAAGATATGAGATCGTTGCAGAGGAGGCGTCAAGCTGGAAAGACACGCCTCCTCCACCGTCTTAAACGGCCCCGTTTCGTCCCCCAGCGTGGAGATCACCCCCACAATCGCAGCGGCCAAGAGCACCCAGAACCCCAGGAAAAACGAAAACACCAATCCAGCTGCAAACATCAAAACACACCCCGACACCATGACCAAACGGCGGCCAACAGTATCGGAAAACCACGTAAGAACAAGCGACATCACGGCATCGCCCACCAACGTGAGCGACATGAAGGTACCGATGCGAGGCTTGGAAATGCCCACGGATTCCAAAAACAACGCAAGGATCTGGTTGGTGAGCCCGAAACTGGCTCGCCGGAGAAACACCGACGCCAAGAGGAGCTTTGTATCGGAGGAGGAGTGCACAAAGGATGAAAGCATCGCTCGATCGCTCGATGCAGAGATGGCTTCTCTCAACGCATCTCCACGCACCATGCACCCAATGCGCATCGAAAAACCTCCAATCAAGTGCATCTCAATCATCAACCCAGAGTTCGGGCTTTCCAACCTCCACGATCTCGTCTGAAGCTTCTTCAGCTTTGTCCATTCTAAAGTTCCTCCCTCCACTCTCTTCTCCACCTTCATCCCTCGGCGTTTCCCTGAACCCCCTAGGCATGGCGAAAACGTCCCTCGACCGCTTGGCCCATATTGCCAACCTCTCACATGATCTCCAACAACTAGATTCGTCGCTAGACTCCGAGTCCAAGCTGGAGGACGAAGACCGCATCAAGGACCAGCTGGCGCCGCCCGAGGATTTTAACCCGAGACCAAGGCGCCTTGCGTGCACGGGGTGTCGGCAGCAAAAGTCAAAGTGCGATGCCAATGAACGTCATCCTCTTCCCTGCACCCGGTGCATGAAGAAGAACATCCCGTGTTCGACGGAACCGGACTTCAAGCGTACCGACAAGAGGCAGCGTTTGGCTCTGATTGAGCGGGAACTCAAGCAACTCAAAAATGCCTTCGTAAACCCGGGAGCTGAGTATATCAAGTCTCCAGTGCATGCCCCTTCGCCACGGCCAAATTCCCCGAGACAAAAGTCTCCAAGACCAAATTCTCCCCAACATAGTCCTCCAAGACACAGTGCCTCGAGGGAAATCTCGCCTTATGACCATCTCACCCCACAATTGCAGGAGCACGCCATCCCCATTTCGGGGTATCACCCCACCACTTTTTCTGGAGTCCACCTTTCCCATCCACATAATCCAATTTCTCATAATCCACACTCTCATCATCCAATTTCTCATAATCCACCCTCTCATCATCCAATTTCTCATAATCCACCCTCTCATATCCATAATCCACAAGAACCACGAAATCATGGATTTTCCAATATCCCCAATGGACATCCTAATTCGACTGGATTGGAGGGACTGGCTGGATTAGAGGGACTGGCTGCAATCCCCGCCCCAGAACCCGACTTGTTCTGCGAGGAAAAGTCCCTTGGAGATATCACCCTCGACTCCAACCTCATCTGGGACTTGTACATGGAGTATGTGCAGAACTACCACCCCATGCTCCCAGTGATTGACGTTTCCAAAGGTCCCGAACGTATCCATCGGCTCTGCCCCGCCCTTTTCTGGGTCATCATGTTCGTGGCCCTCCGACGCATCGATGAAAGCAAGAAACTCCTCTTGGGCTTGACTCCTCACATCAAGAACATCCTTGCAGAAATCACCATCTCGCCCATCTCTCGCTATAACCCCACCGAAGCCGATGAGCCCATCATGAACGCATGCTCCGTGTATTCCGTGCAGGCGTTTCTCCTCTATACGCTCTGGCCTCCTCTCACCTCGTCTCTTAGTGCAGACTCTTCGTGGAATACCATTGGTGTGGCTCTTTTCCAGGCCATTCGGATTGGCCTCCATTCGTCGGGAAACCACCTCAAGGACTTAAACCATTCCGGGAATATGCCTCAAAGCACGGGACCGTCCAGTATGGCCCAGGAACAAACCCGGACCTGGATTCTCTGCAACATCGTACTGCAGAACATCGCCACAGCGTTCGGGTTTCCTGCATTTGTCCAGTTTGACTTTCTGGCCGCCCAACACTGCTCTCTTCTGACGGAAACAAGACACATCATGGAGCTAGCCCATTTCGAAGACCAGGTGGCTAAAACCCTTAATATGGGCACTTCCTCCCATACAGGCGTGGTGGACATTAATGACCGGGTGGCTCTTCTAAAGCTCTTGATCAATCAGCTTTCAGACCTTGAAATCAAGCACCTGGCCGAGTTCCAAACGTCTCATCCAAATCAAAATCTCCACTCAACCTCCCAAAATCACTCGGCATCCTCAAATGGTTATACCAAATTCCACCTGATTGTGGCCCGCATCCACCTCCTCACGTGCTATTTCATGGATTCAGAACATCTCCCGCCGTTCGAGCTCTCCAAAGGCCTTGTTCGTCTTTTTTATGCGGCAGTATCGCTCATCGAACATGTGCAGATGTGTGAGGCCAAAACAAAGGATTTCGTCAAGTACTTGCCTGTGGTGCAGATCTTGAACATCTGGCAAGCTTCGTGTGTGATTGTCAAGTTGGCCAATTCTCCCCTCAAATCTGCTCTTGATATGCACACCTCCAAAGAAACTTATAGCGTGGCCATCCGCCTCGTGGCCAAGGCCTCTGTTCTTAAGCATGATATAGCATACCGAGCCAGCGGAATCATGCGGAACATGTGGCAGCTTTTCCGGACGCTAGACGAGAAGAACATGACGGGATTTGTGCTCAAAACAAGATCCCGGATGATGGCGTCGGTCTTTTTCGACTGCTTAACCATCATGAGGGATCAGGTCGGAATGGCCAAATTGAACATGAAAACCGATCCAGGAATGAAAGAGGAGCTGGGCGATTCGGCCGACGAGGCGGACGAGGCCATTGTTTCGTCCGAAGAAGGGGCGCCTCAGAAACCCGTTTCTCTGACAACCACACCCGGAAGCTCGGGAAGCAGCTCCACGCGCCGGAAAAAAAGGACGCTTTCGGGGGTTCAGGATGCAGAGTCCAAAGCCAGGCGGATTATCCGAACCATTCCTTTGGATCCTCAGCCCATAGCAGCGTCCAACCGAGGCTCCATATTCAAGGTGCTCAATAGTGATACCTCTTCGCCCAGTGTGAGGGCAGGCGAGTCTCCTTCCGTGCTGACCTTGAGAGCTCTGCCCAATAATGGTGAGTACCGTAAGGAAATGGACTTTTCAAGTCTTTTTGACATGAACAACGAGTCCTTGTGGAAAAACGTCGACAGTCTCATGAACGACTTTGCGTTTCCCGGATAGCCCCTAATCCCCCAATCAAACCATCAACCCATTCAAACCACTATTGGATGGTTCTCTGTACTATTTAATATATTTATCATCAATCAATTCGACCTGGCTCATGACTCATCGTAAAATTTCAGTCATCATGTGTAACATACCCATATTAATGGATGAAGCGTCCACTGAGACCCTCCGACGTGTCTTTAGATCAGTCTGGGGAAGTTGAAAAATGGAAAGGAGGCCATTTATATGGTAATCCAATTGGATGTGAAATCACCATCATTTTTGCATGTCTAGTAACAGCCAGAGTAACTCCACATTCTTTGTAAACCATAACGATTCTGAAGAATGGCCCTTCCAAGGTATAAATGCTAGAACTTGAACTTTCAAGGTAAAGGGTTTTCTGAGCTAGTCATCTTTCCAAGTGACCGTTCGACGTTGAAGCATAAAGAATGAAGAACTGAAGAACTGAAGAACTGACTTATAAAGGAGCATCGTGGTTTCTGCAGGGGTGAGGGGTTTATATAGCTTTGGCTTTGTGGAGTGGCAAAAGTGGGGTTGATGCGGGTGGCTGCAAAACAGGGGGGATTCTCAATATAAAAAAGAGCCCTTCGCATCTTGAAATTGCAGCCTCATTTTTTTTACCCTCCACGCACCACGCCTCTCGCACCGTGTCCTGCACCCCATCGCGCGTTAAACAGGAGAACCAAACAATCGCCTACATTTACACCTACAAATATAAACAGTGCAAGACCCTCCAATCACTGACTGATTCTAAGCTGAGATTGATTTTGAGGTTTACCTGCATATACAGATCCATCTAGCTGACTGGCCAAATCTCATTCAAACTGATTATATACCCTACTGATCATCTACCTGAGAATCTCCTGACGGACCTTCCTATTTGACTCCTATTGTTCAGACTGGTCTTTATATCTGACATCATCTACTGATATCTGATCCAATTTTTATCTGATCTATCTGATTTATCTGATCATATAACTATCCTCCATCCATTTATCCTTATTGTCATGTCAGAGATGTCTATGGATAATCCACACGAGCAGGTGCAAGTGGCGCTTCTCTCTCGGATTATAAACAACATGGTATGTTAACGAAAACCAAGCATTTTGGTCAATACTAACCGCAGAAATCACTCAATGAGTCTGTCCACGATGTAAATTTGACTCTTAACGAAATCATCAACAAAAATAAAGACTCTGAGGTGTTATCCCAGATGTGGCAGAACTACTCCACCAGTGCAGAATACAATATCGACGCCACTGGCCAACGGAGAGACCCAATATAATCAATGTCGATTGGTGGATGGATCGACCTACCTGTTCTTCAGATAACAGATGACCTGGTTGATCATCATCGATTCAACCCTTTCAATTTACTTTGGTTTCAATTTACATTGGTTTCATTTTACTCTGGTTTCAATTTACTCTGGTTTCAATTTACTCTGGTTTCAATTTACTCTGGTTTCATTTACTTGGTGGCTACAAGAACACTTGAAGTATTTTCCATATTAATATACAGTCCATTCTGCATTTGAGTCTGTTTTCAAACTCAACAGAGTATCTCTGCATGTCTCCAGGGAAACATGTCGATGTCAAGGGAGTCCAACTCCCTGGTTTCCCATTGCTTTGCTGCTTAGTTTTGGGTGGGCAACATGCCGAATCTCTTCTTCAACGTGACTCTTTGTCTGGAGTACTTGTCATCTGGGGAGAATCTGGCGGGGTGAGCCGACTTGGTGATCTCGCCATCAGCAGTGGTCTTGTCTAAAGTATAGACGCGCTTGCCGTCTGGGCCCAAGGTGTACATCAAATGCATGGCTTTGTTGGTGTGGATATGGTTATAAAATTTTGAGCGTGAGATGAGTCTTGTGCGGGTCCCGGTGTACGGGTTTTTGAAGCGGGTTTTTGATGGCGCGGGTTTCTGAAACCAATCGCGCACGTGATCATTCTTGAACACATCACCAATCTGCAAATCTCACCCTGCCGTCAAAATGGTCCCGCCCAAGAAAGATGCATTTTCCGACCTCTTCGGTCAAGCCAGTGGAAATTCTCTGAAGCGGTCTTTGAACCTGTCCACAAAGAATCTTTCCATTGGCGAAAAGTCCCCCACACCAACCGACTGGAACCTTGACTTTTTATCGCCTTCAGTTTCAGGAAACCAAAATCAAAGCAATTCTAGTGGACTCTCCAATGCAGGCCAAACCGGAGTGAAACAGGATTCCAATGGTCTAGATGCTGATCTCCTTGCTTTTTTTGAAGCCCCAAAGAATAAGGTCGAAGCTGGACAAGCTGAAGGCTTGAATAAAACAAAGGATGTTGGTCATAGCCTGCAGGAAGGGAACTTATTGGATGACGAATTCACAGATGCTTTCATTGAACAGACGGATTCCGGGAGAGAATCCCAAACACATCGGGAGCAAATGTCCCAAAACCAAATGGGTCTTGGGACATTTGGTGATTTTGACAGACAACCAGAAGATACACCCTCAACAGATTCAGATGGTGTTTTGGCGGCTTTGGTTTCTGAAGGATTCTCTGTGGAGATCTCCAACAATGCAATTGCACGTGTGGGACCTGATTTCGAAAAATGTGTGCAGTTGATCATCCGAGGAGCACTTGCCCAACCGGCCCAACTGCCCCAAATGGCCAGAGCAAGCCCGACCCAAAAAGACCTTGGGATCGCTTTCCAGGACATGTCCAATGGAATTTACAAAAAAGCATCGTGGCTCTTTGACAAATCCAAGAAAACTGTCATCAAAAACATCAACAACATCCAGCAACAAATGAATGCCCATGATGCAGGAAACGACTCTGGGATGCCTGCATGGATCAAGAGCCAGGGCTTATACAAAGACCAAGCCGTGGAGCGAAAAGCTGGTGGTGGAGCATATGAGGATTATGGCGACGATGAGGAGAACATCGACCATGAGGAAATCCAGCGGATCATTCGTGCTCAGAGAGAGCGGGAATTGCAGAGGCGTCAGGAAAGACAAAATGCGTTGAAAGCCGATTCCAATCTGGAAAGAAACAGTCTGGAAAGAAACAGTCTGGAAAGAAACAGTCTGGAAAGAAATAGTCTGGAAAGAAACAATCTGGAAAGACAAAAAGACTGGTTCCAGACTGGACCCAGGAATCACGTGGCCTCCCCTTTTTCATCCAGAAACTCCCTGCCTCAAGCATCTCAAAAAGACAAACCTCAAAGTCATCAAACGAAACCTCAAACTGAAAGAAACCAAAGTCACCAAAGCCATGAAAAGGTTCCTGAGGTTGATTTGCTTGGTCTCGGCACCGAGAATAAGCTTTCTCCAGCGCAAAAATTCAAGGCATCGTCGAGTGAAGAAATCCCCATCTCTAGACGCAGAAGACCAGCTCCAACATCCGCTTCTTCAGCGAATCAATCATCGGTTTCTTTGTCGAATCAATCATCGGCTTCTTTGTCGACACAATTTTCCGCCAATACCAAAACATTCAACCGTTTAGCCACGGCCGAGCCTCTAAACGCTTTCCAGCAGTCTGATTATGACACCTTCAAAGAAAAAGGAGGCGAGTTCTTTTCCGATGGTGACTATGACTCGGCCCTCAACGCTTACACCAAGTGTTTGGAGAGTCTCCCCGGGACTCACGAGCTCCGCATTGTCATTCTCCTGAACATTGCACTCACGGCCATCAAACTCGGCAATTATAAGCTTTCCAAGCAAAGTTGTGATGAAGGTATCAAGTTGATCGACGAGGCGGCCGAGGATGCCGAATGGATCATCAACCAAAAGCCCATCAAGTATTGGTTCATAAGGCTCTTGACCCGCAAGGCCGAAAGCTTTGAGATGCTTGAAAACTTCCCCCAGGCCCTCGAGTTGTACCTTTTGTTGGTCAGCAAGTATGGCATCAACGACAAGAAAACCATGGATGCAAAGAGACGGGTCAACAACGTGGTCAACCCACCCAAGCCAGCGGCCAAGTCAATGGCCAAGCCAGTGGCCAATCGGAAACCAAATGCAACTGGGAATAAAAATTTGCAGAGGGTCAAGGCTCAGCATTCGCAAGAGCGAATCAAGGAGGAGGAGAAGTTCCAGCTCCATGATATTGTTCACGATAAGGTGAAACATTGGAGCAGCGGTAAAGAAGAGAATCTCCGCAATCTCCTTATGACTTTGAGCGACGTTCTCCCCCAACGGCTTGGCTTTCCATTCATCACCACCAAGAAAATCACCATCAACGACTTGATGCTCACCAAAAAGGTGAAGATCAATTATATGAAGGTCATCAGCAGCATTCATCCTGATAAACTCGGCCAGTATGAGCTTGAAGACCAAATGATCTGCCAGGCCACATTTGTCACATTGAACAAGGCCTGGGACACATTCAAGGAGCAGAATAACATCTCATAAAAAACGAATGATAATAAACGAATCGGTAATGACAATTAGGTTTTTTTTTTTGGCCAAATGCCAAATTAAGGCTGGTATCAGTGGGACTCTGAAATACCCAGTCCAATTCCTCGTGACCTGCATATAGATCCAGTCAACATCTCTTTGCACACCTTAAAGCCTTTGATCAATTGATAACTTTGTCCATCTAATCAGTTTCAAGTGAATAGTATAAGTATCGAGTAAACAGTATTAGTATCGAGTAAACAGGATCAGTATCAGGAAATATCATGAGTGAAGTGTAATCCTGCAGGTCTCTGGCAGGTACCCTTAAAGACACCATTTAAGCAACAGTAATTCACGGACTGAAATTCCAATTGAGACTCCCGATTGATTTGGAAATGTTGATATGTTGATGGTGATGGTGATGGTGATGGTGATGGTGATGGTGATGGTGATGGTGATGGTGATGGTGATGGTGGAGATGATATGATAAGGCGCCTGTATACAGGCCGCATAGTATAATGTGTAACCTTGACCGTCTGGATGTGAGATGCGGGAATAAAAGGGAATGCCGGGTGGCCGCAAGATGGCGGACCTGCACGCAGCTTGACACATTGTTGCGGGATTTAATGCCTCACACGGTCGATTCCCCACAATGCGGAGACGGGCCGCCAGCTTCCGCTCCTCAAGACTCCAAAAATATCAAACGCCATAACAAGTTGAGGAATGTGGTATAGCGTTCCTGCACTCAAACAAGAACCTAAAAAGGTAGTAATTCCTAGAACCGTAAATTCAATCCCAAATAACCTTTTAGGTTTGTAATCAAAAGTGAAACCCCATAAATAAAAATCACAAATAAAAATCACAAGGAAAGATTCAAGTTCAAAACCTATTTTTGGATTGGTTCGCATTGCAAGGCTTCCTTCAAGATTATGCTCATAGCGTGCGATCTCATCCGCGCCTCAGCCCACAACGTAAAGTGCGTCGGACAATTTTGTCTGGAGATGCAAGGCTGAAACGTGCACCGAGGGTGAATGCGATCGACGATCTTGGCAGCCATGAGGATGAGGTGAATTCCGGGGTTGCTCACCAGGAGGGGGGGAGCAGGTGTATTTATAAAACGGGTGGCGAATCTGAAACATGGGCGACCCCACATGCATTTCGACCACAAAACCAATCTCTCGATTTATAAATATGGCTGGCTATCCGCAGGGGGGGGCGGGGCCTGCATAAACATCCACATCCAGGCTATGCCACACAGCATAAAAAAATACAACGCTATCCCGGATTTTGCCGCTTTTATTGTGACATTTATTCTACAAGCACACAAGCCTTGGACCCAAGTTCAATTCACCAACATTATAAGTATCAGATCAACGCTAATCCCAAAAGGCAAATAAACGCAGTTTAACTTTAGCGCTGCTACATATCTCGACCATATATTTATCCACTTTTTTATACTACCCTCGGGCTGTCTAGCAGATTTTACTTGAAAGGCTCCAACAAAGTTTCATAAAAGACGACCAGGATTAAAGTTTCGTCGTTCTCCAACATATACTTTTGCAATGGCTATTTTTAGAAGTGGTTCCAAGAACCAACAAAACGGATCTAATGGCGATGTCAAGGCCGAACGGTTGGATTCCCACAATATCCATGATCCCATTTTATCCGCCGTCAACGAGGCTCAGCCTTTCGAGGAGGCAAACCAGTACGGCAGAAGACAGTCGTACTTGTCAGCGGAAAGTGGGGACATGAAAGATATTTTCGGGCAACCCATTAGACAAGTGGATATGCTGAACCCCGCCAGAAACCGGAACGAGCGGCCGTTGGATACCATCCGTGGCTTTGAGTTTGCCATTACTGGTGACCACACATACAGAGACCAGCTCGAGAGCTCGCGTCTAGGATGGGGCTTCCATGAGGATTTCCCCCATAACAACTTGTCTTCGCAGATGAACGAGCCTAGCCAGGGCTTCTCGGCCCCCGTTGCTTCATTCAGCGGAGACCAGGCCGTTTACAAGGCGAATAACTATAGCGCCTCGTCTTTGAACCCAACAACGAAAAAGAAGAAGGGTTTCTTTGGAAGAAAAAAGTAGATGGTGTTTGAGGATGTTTGAAGACGACGAAAATCACGAAGATCAATGACTTAGGATCAAGGATTAAGGGATTCGTATAATGCTCATGAATTGTTTTATTAGCGAGTTATGCGCCAGGACGCAAGTGTGGGCCTGTTTACACCCATTGACTCATATCATATGATATTGGCGAAGGCAAATAACCAAAAGCCTTGTTGATATTGTACAAGACATGCGTAGTTCAAAAATGGAAGTTTTTGTAATTTCTAGGCTGTGCCCATTAGCCATTCTTCTTATGAATCATGATGCGTATATCATCGGTTTCACACCCATTCTTGCATATATATGAGTATATGTGGGGATGTGGGTATGGATTTTGTTTTTTATTTTATTTTTTTCACGTGCCCCGTATCATGTGACGTAATCCCATAATAGTCTAGCCGTTTTTCCCGGAAGCCAATGTTTCAGTTCCCCGCCAAATTCTCGTAATCCCTCGAGTTTCATCTCGAGTTTCATCTCGAGTTTCATCTCGAGTTTCATCTCGAGTTTCGTATCTCGCGACATGCCGCCTGCGTCAGAAAAATGACCATCCTGCAGACAGCCCCGCCCGGAATCTGCATCCCATGTTTCATAGATTGATACTGAAACCAGGCACCCGGCATCAATGCACATAATCCTCCCATGATCTTTTTTTGGACACCTGTTTCCCCAGCCCCTTACCAGTTTTCTGGATTGCTTCTCCCGACTCCTTTGGGTTGTGTACATGCTTGCGGCGGATGGTCATACTCCACGATCTGCACCTCCGATCCACGCCTTGTTCGCGAAGCACATCACTCGTCAAGTGCCGTGGCTGGGTGCTGTCAAAAAGACGGGCTGGCGCAGCCGTATTTATAATGTTTGCCCGGTGCATGCAGTCGGTGTGGTCACAAATGCACCCGGTGTATCACAACCGAAACAACGCTGATCCTGCACTGGCGCGAGGCCCCCCATTTCTATCTGAAACTTCGGGGCACTATATAAAGTTCCACACATGCCAATGAGCGCAGAATATTTCCGCGTCAACGTGAACTCCTTCATTGCTTGGTCCGACCCTAATTCGTCTGTATATATATATACCGGTCGTTTCCCACAACTTCGACTTGGATAAAGCTTATAATTGCCCCTGGATAGACACTCGCCAAGGATCGTTGGGATTACCAGAATTTAAAGAACAGATACCGGATTTTTTGAGGAAATCAGATCGACGACATTAGCACATTCCATTGAAATTTGGTTGAACATTCGATTGACATCTATTGGCTTATTTGAAATTTCTTGCCCCTGATTTTTTTTCTTCTGGTCAAGTTCTTCCTCGCCTAACATCAATCAGCCGTGTAACCCGCGCATTCTTGACCACACTGGCTTTTACAGCAACCAATCACCATGATTCAACAAGGCACCGGGCCTGAGACCTACGCTGCCAACGGCCAACCGCCGCATCTCCTAAATACCCAGAAGTCCATTGCCTTTAATGTGTCGGACCACTACCAGGTGATCGAAGTGGTGGGCCAAGGAGCCTATGGAGTGGTGTGTCTGGCCATCCACAAGCCCACCCAGCAAAAAGTGGCCATCAAGAAGATCGAGCCATTCGAGCGGCTGATGCTTTGCTTGCGGACGCTTCGAGAATTAAAGCTCCTCAAAAACTTCAACCACGAAAACATCATCAGCATCTTGGCGTTGCAGCGGCCAACTTCCTACGACACCTTTAACGAGATCTACTTGATCCAGGAACTCATGGAAACAGACCTCCATAAGGTCATCCGCACCCAGAAACTCACCGACGACCATATCCAATATTTTATTTATCAAACCTTGCGGGCGTTGAAGGCATTGCACTCGGCCAACGTGCTCCACCGGGATTTGAAGCCGCTGAACCTCTTGCTCAACGCCAACTGTGACTTGAAGATCTGTGACTTTGGCTTGGCGCGGTCCGTGGCTTCGTCCGAGGACAACTTCGGCTTCATGACCGAGTACGTGGCCACTCGCTGGTACCGTGCCCCCGAAATCATGCTTACGTTCCAGGAGTACACCACGGCCATCGATGTGTGGAGTACCGGTTGCATTTTGGCGGAGATGTTGAGCGGGCGGCCGCTCTTCCCCGGCCGGGACTACCATAACCAGTTGTGGCTCATCATGGAGGTTCTTGGCACGCCCAACTCCGAGGACTACTACAACATCAAGCTGAAGCGGGCTCGCGAGTACATCCGGCTGCTTCCGTTCTGCAAGAAGATTCCATTTACGGAGTTGTTTGGCGCCATTCCCAACATCAACCCGTTGGCGCTCGACCTCTTGGAGCAGCTTCTTGCGTTCAACCCGGCCAAGCGGATCACAGTGGACATGGCGTTGCAGCACCCATACCTCCAGCTCTACCACGACCCCAACGACGAGCCCTTGTGCGAGCCGATCCCCGAGGACTTTTTCGACTTTGACCGCCGCAAGGATGAGTTGTCCATTAGCGAGTTGAAACGCATGCTTTACGACGAGATCATGAAACCTCTATGAGCCAGTCCGATCAGCGATATCTTCATAAAGTGAATGAATGGACCATTAAGTTGGTGGCATCCAGGTACAAGGGTGATACGGCCAAGGAAACGGAAATCGGGAAATGGAAAATCCAGGAAGAGATGGGGCGGACGAGGGGACTTGAGTAAGAGGTCACTCCAAGAGGTCAATCCAAGAGGTCAATCCAAGAGGTCAATCCAAGAGGTCAAGAGGGTCTAAAGAAACCCAAGAAAGTGGCTTAGAGAAATCAAGACTCGAAAGAACCCAAGAGGATGGCTAAGAGAAACTAAGGAGGATTTCAAGCAAGAGATGAAAGGGGTAGTCGTCTAGAGTTGTTCGGAAAGGAAGAGATTGACAAATACTTGGATGGAATACCCGTCATACTCGTTAGGGCTTGTCAGGATTAATGGAGTTCCCGAGGTCTGAGAAGTGCTCAAGCTCAGATAATACTTGGAACAGCAATGTTTAAAGCAAGCTCGGTATCTTATGAAGTTACTGAGAAGTTACTGAGAAATAGGCTAAGAGGTTGACTGAGAAGTTGATGAAGTCGAATACCCGGCTAATCAGATGGAGCCCACGAAATGGACCGTTCTCTCGGCTAATCAGATGAACCCCACAAAGTGGATAGTCGTCTCGGCGAAGATTCAGATCGTCCTCTCGGCAGATCGTCCTTTCGGCAGATCCTCGACATCGTCTAGACCCGTGGAGGCACGAGACCTGAGTACTAACCAGACTCGGCGAGGCTCAGTATCTTTGGAGCAGTTTTTGGACTAGTACTCACAATTGAAGAGTTATGAGAATGGCAGTTATGAAAATGCCAAAAAGTATAGAGCAGTTTTGGAGACCACGAATAATGTTTCAAGAATCAATGAGCGGAGCGTAGATTCGTGCATGCACCGCGTAGCGCGCAAGAAAAACATTCCCATTAAAAGTCACGTACCTGTTTCCACGCACACCACCTACTTCCTCCACGCACCGTCGGTCCTCAGTCTTCAGTCTTCACTACACAATATAGCCTAGCATGAAGTTCGGAGCTTGGGCCCTTTTCCTCGCCGTGGCGTTCGCCCACACCGTATTGTTGCCTCCCTACGGCAAGCAATGTTTCTTTGAGAGCTTGAAGAAAAACGATATCTTGTCCATCAGTTTCCAGGTGGGATCCCGGGACCCAAACAACGCCGAACAGTACACCGTGGACTTCTACGTGACCGGCCCCAACGACCGCATTGAAAAAAACTTACAGGCACAGGACCACGGCGACCTTACTTTGAACGCCGACCAGAGTGGAAAGTACCAGTACTGTTTCTCCAATGAGAAGTCGTCGCGCGTGGACTTGGATGTTTCGTTTAATGTGCACGGCGTGATCTATGTGGACGTGAACGACCCGAACTCGGACTCGTTGGACTACCACGTGTCGATGTTGAGCCAGTTGGCCAGCGACGTCAAGGCCGAGCAGAATTACTTGGTGATTAGAGAACGGACGCACCGGAACACGGCGGAGTCGACTAACTCCAGGGTCAAGTGGTGGTCCATGTTCCAGATTATCGTTGTGGCCATGAACTCGTTGTTCCAGATCTACTACTTGAAGCGGTTTTTCGAGGTGAAATCCGTGGTCTAACCCGGGAAATGATCGATATATCATGTTATCCATATGGCAAAGTGCCTGTGAAGAAAAGAGAAGAGAGAGAAGAGAAGAGAAGAAGAGAAAAGAAGAGAAGAGATTAAGTTGGAGAAGAGTAAGTTGGAGAAAAAGAGTAAGTTGGACAAGAGAGAGCTTGCTTCACCATGATGGACACCACTATGGATACCACGTGACATTAGTGACATAAGTTACTCTAGTGACATAAGTAACTATGGTGACACTTGTGACGTTGGTGATACTCGTGAGGCCAGAAGTCTGGGTTTGCTTCCTATAGCACCGATGCTTTCAGAGTCTACTATTGCTCATGTTGGATCCATTCACTGCTGGTGGAGCCGGTGATGCTCAAAAATTGTGTACTCTACTTAGCCAATAATTATTAAGCTACCATGATGTAGGTACTCCCACTACTACCAAGTAATACTACTACCAAGTAATACTACTACTACTACTACTACTACTATTGCTACTACTACACTGACTACCACTGACTACTGGCTACCAATTTCTACTGTCTCTATGTACCTGTATGCACGTCTACTGTCCAAGTAAGTACATCTAATTTTGTCGTGTCCAGTTGTTCATTATTTAATTGTCTAGCTGTCTGTCTAATTGTCTGTCTAATTGTCTATGTACAGTTCGTCTGTCTATGTGAGTTCGTCTGTCTATGTAAGTTCGTCTGTCTACCTAGAATTCTCGAGTGAACTTCTGCCATACTTCTACGTATTGTTCAGGAGCCATACACGGTATTATTTAAAGTTTCATGAAATTTTAAATTTTATATTGCTCGTTCTTTATGACATATGCAGAATATACAATAGAATGTAGAATAGAAGAGAATGTGAAAATATAAAAGAGAATTAGAGGTATAAAATAGAATTACAGGTATAACATAAAGTATAAAATAGAGGTAGGAATAGAATTAGAGGTGTAAAATAAAATCTAAGATAGAGGGAGGAATGAATATGGAAGAGAGTGAATAGAGCTTAGAATAGAATGTAGAGGTATAGAATAGAATGGAATCTAGAATGTATACTCGTCCCAAATAACATCGGTAGTATTTCGTCTATGCTGTTCCTGTATCTAGCCGGCGATCGTTAGATCAACCCCAACTAGAGCTTCAATGCATCGGCAAAATCTTTTCCCAAAAACCTTCTGATTTGCCGAGAGAAGTGCTCATCACTTGGAATTGAGTCTTGGCAAAGTTCCGTACCAAAGCTATAAAAATAGATCTGATCCCAAAAATCGGCCTGAGCTCCAAAAATCGACCTAAGAGCTGCTTCTCTCCCATTGTCGAAAAATAAATAACCATCAAAAGTCTCAATAATTTCAAAGTTTATAATCTTTAATTATACTTCGACGAATTAAATTAAAGAGTGTATGGCCAATGACAGAATGTATCCTGTTATTGCAGTATTGACGACAACTCTTTAGTATTCCCCATTCCTCGCATCCAAACAGATTAGCAGAAAAATGCATCGGACACTTGAAGATAAAATAAGGGCTTGACTCATAGATGCGCAGTTACCAACCACGTTCGGGCCAGATGCACTCCGTACAGCCACGAATATAATCAATTGGACTCTTCAAAGACCATTTGGTTTGTGGGACGAACATATCAAGCAAAAGAACAACCTTTGGTGCTTTGGTATGCCACGATTCTACACCTAGAATCGATTCCACTCCCAGAATCGATTCAAGGTTCAGTTCTCGAGTCAAGGTTCAGTTCTCGAGCAGTCCATGTTTAAACTTGGGAAAAGTTAATAGAGACATGTGCCCGGTTATACTGTCCCGGGATCAAACGCATGTTTGACTCAAATGATGTTTTAGAAAAAAAACTCGGATTGCTTCTGGTTTAGCTTCTGTTAGATATATAGATCAATTTGTAGTATTGGTTAGATCTAGATATATAATGGGAAATCATGTTGAACCGGCAATAGAGGAATTCTTCAATTCAAGAGAACACTCAACCATACTAAATATCAAACAGAATTTATCAAACAGAATTTCTCATACGAGAATAGCGTCAGAATAGAAGGTGAGCTTTGAGAAAAATGGAGTGGAAAAGAAAAATTGCGTGCTTGGGAGGAGGTGCGAACGGGTCTCTTATATAGTTCGCATGGCTGCAAAACATGAAACCCCCCCTTTTCCAGTGCATGCATGCGCCGCGAATATATAAGTACGCCATAACCCCAGGATAAATGTGGATGTTCTCAGAAAACTACAAGGGTGGAATACCAGGCATCATTATACAAAGAGGAAACCTACCCTCGGATATGGTCAGACTATAATCCTTTCCAGTTGACAAAATGGAAAGTGCTGAAGTTGGGTCCAGTCAGACCCTTCAGAAACTGTCAGACATTCAGAAACTGTCAGACTCTTCAAAAAGAATGGAGTTGGACCGAGGTTTTAGGTCAACTACCTATTAGTCAGACTGCCAAATCGGATGACAGGAGTGTCCCACAAGGTTTATCGGATGTACTGGCGGGAAGCAGTATGTGGCTGGAGTGGCGTCCCTGTAAATGGACGGTTCTGTACTGGAGTTGCCAGGAACAATACTTCGAAGAGCCAAGTGTGATCAGAGGAAATAGTGATTTCCTAGGTACTAGTTTCGAGGGAGAAAGCCAGAAGAGACATTTCCGAGAATCAGCCCTACTAAAGAATAAAGACACTCCGCTCGGCAGATTCAAGAATTTCGAATAATCGATTTAGCCATAGAACAAGCAATCTTCTGGAGTCGTGGTCTAGAGGCCTTTGAATTCAATCCACGTGATTTGCCAAAACCGAACCACTTTTATTTTGGAGAATTTCCCAAAAGTCTTCCATGGAGTGCATAAGAACAGAAATACCATAAATAATTCTCATAGTGTTTTTTTAAATGTTTTCTGTTCATGTCGCATTCTCTGTTATTTTAGCTGATTGTAGTGGAGATGTGAGAAGTTGAGAACCTCACTAAACTACTAGAGCCCTCTAAAATCACACCCACACAATTAAGCCAAAGTAATCGAGAATTTAAATAGTGCTACTAGAATATACCATGATTAACTATACTTTGGGTTTCTTGAAGGTTTTCTGGGGGTTGCCTTATTGGGTGGATGTGTCACTAGGTGCAGTATTTCTGTCGCTAGGTGCAGGATATAATGCTTGGGTGTACAGGTCTGGTGCCGGTGCGGATGTCAGCTGCTTGCTTAAGCCCGCGGTGCGGCCCCGGGCCAAGGGAGCTCGCGTCTAACTCCATAATGCGGAAGCTTCGCTTCAACCGGTGCCCTCGGATTTTCTTGTCTTGCTTAATTCACTCCACCACACCAAACACCCCTGAAACACCTGAAACACCTGAAACATGTCTGAAACACACCTGAAACATGTGAAACACATTTCTGTTTCATGCTCTAGCCCCTCCTTAATATCCAGCCTTTTGTTTCTAATGAGCGGGGTGTTAGACATTTGTCCGATCGCCCCGGTCACGTGACATACCCCTCAGTCGCGGTATATATAAACTCACCCCATCTTGCACTCCCCCACATCATTTTTACCATGTCTCAATTCTTCACTGAAATCAAGCAATTGCCGCCCGACCCTCTTTTCGGCATCAAGGCTAGACTCGCCAAGGACACCCGTGCCTCCAAGGTCGATTTGGGCATCGGTGCCTACAGAGACAATGAGGGCAAGCCGTGGGTGCTTCCAGCAGTCAAAAAGGCCGAGCGCAAGTTGATTGACTCCGAAGGTTACAACCACGAGTACTTGGGAATCACGGGATATGAGCCCTTCATCACCAAGGCGGCAGAAGTGATTCTCGGAACAGATTCAAAGGCAATTGCTGATAAAACGCTTATTTCCCAGCAGTCATTATCGGGAACCGGAGCGTTGCATTTGGCGGCCTCGTTCTTGAGGGACTTTTTTGCCGGCAACCATACGGTGTATGTATCTCAACCCACATGGGCCAACCATAACCAGATATTCAATGCTGTGGGGTTGAAGGTGGAGACGTATCCATATTGGGATGCCAAGAATAAGAAGTTGGATATCGATGGGTTTCTTGCAACCATTGAGGGCGCGCCCAAGGGCTCGATTATCTTGTTGCATGCGTGTGCTCATAACCCCACGGGTTTAGATCCTACTTCTGAACAATGGGACCGGATCTTAGAGGCCGTGGCTCAAAAAGGTCACTTGCCAATCTTCGACCTGGCCTACCAAGGCTTTGCCTCGGGAAACTTGGACAAGGATGCCGCTCCAATTAGGAAGGCCATCAACTCCGGCAATTTCACCTCTCCAATTCTCATTTGCCAGTCGTTCGCCAAGAATGTGGGCATGTATGGAGAGCGTGTGGGAGTATTCCATCTCATTTTACCCTCTGGAGAGGAACAAGCCAACCAAGAAAGCTTTATGAATGCCATCAAGTCGCAGTTGGCACGGTACACGCGGTCGGAGATCTCCAATCCTCCAGCATACGGAGCCAAGGTGGTGGCCACGATCTTGAACGATTCCGAATTGCGCAAGCAGTGGGAGCAGGACTTGGTGACGATGTCGTCAAGAATCTACAAAATGAGAACGACCTTGCGGGCCAAGTTGGAAGAATTGGGCACGCCAGGCAACTGGGAGCACATCACCAACCAGACCGGGATGTTCTCATTCACCGGCTTGACGCCCGACATGGTGGCCCGCTTGGAGGAGGTGCATGGCGTTTACTTGGTCAGCTCGGGGCGTGCCAGTGTTGCAGGACTCAACGACGGCAATATTGACAAGGTGGCCAAGGCTTTCGACGAGGTGGTGCGTTTCTGCTCCAAGTCCAAGTTGTGAATCCACCACATCTTTCCCGTTACGACCTGACACTTAATGACATCCAGCGATACCATATTTCCACTCAATAGCCAATAATACGCAATAGTCTAGTCTTTAGTCTACAACACTTCCATAATTTTCCCTCCAACCACTACATCTCAAAGCCAATAAACTACACCCTTCCACAGACCACTCTACTACCACTAGAGACAATATGACTTGGACTACTTTTAATTAGACTAATTTTGAATATGACTGGAGTGGTAGACTGTATAAAGGACTACAGATTTCTGAAAAGTGGAGTCTAGGGTAAACAGAATAGCCACTTTCTCCAGTAGCATCAGTATTTATTTATCAGTCCATAGACTCACCCCAGGTTCCTGCAGACATCCCGTCAAATCCTAATTCTGTATGAGCTCGAAAAACTGGATAAGTGTGACTTTAAAAATCCATAAGATTCAGACAAATAAGATTTCTGTTGGGTTACGGTAGGTCTGGGATATTCACTTATTTTCAAAACTTCTGAAGTTCTGAACGACGACTGCTGGGAATGTTTGGAAGGTGGGTAAGACTCTGGGCATATCGATAATTCTAAAGGTCTAAGCGATTCTGACACTCTCGAAGATTTCAAAACTTTCGAAGATTTGGACGATTCTAGCTTTGAATGTTCTGAAGACCAGGTCGATTTTGGTACTTCCATAAATACAGACTTTACAGTTTCCAAAGATCTGGAATTGGAAGAGTTGTGGGAGGATAAAAAATTGGATAAATTAAACATGATAGAGGCCGAGGAGCTGGCATTGATTGATTTAGAACCCTCAGGTACCCTTCCCCGAAAGAAGATATTGTGTCTATACCTGAGTGAGTCTGCTAAAGTGGCTTCTATAACCTAATGAATAAAATATTATCAATAGTATTGTATAAATATATGATTAAACAGTATATAAATCTCATAATGATATAGAAGGAAACTAATAACATAGAATATTAAATACATAGGTTGAATACTAAAAAAATGAGAGTTTTAATTTTATTTAATATGATATTCAATAATAAGAGTCTAATTTAAGTAAATATATATATGTAGATAATAGAAAAATGATATATGGATAAATAATGATATGTTTATATAGATAGTCTAAACCCATTCTATTCTAATTGTATTCTTATTCTATTCTAAATCTAAATCTGATTCTAATTTTTATAGCTGGCACCGACCAAGAAGTGAATGGTGGTTTGGTTGTGGGTGAGTGAGTAGTGGTCTGAGTCAGTGTAATAGAATGTTATTTATCCAGTTATGGGTATGAGAATGCTTCTCGAGTATGAGTGTTGGACATTATAGTATTTTCTGATTCTAGGCTATTACGATTGTAGATGTAGTACACCCTAAAATTCACATAGTCTATTTTCTGTATAGATGCTCAGGTATTGCTGGGACGAATTGTTCTTTCTCCCAAAATCCCAAGTCCTTAAATCCCAAGGCTCATTCATTATCAGTACTATTAGCAGTATTATTACGGTACTATTACAGTCCTATATACGAATTACTGTGCTGAAGAACTTTATAGTAATATTGTGCATGGACCAGAGACATGACCAAAGCAATTTTCATCTTGTGTCGAGCCAGGGATTAGAGTCTGTCTTTTTCAAAGCAGAGGCCTTCTCGTACAATGAATCAACCACAGACGAAAAGTGCTTGCCAAGATCCAAGGGTGCTTGATAAGAAGCGTCTGTTCATTCCCCTGATCCAAAACTTCAAGAAACACTTTATTTAGAATCATTTGAGCAATTTTCCTTCCACTTGCTATGAGTTCAAGCCAATGGTCCTCGAGACACGATATTCTACAACACTGTAGGAAACAAAACTGTAGGAAACAACACTGTAGGAATCGATCATCTTTAAGAAATTCTCCAGCAAATTATGAATTCCTGGAATATCGGGAAGACCAGGAATTAATAAGATTTCTGGAATTTCTGGAATATCAGGAATCAATGAAATGAAATCCTGAAAGTCTGGAATTGTGAGTGGCCTCTGAACCCTTGGACTAGGGAGTCGATATCCATGGGCCATTTTGAAATCTTTGTCACTGGTAAATTCCCATTCATCCATAGTTCCTTAATCCATAGTTCTTTAATCCAAAGTTCCTTAATCCATAGACACAAAAAAACAGACTGGATTCTGGGTCCTTGATCGTCATAATGGAACCTTGAACAGTTCTAGATCCAAGGCCCGTGGCCCTCTGGACAAACACACTCGGAAGTATACTTTAATCCTTAAACAAGATCCTTTTCTTAAAAACATGACTTGAGGAATCAAACCTCAATTTTCTCGACAAGAATTCGTAAACCCCTAGACTTAATTCCTAGTGGATCAGATGCTAGACCCTTAGCCTAAAATTTTAAACCTATAATCATGGTTCCTATCATTAGAAATAGACTTTTAAGGCTTCAATCTTGATTCCAGTCTAGACCTGATTCCAATTTAGACCTGATTCCAGTCTAGACTTTGTTGAGCGATGGATGCTTCTTCTTAGACAACAGACCAGATGTAAGATCAGAAACGATATTCCACAATACTATAGGAATCGATCACCATTAACAAAATCTCCAACATATCGTATAATGTCACCAGTGATTTTTATGATTTCGTTGGATCTCAGTTCATCAGTGTAAGCATTTCTAAACCACTTATGGTACTTTCTCACTTCTCTAGGCTCCTAGCTTCTTGTACAACTCAACCACCTCCAGCTGATAACACAGCATATATAGTGTAAAATCTAGTAAAGTGTAGAATTGAGTAAAGTGTAGAATTGAGTAAAGTGTAGAATCTTATAAGTGTAGAATCTAGTAAATTGTAAAATCTAGTAAATTGTAAAATCTAGTAAAGTGTAGAATCTCAAAAGTGTAGTATAGCCTACTAAATTGTACCAGTGTCATCAGTAGTAGCTAGTAGTAGGTGGTATTATTTAGTACTAGTTAGCAGTAGGTAGTAGTAGGTTTATGGCCAAGGAACCACCAGCAAAGGCCAGAGCCCTTCGTAAAAAGTTGCATCAAAGCATCGTTGAATTGGTTTCCCCATCACTCAAAAATAAAATATAAAAATAAAATATTCAAAGGCTATAAAAAGAGAATAGATTAATAAAGTATACAATTTATGTAAACTAAGCCAATTAGCATATTATGGGGCAACTTACAAATTTAATCTATTTAGTCTATTTAGGGCATTATTGGACAACGTGCAATTCATATTATTATATAACGAGTATTATTGGGACTCACATGTAGAGATTTATGGGTGCTCTCTCCCCTTCCCTCTCCAATTTAACCAAGTTTCTCTAAAAACAACAACAACAACTTTCTCGATTTCTCTTTCCTTTATATTTATTAACCCCTTCTTTAGCATCGTATAAATGTACTTTATTGTTTCAAGGGTTCTACCTTTACCATTGACTTCTTTCAAAGTACAATGCAAAGGGCACCTCCTAAGAAGCGATTCTTGACTGTAAATTTTGTCCACTTTTCTAGTACTCTTTACTGTAGATTTTTTCCTGTTTTTCAGTCCTGATTCTTTGCACCTGTTTCTTTGTTCTTTCTCCGGGCACAACGGCTGACATTACAAAAAGTACTTGAATTGGCCATGTACGGTCTTACAAGAGCAGATTGTCTTTTTGTTTTGTTGATTCTTGTTCTTCCGGTTCAGAATCAAGTCCCAGACTCACCATGTCAGATACTTGACCTTTGGGGACTTAGCTTAAGATCACTTGTCACTGGATTTTAATCCTATAGTCATTCAGTGGTCACTAGAGTCACAGGAATCAGTTTCATTTAGTAATCACTGGATCCTTCCTCTTAAAGACCCCTCTCCATGACTCTCCATGACTCTTGGTAGGGCAAAGAGAACAACGAATGGCTCGTGCTCGTGATGGTGGATGAACTCCATAGTAACATAAATGCACAACATTGGTTCCAAACGTTCGGATATGATTTCTTCTGTCCTGACGTTATAAAGTATAATACTTCTATTCTCTTCTATTATACTTTTTTCCTATTATACTTCTATTCTCTTCTATTATACTTCTACTTCTCTTTCTACTTCTCTTTCTACCTCTCCCTCTACTTCTACTTCTCTTCTCTACTCTTGTATAATACTTATATAATACCGATATAATACTTTTATTCTTTTCTACTCCTGCTTCTCTTCTATTATACTTCTACTTCTATTCTACTTCTATTCTACTTCTCTTCCCTTGTATTCTACTTCTATTCTTCTCTTTTATACTTCTACTCTCTCTATTATCCTTTTATTCTGCTTCTGCTTCTCTTCAATTCTCCTCAATTCTCTTCTCCTTCTCCCTTACTGTAGACCAAGACAAACTTGATACTGGCAGAATGGATTTCACAGAAGACCGGGTTTTGGTTTCACAGTCCATTGTTTCTTGGCTTCAGGATCTACTTTCAGAATCCACTTTCAGTATCTCCCTTTCAAAGTCCAGCTGGATTGGGATTGGCACTGCGGCTTGAACCTCCATAGGCTCTACCCACTGCTAGTTGTGTTTCGAGTGGTTGTTACTGTAGATGGTGTAGTTCTGAGTATTGGGTATATTATTCATTTTGATATTAATACTGATACCTGACCTTTACCAGACTGACTCTTGTATCAGATACACGAGATTTACAAGAGATTTGAACCTCGCTACTTTTCAGTGACACTTTTCAGTGACACTTTTCAGTGACACTTTTCAGTGACACTTTTCAGTGACACTTTTCAGTGACACTTTTCAGTGACACTTTTCAATGACTACATTTCAGTGACCACTTGTCAGTGGTCACTTAGTACTCGACAGATATGCTATTCATACGACCTACTTTCTTCTGAAAGAACAACCCTCGGTCAACTTGGCCTTACCACCGGAAGGAGTGCACAAGACAGTGGCACAGTTGTCACAGGTGACGGCGGTTTGGGCGTGGGAAAACACCGTGGTGATGTTCAAGCATCCCTGGCACTTGACGTCCATGAAGTAAGATCTTGGCGATTGCACCAAAGTCTTCAATTTGTGCTTTTGAGCCTCGGAAGCTGGGTTTGGGTGCAACAAGTCTTGAACTAAAACCTAATTGTTAGTATTATTGAGATTGAGTGAGTGATTGATTGAGTGAGATTGAGAACGAGGGTCTGATTGAGATTGAGACTGAGACTGACTGAGACTGACTGAGACTGACTGAGACTGACTGAGACTGACTGAGACTGACTGAGACTGACTGATGCGCCATGAGAAATGAGACTGATGCGCCATGACTTTGGATCAGTGCATTGTGAGTTTCTCACTTCTGCACTTCTGCACTTCAACATCAACACATCAAGTTGTAGTCTTTGAAATATCATCACACAAATAAATTGCCATCAATTCAACTGTCAATTCAATTTAATATCAATTTAATAACAATTTATTGTTCCATGATAATTCAAAGACTGACTCATTCTCTGCTCGAATTGTGATTGGATTGTGATTGGATTGTGGTGTGGAATTATGGTGTGGAATTGTGATGGAGTTGGAGTGGGAATGGGGAATGGGGGTGGAAAAAATGGTTGTAATTTGAGGGGGACAATTGGGGGAATTCGCAGACTTGAGGGCCTCAAATCCATGCACTATGCACTTGAAGAGTTGGACTCGAGGGCGAAATGAGGGCGAAATGAGGGCGAAATGAGGGAGGAGTAAGGGGGGCAGAATAAGGGGGCGGAATAGGGGGGAAGGAGATCTTTTTATCCGTCTTTGGACGCCTTTTTGGACACCGTTTTGGTTGCATTTTTAACACCTTGGAAATTCCTTTGGCTTCTCTTGCGAACATTCACTAACCCTTAAACCACCCTTCCTAAAATGGAACCAATCATGTCCCTATGTCCCCCCCAATGTCCTAACCTCTTCATCTTGTGCATTCTGTTTTGGATATTCTCTGGATGGCTATACCTGGCCCAGGGTGGGACTGGCCGTTTTCTCTTTGGACTGCTTGACTGTTTGACTGCTTGGCTCATTTTGGATCTGCTAATCTTGGGTACTGGAATTTCAGTCGAGCTTTGTCGAACTTAGTCGAACTTTGTCGAACTTAGTCGATATACTCGGGGTTCTCTTTGATGATCAATCATTCGGTAAAATTCTCAAACGTTCAGTTATGACTTCTAGGTCACGCCACACATACCATTTTATCTAACTATTCAACAAGCTTGTAAGTTTTCAGAGAAGATTTTTTTCACTGACTGCCGCGGCCTGGCACCTGCAGGACCCGGAATCCGGCCTGGTGTACGGGGGTGCGGCCTTGGGGGTGGAGACGCAAAGTTTCTTGGGTGCGACTAGGGTGTGTATTTCGTCCGCATCACGTGGTTGCTGAGACTGTCTTTTAATATGCAGGTGCTACTACTTCACCAAGTCCCCCAAGTCCCCCAAGTTCCCATACCAACTAACCAACTAATTCCCTCAGCTCTACGCTCCCGTACCGTCGTGATCATTCAATCAATATGTATTTTTTTTTCGTATTTGGTTTCCTTGCCTTGGATGACGTGCCACTGGGGCCTGTTTTCATTACAAACTGACTATAATTACTAGGCCGCCTCGCGTATTCAATGAATGCATAGACTGTCGCGGCCGAAACTCCCACTTGTGTAGAGCTTCTTACAATATGCCATAAACAAGAGCTTTCTTGCATGCTCCCTTTCTTCGCAACAAAGCTGCTTGTGCTTCTTCTGAAATCTTCTCTCATGCTCACTTCACCAACGACAAATTAGAGGTACTCTTGAAAGTCATGGGAACCATGTAGTGTACCGTTTCGCTTTTGGGCCAAAACCTTCTTGCTAGCCGGGATTACTTGGAGCCTCGCTTCACTTTTCTCGGTGGTGTAACCGGTCTGCTATTTCCCATGCTGTTTGGCGGAGGATACCTGGGTTTCTTATCGGCAGGCTTTAAGATCTGGAACAGGCATAACAAACTCTCGTCCACGCTCATCATGGCACCGGCATTGTCAAACTCTCCACAGTAGTTTGGCGCCGAGAACAACGTCACCAATTGTCTTTTGGAGAAGAACTCGTATCCGTCCTCGACCACTTGATGCGCCCGACAGATCAAATCCATGTCGTGTTTTTGTAAGAATCGTGACACAACGTCGGGCCCAAATGTGAAGGAAACACCACGGTCATTTTCCGACCAGCCGGCAATGTCCTTGTCGGGATCAGACCACAACAAGTCGCACAACAACCCAACATCGGGGATATCCGTGGGTCTCATGACTCTTCTAATTTGTTCCATGGAGTTCAAGTCCGGCGACAAGCCTCCGTGCATGGTGAAGATCTTCTCGTCAATGATGGCGGCAATGGGCAAGCAGTTGAAACAATCAGTGAAGGTTTTCCACAATTTGATATTGTATCTCCTTTTGCACTCGTCGTAGAAACCGTAGATTCTATTGATGGAAGCACACTCGTGGTTACCTCTCAAGATGAAAAAGTTCTCCGGGTATTTGATCTTGTACGCCAACAACAAGCAAATGGTCTCCAAGGATTGTTTGCCTCTGTCCACGTAGTCACCCAAGAACAAGTAGTTGGCCTCGGGTGGGAACCCGCCGTACTCAAAGAGTCGCAATAGATCGTAGTACTGACCGTGGATATCGCCACAGATTTTGATGGGCGCTTCCAACTCCAACAAGATGGGCTGCTGGATGAAGATCTCACGGGCCTTGGTGCAAAGGAACCGGATTTCATGCTCTAACAAGGTCACTTGTTTGCCCGGCCGGGAGCCTCTGACCTCCAACAATCTGTCGACAATGGAGTCGATATCGGCTTCCTGGAATTCAGACATGGCTATCTTTTGCGATATGGAATGGATTAGTTTGGTGGGGACTGGCTCTAGAGACGAATCTGGACGTCGTCAATCGGGGAAGTAATGCACTGGGACCTTAAGAAGGGGAGCGGAGGAGAAGGTTGGAGCCAGTGGTAGCCTTGTATTTTTTTTTGTTTTCACGGTGATGTATACAGATTAGGCTTAAAGTAAGGGGGGAGCTCTAAACCAATCACCGAATGCCGCCGGATGTTCGCCACGAAAGTTGCTTATTTATGGGGGAGTAAAATTGGCAACAAAAGGAAAAAAAGGGGAGGGGGGGCCACGTGGTAAGGCACAGGGGCAAGCAGGCGGAGGGGATGTAAATCGGGGGAGCCCAGGGGGAATATAGTAGGGTGAAAAGAGGGTGAGCCGTAGAAAAAATTTGAAATATCAATAGCCTGCCAGAAGCGTTTTGGGAGCGCACAGATGGTGTACAGCAATTAGGGGATGAAGCGAAAACGACATTTTCGCCTTTTTTTTCTTTTCTTTTTTTTCTTTTCTTTTTTTTTTTTTTTTTTTTTGGCTTTTTTTTTATTGCCTCCCGCGACGGGTTCCCACGACATTATCTGCTCCATGCAGATTTGCAACTATCCACTTTTGATCTGAAGGTACCAGATGTTTTTTCTGCCTGGTGGCGAAAAGCCAGGGCGAAATCAAAAGACCTGGCAGCCCCAAGGTCCTGCAGACAGTATGGCTGGCGAGAGAGACGGTGACAGCGACGGTGGCAATGGCGGCTGGGGGTTTGAATGTTGTGGGGGCGGGGGACCCAAACCCGTACACCTCCCTTCGCCCTGCGGTGGCAGCCCTAGCCCTAAGTTAACCACTAGGCTGTGGAACCCGGGTTACGGCCAAAGTACCACAGGTTAAGGGTGGCGGCAAGGAACGGGTGGAAGGAAACATTTGGAAGGTGGGATATGGGCCAAGTCATTTGATTTGCTTTTGTTTGCAGTGTTTGCAAATTTGCAAATTTGCAAAAGAGGGTGCCTGCATATACTCGGGCGGAGGGGCATCCAATGGCCTGTCTCTTGATTCTCTTGATTCCTTTTCGTTCGGGCCCCACACCTGTGGCCCCACACCTGTGGGGAGTTTGCTGAATCAATGGCTATTATACGAGAGTCATTTTTGGCAGCATAGCAATGTGGTGGAATGGAGTGCAACTCGCAATATCCTGATTGGGACAGAGCCGCGCACGCGATTGATGGCGCGACATTTTGTTCTGCACAGAACCCCCGTCGTCGCATGCCGAGCGTTGTTTTGATTGTCGGCCATCAAACCAGGAGCCGTGGAACCGCGCCTTCCGACACGCCAACCGCCATCCTGCCTGAGGCACGGGCCTGTTCCGGTCTAAAAATACCCATCCCCTTCCATTTTGGGAGAATCCATGGTCTAAGCCCGGATGCACGGGTCCAACGGCGTCCCACCCCAAACCTACTGGTTTGTTTGCCCATTTCAATTAAAATCTCAATTTGGCGTGTCATTAGACAAAGAAGATAATGGTTCCATTGTGAGTCACATGGACGTTAATATGGACGTTAATGTGGACGTTAATATGGACGTTATAATATGGGGCAATCCCACGGTCTACAGTTACAATTTAAGGCCAGTGCAAAAAAAGAATTTTGATTGGATGTGAATTCAAAACCATAATTCAAAATACGTTTCTCCGGATTTCTCCATTTTGATTTCGTTGGCTTATTTGCTTGATTTTGGTCCGTTTACTGGAATGCCGTGGTGCACGGGTCCGCAGCCATCCGAGGCTCACCCAAGCATTTCCCACTCTAAACCACTTTGAAACAGAGACATTGAAATTGGAACAGAGACAGTGAAATTGGAACAGAGATAGTGGATTCTGAACCCATGGAGCAATGGAACACTATATGCAGTCCCGAACACTACCTGCACTCTAGAACACTAGCTGCAGTCCGGAACATCTTGAACCATTTATATCATATCTAGAGTACGCCCCAAAATTATAATTTTAGGGTAATTATTCAAATACGATTATATATGTAAAGATCTAATTGAATATAAATTAAAGAAATAAGTAATACGAAGAAGGTTGGTATTATCTATATATTTGTTATTATTAAAATATATATACTTAATTATAAACGCTTTCTCGAGAAGCTTATTATCATATTGACTGTGTCTTTTAAGACAATTTTTGGTAACGTGATCTACGACTATTACCACCAAAGTCCAAATGATTTGGAGGGAAAAAAGGGGTGGTTTGCGTTGGCCCATTTTTCTGCTGACCTTGCCTGGTGTACGGGTGTGCTGTGGTGCTGCCTTTTATGAATGTCCCCTTCCAGTCGATCGAAACCAATCCATTTTCTAGGCAAACAACATTAACTGAAATCCTTATCAAAACTAATGGATTATAGTTCTTTTATAAAAAAAAAAATAAATTGACCAAATGCTTAAAGTGTTGTAGTGTGTTTATTGGGGAGATCCGAGGGTGCGCCGCCAACGCGGTCGGAATTCCAAGCGTAGGTGGTATAACCAAGCACTCACTCTATAAAATTATACTTTAAAACATTCACTGCAATGTCCGGAATTCCAGCATTCCACAGAACCAATTTTTATCCTAGTAAGATGGAAAATAAGGGGTTTGCGTTGGGCCTTTTTCTGCTGACCTTGTCTGGTGTACGGGTGTGCCTTATGCGCGGAGCAGTTCCGAGGGTCGCAGCCATTTCCTCTAAACCCAACGATTATAGATTTTAGATTCAGTTCAAATCCGGGCCAGGGTTTATTTTTGACTTCTGAAAGTGAAAGTAAAGGTGTTGAAGAAAATTGGTTTGGTTTAAACGCAATATTTTCAAAGGACGTTTCGAGGGCCATCTTGCGGTGGAAAGTCTTGAGAATCTTGGGGTCAAAAAGAAATGCCAGTGAATTCAACGCAGCGAGCGTCCCCTCTACCTTCATAAATAAAGATACGCGATTTCGAATCAGGGGGGGGGGGGACGAACAATGCTCGCCTGACAGTTCGGTCGAAGATCGTGGAACCCCTTCTAACCGTGAATGAAACAATGTCTTTTTTTTTTTTTTTTGTCTGGAGGCAGTGTTCAGAGGTTTCTACAAAAAGAAGCAAGTGCGCATGGATTTTAGCTAGTCAATAGTAAATAGTCAGTGATAAGTCAGTGATAAGTCAGTGATAAGTCAGTGATAAGTCAGTGATAAGTCAGTGATAAGTCAGTAGAAAATCAGGAATAGATCAGGAATAGATCTGTAGTAGTAAGTCAGTAGTAAGTCAGTATTTTGTAGTAATAGTAACCCTCAGTTAATCAATAATAATTGGTCAGTAGTAAGTCAATAGTAAGAAGTCAGTAGTAGTGAGTCAATATTAATAGCTCTGTGAGCCAGTATTTTTTAAATTTACTGTCACTGATATGATATGATATTTTAAGATGGTCTATCATAAATAGTATAAGGTCTAAGAAGAAATAAAATAAGGTAAATGAGGTCAATAAAAGATTAATCTATATAATATGATACTAAATCTCTACGTTATGGATAAAAAGTCTCTGGAGTACTCATGAGTAGTCAGAAGCATGGATAAGGTGGCTAGGTAACATGAGAATAAATCAGTATCGCACATAGATTCGACATTAATGGCCTTGTAATTGGAAGAAACATCTATGCTTCTTTTCTTTTTTGCACTCGCTGCGTTTTCTCTTCCTTCATTTTCGTCTCCTTCATTTCTTTCCTCTTCTGTCAACTCTTCGTTTCGGAAGTACTTGTGCCCCTCTAGGAGGAATAGCCTGAGATAATGTTTCTGCAGTACACCTATTTCACACACATCGTTGGCATGATCTTCTCCCACCTCAAATCCCCTAGAAGAGTCTGGAATAATCTGAAGTGATTGAGTTCCAAGTTGGGTTTCGACTATGGTCAGGAATACCTGCTTCGTGAGCGGAAATGCCATTGGAACGTGTACGCGGTCTAAGGTTGATGCCAAGTCGCGATACGGGGTGAGCTGCAAATGGGACCTGCACCTACACGAATAGGAACCTTGAAATAGCAAAGTGAAGCAAAGGTAAGATTGGGTGAATATGGGGTAGTATCCAAAGAAAAGCTAAAATAAAAAGACAAGGTTGAAAAAAAGAAAAAAAGAAAAAAAGAAAAAAAGAAAAAAAAAACTTTTTTCTCTTAGATCGATATTGTGAATTACGTTAACTGTTCTTATTTCTCAAATTTAGTATTAAATATCCTGGACTTTTCAGATAATAAAGGAGGTAATTATATTTGATGCCAAAAAATGAAGTTGAGCTATGATCTAAATTCTTAAAAAGCTATTTTTCCAAGTAACAATGAGAAGAGCACATTAATAAATTTATTGGAGCATCAGAAATACTGGTCACACATCTATGGCCAATGTACAAGGCACATAAAGCAGTAATTATCCTTTAAAACATCTATTAAACCGAAACTGCATACAACAAACCAATCAATTACTCCAATACGACACATTCGGGTGTATTTTCGTTCAAGATATTGTTTTGAATTTTAATCTTTAGGTAGACTATAGCTATGAGTGAGTGGGCGGACTAGTTGACTGAAGCCCGTATAACCTGTCCCATACCAATTGTATATTATCTATACATATTAAATTTTAGGTGAGTAGGTTAATTTCTATTTTAGGTGGGATGGCCGCGTAGATGGTGTATATCATAAATAGTAATAAGGATTAATTAAATAAGAACATATCTATGATGGTTGTAAACCGGATTATTTCCAGTTCCAGTTCCAGTTCCAGTTCCAGTTCCAGTTTCAGTTCCAGTTCCAGTTCCAGTTTCATCTCCAGTTGTTTCATCTTCAGCCTCGGTCCCAGGATCTGAGATTCCTGTACCATCATCTTAGGATGCGTTTTCAAGTGCGGAGATTTCAACACCGCATGTTTCTTCGCGGCCACTGAGTGTTTCGGCTCCCCCCCCCCCCCCCCCCCCCCCTCCCTTCAATATTTTTTTCCACTGTCCAAAAAAGGGAGGTTCAAACATCAACACTCACCGAACCCCAAATTGAGACCAAAATTTCCACCACCAAAATTTCCACCCCAAAATTTCCACCACCAAAAATGCCACCCCAAAACTGCCACCCCAAAACTGCCACCACCAAAACAACCGAAACAGAAACATGGACTGAATGTACTAAATCCGAAACCACATCTGAGACAGAAACAACGGAAACAACGGAAACAACGGAAACACCTGAATTTGAAGAATTGAAATTATAGCCTTATCATTTTCTTTTATAAATAAATTAATTGATATAGGAATCAGAACTTTGATTATTTAAATCTTTGATTACATAATATTGTAAATAGTAAAAGGTTACTATGGCTAAAAATACTCGGTCTCAGATTGTCCCGGTTCTCTCAAGTGGTTTTTTTCTTTTTCCCACTCACTATGGTGTGCAGTGTCGCGGACCCTGGTATGCAGTTTCGCGGGTTAGAACTTATCAGGTTTAGGGACTGTATAGAATAAAGTATCTTCAAAATGTATAGTCGTATACTGTACACCTTAGAGAAATTCCTCTAGGGATCTAACTGGGCGACCCTGTTGATTTTTATATACTTTCTGGCCGAACGGGGAGCCCGAAGGGTTACCCGGTCGTCAGTCAGTCACATGACATTCGTCATGTAAGTTGATATTAGGATCCAGAGCCGAAATATCAGCGAAGAGTTCGTTGAACAGTGGAACAGTATCAGGGTTCCAGATAGAGAAAACTTATATCAAATATTAGTGAGCAACTCGTTGAAGCCAACCGGAGCTGACCCTCATGAGGTTAAGAAGAAGCCTCAGCAACAAGAGCGGAAGCAGAAGAAGGCCAGAAGAGGCAAGATCACCAATACCCACATGAAGGGTATTTTGAAGGACTACTCTCAGATTGTGTAAAAGTTACGGGGCCTTTTACATATAATTTGAAACTTTGAAGATGACTCTGAAGAGTGTTGCATAAGAGTCCTCGCTTACAGCGCGGACCACATCCCCGCTGCGAAGGCCATGTTCAACTGGACGTTTTGTGGTAGAATAAAGAGGAAATGCGTTTCTAATGGTTGCAACAAGTGAATCTTTACGAATTACCTGCAACTCCTAAGCTTGTGCTCAAAAAGTTTTTGTCTTAGCCTGAGGTTCACAGTGTGTAGTCAGGCTGAGAGATGCGAGAGAATGAATATTCCATTCCACACAATGATGAGTCTATAGCAGTATTTTGTGAAACCACACCAAAATTAAATAATAAAAAAAACAATTATTCGCTTTCACCTGGCATGCTACGTATTATACTAATTGTTATGCTTCCAATCCGGACTCCAAAGCAGCATTGTATCCTGCAGGCTACACCGCACCGCTAAGGACAAGAAAAAATCACACTCACCATCTAATCATTTAAAAACATCCCTATCATGTCGTCTGGTATGTCTTGAAGAAGCTGCATTTCTGGCTCCTGGTACAAATACAATTTTCAATATTAGGATCCAGACCCACTAAGTACTGCATACTAGTGGTGATAAATAAATTCCTAACTTCGCAGGCCCTGGTGCGCCCAACCTTGGGAGGCACGGAGGTCTTCCCCCCATCAAGTCTCTACTCTTTACTATCATCACCAACCCCACAGTCAAGACAAACTCAAGACAAATTCAAGACAAGTCAAGAGAAAGTCGACAAAATCAAGACAAAATCAAGACAAAGTCCAGAGAAAGTCCAGACAAATTCAAGACAAAGTCCAGACAAATTCAAGACAAAGTCCAGACAAAGTCGACAAAGTCAAGACAAAGTCAGGACAAGTCAAGACAAAGTCATCGAATCAATGAACAATTGAAGAAAAAAAAAAAAATAAAGGAATTCCTTGTTGAACTTTTTCTTGAAATTACCCTTGGAATATTTCTTGACATTGCCCTTTTGATATTTCTTGACATTACCCTTTTGGAATATTGAAATTACCCTTTTGAACATTTCTTGACTTTACCTGTTGAATTATTTTTGACCTGATGAGTGCATTTCCTAATGACTATACTATGAGATTAGTGGCTGAGACAGACTCCAAACCGTGTGCTATTTGCTATAAACCTACAACCACGGTATTGGTGTCGAGCAATAAAGGAGACTTTTTCTACGTGTGTCCGATGCATTTGAAGGACCCTTCCTTGGCTGCACCCGTGCATCCGGAGGCATACACCCAGCTTTTAAGCGATAAGAAGTCCTTGGAGGAGCAAATCCGCAAGGCAAACATTACGGCTGAAAAGAATAGGCCTTATTCATGGAATAAATTGGCCTCCTCCATCGGTATCACAGAAAAAGAAAAAGGGCAGAAAGACGCAGAAAAAGGGGCAGAAAAAGGGACAGCAAAAGAGACAGGGAAAGGGACAGAAAAAGAGAATGGGAAGGAAACAGGGCAGAAACCAACTTCATACCAGGATTATGTGAAACAAGCCAATTCGCTTAAGAAAGAGCTTGAGGAGTTGAACTCTGCCATCACCAGCTTCCTGTTCAAAAAGTACACTTTAAATAGTGACTTCCACAAGGCTCGAGTGAATGCTAAAGTGCAGGGAGCTTTACGGGCCAAGCGACAACAAGAGGTGCAGAGTGGGGCGTTTTTTCCCACTGCTCCAACATCCAAACTCCACTGAACTCGAGGATTCGTGGTCGAGGATTCGTGGTTTTCCACGAATACTCGAGAAATCATGACACGAATTTTGAGAAATCACATCATGAATTTTGGAAGTCACAACACGAATTTTGGGAAATCCTTTATATTTGATGAATAACTTAAACCCTATCAAAACCAGATATAAAGTGTCAGATACTCAAATCACGTTGAACTTATTCTAGCTGGATCTGGACCTCAGAAAGTATGGGGAGTACCCGAGGCATTATATACAGGATCCATATTATATACAGGATCAACCTTATATTCCGGTCTATTCTCCAGTTTATTCCCCATTCTGGTCCACCCAGTGCCATGACAGACCGATAGACTGATAAGTCTTTATTCTGGTCCATTTTCCAGTCTACTAGAGCCTCGGTCTAGACGACGATTATTCCGGTCTTCCTGCACATAGTGTGCGGCCGGAACTCACCAACTCACACTCCTTCAAACCCACACTCTGCCATTATTTTGGTTGCATAAAAACCCCATTGGAATGTCCGGAATTCCAGCATCTCAGAAAACCAATTCTTAACTACAAACTGATGGAAAATTTGGTGTTTGCGTTGGGCCTTCTTCTGCTGAGGTAGCGTGATGTACGGGTGTAAGCCCCCCTCGGATATCGCTTCGCCCCACCAATTCCGGGGGTTCCAAGTATAACATCATCTATTTCATACAATATATTTATCATCATTCTAGATATTATTTTTATTTATTTTTTCAGCCCTTATTAACAACTGCTATTCAGTCTTGGGAAAAGTAGCAGGCGTAATTGTTCGAATGCTGGCTAGATTCCACCGTAATTCACGGCCTTCTCGTCGAACCAATTCTCCCAATTCTCCACTGCTCCCCTGGCCACCGAGCCTCCAATAAAGTCCATGTTCCCCTCGAGCATTTCGAACTTAAAAGGCCCCAAACCAACGGTGGCTTTCCAGAATTCTCGCGATGACTCGCCCTGGCGAAACACGGCCTCGGCATCGGCCTCATCGCCATCCTCATCGAGGTCTCCGCCGCTTGTGGCTCCCACCGAACCCTTGGTGTTGATCTGGTCCGCTATAAGCTTGGCCAACTCCTCCTCCACCAATTGCTTGACCTTATGCACTGGCCTGGCATCGAACAAATCCTGTTTGTTGACGGCAAACAAGAAATCCACGCCGTTGGGGTTTTTCTCCGTGAGCGAGAGCAAATCCAAAAGCATCTTGGCCATCCCTGGCAGCCGGCCCTCCTGGGCCAAACTCATGCTGGAGGCATCAATCATAAAAACAATGCCCTTGATGTTGGACACTTGGATCTGGTCCACCATCATCTTGCGTAGTAATTGCGAGTACTTCAAGTGGCCGGGGTAGTCTATGAGCTGGTAAGACTTTGCTATGGCCGAGTTGGCGAAGGGGAGCTGGACTGACGCCACGTTATGTTCAAGCGACGATACCGTAGAAACGGGTTTCCTTTTCTTTTCCCCGGATTCCTCGGTCAAAACTTGGAAGAGACTGGTCTTTCCTGCGCCATTGGGCCCCACCACCAAATATGTGGGCCGAGCCATTTTGGACGCCGTCTTATTGCTTTTCTGTGACCTCATAACATACGTGGAGGCCACGAGCACCACGAGGCCCACCACCACGGTCAAAAGAATGATTTGCACTTGATCCATGCTTCTTCAAGGTATAACGTGGTGTGTCAAATTGAGCGCACCCAGATGCACGGGTGCACGGGTGCAACCCCGACTGCAAAAGCTCCTTGACCAAGTCCACGATGCTGTATACAGAACCCATAAGAAAAGTTCTTTTCAGAAGTCCTTTCAATCAACGTAGAAAATTCGATTTGGAAAAGTAACACCATTGAGTCTGTTCACTTCAACAAGGTCACTCCAGGTCAGCCAACAATGTCAGTCGATAAGGCCAGTCCAGGTCAGTCAATGAGGTCAATTCATATCTTCATCGGTATATTCCTAAATCATTAATTGACATTGTTGCATGGACTTCTTATTTTAGTCTTTGATCTTTGAACAGATTATCCTTTTCAACATCAACTGTGGATGACAACGACGATGAAGATGGTCATCGACGCCAACTGTCTTGGGACCGATTAGCAGGCTCAACGTCCACAAAACACATCCAATCTCCTCCTCCACGGAATCCTCATTCCAGAACTGATTGATTCTCGATAATATTGGAGATTTGGATTAGCCGTTGAATCGTAGGAGTTCAGCCAGGAAGTCGTCAACACATGAAGGGAAGAAAGGAGAATGGAGAAGGAAATGGTGTGGAAGAAAAATGGAGAAAAAACGTGGAAGAAGAAGAATGTGGAAAAAGAAGGGAGAAATAATACCTGGGGGGTTGGAGGTTTATATACAATTTCCCCTTGCTCGCCCCTCTCTCGCCCCGCCCTGTTTAATTGCAGCCATCGGCCATGCAGGAGCAGCCACCAGCGAAATATATAAAGCTGCGCATCCCCCCTGGTTTGAAAGCCATAATCAGGTAAATTGGGGTGATTGTGTCCTAGCATTTTAAAGGGCATAGATGATCCGTATTGTGGATCCCATTCATTTCGAAAGACTAGGGCTCTTACTAATAGCTACTGACTGACTCATGACTTACTGAATTTCAGACTACAGACTACAGACTGCTTACCGCTTCTTACTAAGAAATCAACCTTCCTTTCTTACTGGAAACTCCGACTAAGTGTCTTTTTACATTTCTAGGTGACCTCTAAATTTATTATGTCTGGTACTTGGTTGTTTGTATTCGGTGTGACTCTATGCAGAGAAATCAAAGGCTATCAGGAAATTGGAAGTCGAAGGCTATCAGGAAAATAGAAGACGAAGCCGGCAACAAGCAATCTCTAAAGAGAAATAAGGAGGACTAAAAAACCCCCTTTTTTGTCCAGGTATAGGTATCAATTAAGGTATGAAACAAGTCTTTATTTGATCAGATTATGGGTACTAAAAGGGACTAATGATGATGTTTTCATGTTATTGGCAAAATGACAATACTTGCTCTTTTGAACTGGACAGATTGCCGAAATGAATGGAACTTAATGGAGGATACGGCCATAACCCAAAAAGGCTGGAAAGAGCTTTTCTTAGAGCGATGGGTTTCATCATCTAAACTTGAGTTAACGACACTGATGTCATGGCCTAATTGAAAAGGACCCAAAAGCTCAATACATCCTCTTGAATGATTCTTGAAGAATAACAAATGGTCTACCCTTACAAGCTACTATATCGGACTTGGTATTACTAGTTCTAGACAGTTATTTCTGTCTTGGTTCGAGATGTTTCTGTCTTGGTTCGAGATGATCTGTCTTGGTTCGAGGTCGGTCTTAGTTCGAGACAATGCTGGCGCCGGCTTCCCTAGCCTTTTGCATCAACAACTGGTCCACCAAAACCAAAGCGGTCATGGCCTCCACAATGGGCACGGCTCTGGGGGTCACCGAAGGATCGTGTCTTCCACGGGCAGCCAAAACACCGTCCTTTCCTTCATAGGTGGCGGTGGGCTGTTCCTGGGAAATGGTGGCAGCAGACTTGAAGGCCACGGAGAAGTAAATGTGCTCTCCGTTGGAAATGCCTCCCTGGACACCACCGGAATTGTTGGTTTTGGTACGCAAGCGTTGGTCCTCCTCAGAATAATAGAACGCATCATTGTGCTTGGATCCTGGAATGGCCGTGCCCAAGAACCCCGAGCCAAACTCAAAGCCTTTGGTGGCTGGAATCGATAACATGGCATGTGCCAACGTGGCCTCAAGCTTATCGAAGCAAGGTTCTCCAAGACCAATGGGGCAGTTACGTACCACGCAAGTCACCACTCCGCCAATCGAGTCCTTGGCATCCCGGTACTTTTCAATCACCTTGGTCATCTGGTCCCGCACAGTGGCATCGGGACACCGGACTGGGCCCACACTATCCACGCTCTCTCTGGTGATGGTATGGAGAAGCTTCTGGAACTCCTCGTTCTGGGGGTTTCTGTCCATGGAAACGTCGCCAATGGACGACACAAACGCCACAATCTCCACGTTATTGGCCTTGGCCAACACCTTGTCAGCAATGGCACCAGCAGCCACCCGGCCAATGGTTTCCCGGGCCGACGAACGGCCTCCGCCGGAAGCGGACTTGACTCCGTACTTCTGGATATATGTGAAGTCGGCATGCGAGGGACGGGGGTACAAGTCGGTTTCGGAATAATCGTGGGGGCGGTGGTCTTCGTTCATGACCATCATGCCGATGGGCAGCCCGAGGGTGCGGCCGTTTTCGGTTCCCGACTGGATTTGCACCTTGTCCTTCTCATTCCGAGGGGTGGAGAGCGCCAGCTGCCCGGGTCTTCTCCGGCTCAACTGCGGCTGGATATCCGTGTCGCTGAGCTCCATTCCGGGAGGGCACCCGTCAACAATGCAGCCCACCGATTTGCAGTGGGACTCGCCGTACGTGGTCACGCGGAAAATGTTGCCGAATGTGGACATGATGTGGTTTTCGACTTTTGGAGTGGGAATGGCCTTTCTTATGTAGGCCTGGTTTTTCTGCGCGCCCGCGCTCTGGCAGAACACTTTGTCCTGCAGGAAGGCACAGCTGGACTGAAGAAAGGGAAACACCAAGAGAACAGAGAGAAATTTTAAGGAATTCTAAAAGCATAGGATTTGAAAGCATTTAAGATTTTATTGACAGGGTTCCTGTATACAGATCGAGAACTATAGTCGATCACGCTATCAGATCAGGTCACCTGATCCCGGTGGTTTTGAGCCCGGAACTTCAAGGATTTTACCCGGAATTTCAAGAGTTAAATGTTTGGACTTAACAAAAATATAACTCACATTTGTCCTTTTTTGACGTTTGTCTTTTTGTTCGCTTTTAGCTCTTGATGAATGATTGTCCGGCATATAGTGCATGCTCAAGACGCAATATGACTCAGCCTTTCATTTGAGCACTGCACGACTTTTATTTTTGTCAACCACAATTTGAAAAGATTAGAATCCGAGATTGGAGTTTGGTTTGGGTATTAAAGGTCACGTGAAGGTCACGTGTGAATCACGTGAAAAAAAGCACCTTTTATAGCGTTCCCATTCAAGATTTCCATCTTCTGTTGAAAGTATGAGGACCGGATATCTTGGGTGCAGGAAATGTTCCGGAGAAAATCACCTGTTCCGGTCCTGAAATATGCAGGGTCACGTGCATCACTCAAAGATCACTTTAGTTTCATTTCCTCCATACATCACGATAAAGAGGGGCATATCTTGCCAAATCCGGAAAAGCATTTGTGGGAAGGAATCGGGCGTTTGTTGAGAAGTCGGAATTGGATATTCCGGCCAGTATGAGGGGTCACGTGACGGGTCACATGCAACACCTTTATTTTTCAATTCCTTCAAACACCAGTTTCAGTTTTCAATATTGGGGCGATTGGAAATTCCAAAAGACGTTTAAAGGGTTTCTAGACGTTAAAAAGGGTTCCAAAAGTTGAAATGTTCTTTGTGTGAAGAGCAAAGTCCTGAGGCAAAAATGGGCGGGGCTGCATATAATCCCCGGAATTCCCAGTCCCAAAAAAACACCTTCTCAGCCTCCATCAAAAATCTTCTTATACTTAGCCAGTACCATCCCGTTGCTGAAATAGTCAACACTAAGCTTCTATTGAAACAGGAACTCTATGCACTGACATATTATGATGGACTGCTCAAAGTAACACTGGTGGAAAAGTAATGTGAATCACATGAAGCCTTGCAAGTTTCCCAGGCAATTTGTTTCGTCCCGAACAACTGTAAAACAATTTTGTTCTAAACTTTGATAAACTCCATTCGAATGGTACCAAAAAAATGCAAGTTCAAGCCATGATTGGTGAGGACAAGTGCCACGTCAAGAGTTTTTTATGGTGAATTTCCAGTATCTCTTTTTAGACAGGAAAAAGAATTCCAAATCAATTTGAAGCTCTTCTTTATGTTGTATCCAGGAAAAAGCCACGAGATGTAGACGTAGTCCTTGATATACAGTAGCAGTATATCATGATAGGAGGATTGGAACCAGTACACCCTAAGATTCCCAGAGGGGCGACTTCATGGATGTTAGAGCCCAGAACCAACCGACCTAAGCGGTGTCAAAGAGGTCTAGACCTTGCATCTTAGTACTGCACGGTATCTAAGGTATCTATTATAAAAGCAGCCAGTCTAGTGTTGAACCATTCTGAATAGGTATCAAATTTAGAAAATGTGCGCACTGGAAATGTGGGAATCCCCTTCTTTTATAGTCCACAAATCCACAAAGTACATTTTGCAGCCACCGGCGCGCACGCTCATGCACAAATGCAAATGCACCATATGCACCCGCGGTGTTTCATCCCCTAATCGCAATCTCGCAATATAAAAGAGGGCCATTTCCCCCTGCAATTGATTCCCTTTTTTTTCTGGTACATCCAAACGTGCTCTTAATCATCAACGGAAATTCCGGACACTACTGCTACACGGTAACACGGTCCTACACGGTAAGCACTACTGAGACAAATGTACAACCAGTATGGGACTATACTGGAAGATAGACTCTGCAAAATGCATAAATCCGTCTAGTTCTGGGCTCGAAACGATCATATTATCAAGAGCAGTCCAAAACCGAGTCCAAGACTGAGTCCAAGACCGAGTCCAAGAGTACATGAAATTACTGATCAATACAAACTCCTGGAAATGTATTTAAAGTACTGCTAGAGTTCTGAGTGCGGGATCACGAGAGTGGTAGCAGCTCAATGAGTTTCCAAATCTCGTCTTTCTTCAATTTCCCCGATTTGCTGCCCAGAATGTTGTCTATGCATTTTATACAGTATACCAAACACCCTCTACTGGCCTCCTCCATTATATGGCTTTCCAGTGTTTTATGCAGTCAATCAATGAATACTGTGTTACCACATTTGACGAACCTACCGGAGCGAGTCCAGATTTGAGAAACAACTTATTACTATTTATCACATGAATTTCACCCAATTCGAGCCAATTTGAGCCACTGGCTGGCCAAAACACTACCTTTCGCTCGTGCTGCTGCATGCACCTGCACATCAATTGCCTGGCCCATCTACATCTACACATCAAAATCTAGATCACATCGCGAGACAGTGGAGTCTAGGAAATTATAGCATAGTCTAGTGGATACAGTGGGCTCTAGAGAAGTCTAGGAAAGTCTAGTGGAATCTAGTGCAATCAACCACGCTCTAAGCTCGAGTATGGCCTGGCGATGGACTTACTCGAAGACTAATGAGTTTCTTAAGATACAGCGAAACGCTATTGTGGTCGTTCTGTGTATTTTTTTGGATTCTGGATTGTACAGATTCTGTACTAACTTTTTGATTCCTCATCTCCATTCACTGGATGTTCTGAGACAGTGTTACTATGGGTAATTTACCGGGTGAAACCACCATTTCTATCCATCTCAAACCATGGGTGGTTTTAAGTCCACACGTTCGGCGTATCTCCACCACGGGTTCACGATAGTGTCAATTCACTAAACACATTCAGAGAAACAAATCTTTTGGAAAATTCAGGGATCATACAAAACCCAGAGACCCTAAAAGAAAGAAAGAAAGCCAGGGATCATAAAAGAACCAGATAAGACAGTGGAGTTCAAAATCTAAGAAGTTTCAAAGAATCAGTTGATATACCTATACGTTCCATGCTGGGAATCGCATCAAAAGGACCCCGGAATCAGCGGCCTCAAAAGCAAATCGATTGACCAAAAAAAATCGATTGAAAAAACAATTGATGGTATAGTCAGGGAGCTATGTTATTTTGTCATCAACAAAAAGGTTATTACTAACTTAACTTCCTATTGATTTTTTCCTTTTTTGGAAAATCTGTCTTATAGTTCAATGGTTGGAACATTACTCTTTTAGAATTTGGGTTCCTAGAATTTGGGTTTGATTAAAAAACGAAAATTGCTTTAATGGCTAAATACTTGGTGTTTCCGGCTGGCAGAGAGAAAATTCCCCTGGGAAGAAAAGTAAGGTGTTTGGGTAATCGGTGATTGGGTAATCGGTGATTGTGGGAGGCTTTAATCGGGAAATCAACCCATTGCAAGTCTCTGGTGAAGAACCTACAATCACGGAGGAAGTGAAAAAGAATTGGTTGTTTGAATGAGACATGATTTACTGAAGATACTGATTGAGGCATTGGCTAGACTGTGGTACTATCACCATTTATGGTGTGGTAACTAATGTGTGTGATGTACTGCATAATACCCCATCTTGTCGCGTGACCGTCCCATGTGCAGTACCGATGATCTGCACGGGCAAGTATACAGATCACGTGCCACACCCCATCAGCACCACAACACCACACCAAAGCAAATAATAACAGGTACAGTTACATTATCACTACAATCTTCACTGTA
Source organism: Metschnikowia mauinuiana (assembly GCA_002374555.1). Classification (NCBI taxonomy): domain Eukaryota; kingdom Fungi; phylum Ascomycota; class Pichiomycetes; order Serinales; family Metschnikowiaceae; genus Metschnikowia; species Metschnikowia mauinuiana. The sequence continues at coordinate 28,897 of NKZY01000834.1, read as the reverse complement.
ATGTCACTATATCCTTTATTGTATCCCACTGTACTGTTTGTTTCTTTTTTTTTTTTTTGGCTTAGAGGGGGATCTTTCGGCGCATGTAATTTACCGCATTGGGCCAAAAGTAAACAAACCAGCAATACCCCATTTCCATGTATACACCCCGTTCCAGTCCCCGGAAAAACGGGCCCCTTCATCCACACCCTTCTCCACTCATCACTTCAACAAAACAACCCTCGTATCTTGTCCCTCCAACCCTTTAATCAGTGATCCTAGTATTACGGTCTATATACAGTCGCGGCCATGAACCTCTGGGGCGTATTTCCTTTTCTACTAGTGGTGGGCGCCTGGTCCACGATTTATTCGTTTGAGCAGAGCCGAATCTACGTGCACCTTAAAAACAACGACTTGGTGTCGCTTAATTTTTCCGTTTCCGGCCTAGAAACTCTCTCTGACTATACGTTAGATGACGTCAATTACCGGACTGGGCAACACATTGAGGCGTTGGCGCTGCCTCCCGTAAACCTGTCGCTCTTTGCATGGAAAGATGGGCTTTATGCATTTAGCGGGGCCCAGGACGACAGTTTGGCCGAATACGACCGCTGTGGCATTGGTATCTTCCGGCTCTTGCGTTATCATGCAGATAAAGATGAGTGGGTGCATGAACCCAACATGACGTTTGCCCAGATAGACGATATTTCCTATTACGCCCACTCCACGTACTTAACATCGCCTGAATCCGATACAATATACATTTACGGCGGCCAGTGTGAAAGTCTGGGTGAAATTACGGGAAGACTCCTCCTGTTCGATATGCAGGAGCGCCATTTCGCCAATATCTCCACCTCCACCAAACCCCAGGCGTTCTACGGTGCAGGAGCCGTGTGGGCGCCTACTCCCAGCCTGACTTTTGTGATTGGCGGTCGTTCCGCTCAAGGCTGGCTCAATATGGGCCAGATTGCCGTGTGGGATTTTCTGGCCGGATGGACGTCTCAGCAAACGGTCAATTCCTCGGGCATTGAGTCCCGGATTGGGGGGTTGGCGCTTCCGGTGTTTAGCCCGCTTTCTTCACCATCGGAAACACTGGTTTTGACCGAATATTCCGTGCTGGAAATTGTGGTTGTGGGCGGAGAAGCTTCCGGTGGTCCTGCACACTGGGCCCATCTAGAGTATAAGCAAAATCAGTGGACATGGTCGACATACGCGGGAAAAGCCGTTGGCGATGATATCTTAGGAGCAGCCACCATCTTCAATACTTTGGTAGTGGTCTCAGATTCTTCAGAAAAGAGAGATACAACGTACCAGTTGGGGGTGTACTCTGTGCAGGACTTCCAAGAAAAACCCGATCTTTTGAGCAGTGAAGCCGGGCAAACCAAGAAATCCACGGGAAAAGAGTCCCAAAAAACAACGAAGGTCTTGGTGGGCACATTGGTGCCGCTTTTGGCGCTTGTTTCTGCCGTCGTGGCCGGGTTTTTCCTCTGGAAACGCCGGAAAATGGCCCATGACCTGCATAGTCTCGTGGAACCACTCGAGTACCAATTTGGCCATTTCAAGTCGGAACTGGTGGGCAGTTCGCTTTTGCAGGAGAAACCCTTGGGGTTCCTGCATATAAACGACCTGGCGTCGACGTTGGATGTCCGGTCCATGGACTCGTGGGTTCGTAAGAGACAGGAATACGATGCCAACTTGCCTAATCGGGAAAAAAGCGGGTCCGGGCTCCAAACCGCTAACGCTAGCCTTTCGGTTCCTGATTCACCCGGTACACTGGACCTTCTTACTCTGCGAGTTCTCCAACGAATCAGTTACCTTGCGTCGAATGAAACGCTAAATTCCGAAACATCCCATGAAGAAGAATTGGAAAATTATGGTGGTGATAATGATGGAGGGCCTGCATACAGCACCCCGGCGTGGAAGAAGGAGAGTATACTTGAAAATGGCAATTTTGGAGCTAGCGAAAATCCGGAACTTGTGCCAAAATCAGAAAGCGAGCGAGATCTCGCCGATACTACTGGCGAAAGGCCCGAGGTGCCGCTCCGCATAGCACACCTCAAGAAGAGTTTCAGCTATAGCCATACGCCGCCGCAGCTGCCGATGCTCCGGAAAAAGTCGCGGCTCGACCCCGGATTCTATGACGTGCCCGAGGGTATGGCGCTGGACGAGGAGTCCATTGACGAAAATGTGGATGTGCAGGTTTTGGTTTCATCCAAGCGCAAATCCGTGCTCCGGGTGGCCAATCCCGATGAGGATTCCGATTCCGACTCGAGGGATTCGCTTCGGCAGAGAGTTTCATCGGGGTGATTCCCCGGATCTTCTCCCCGGATCTCCAACCCCGATCTTCTCCCCGGATCTCCAACCCCGATCTTCTCCCCGGATCTCTAACCCCGATCTTCCCCCGGATCTCCGACTTCTCCCCGGATCGATGGCTGATCGGCGGACTGTATGTAAACTGTATTATAAGTGTATTATTAGTGAGATAAATGTATAGTACTATTCACCCATTTCCAAGACCAACTGGATTCACAGCCAAAAAAAAATAAGAAAAAAAAAAAAGAAAAAAAAAAAAAGAATGTCTGCCTTCACCTTTGGCTTAGCGGTTTCGACCTTCTCGCCCTTGTACTTACCCACGTTCATAACACCATTGTAGAACCCTTCCTTGTAAGCCTGTTCCTTACCTTCTCAATGTGGTAGTACTCTGGCTGGTTAGCCACCTCTTGGTGGTGATGTAATCATCAGCTGAATCAGAAGGAACAAAAGTCACGACACCAGTACACCCTTGTTTGGCAAGATGGTGTCCATTGGAAGAACTCTCAAGTGCTTGAGAATTGCATAGGGAGGGTTAATCTTCGAGCCGACAATCGTGGAACCGTTGAGAGTTAAAGTGGCATTGTAATCACCTCTCTATAAGGCACGATTTGAAAAAGATAAATTATGGAGATTATAGAAAATCCTGTCATTTTATTATATATATATATATATTTTTTTTTTTTTTTTTTTTTTTTTTTTTTTTTTCTTTTTTTTTTTTCTTTTTTTTTTTTCTTTTTTTTTTTTCTTTTTTTTTTTTCTTTTTTTTTTTTCTTTTTTTTTTTTCTTTTTTTTTTTTCTTTTTTTTTTTTCTTTTTTTTTTTTCTTTTTTTTTTTTCTTTTTTTTTTTTTCTTTTTTTTTTCCCAGATTCCAGTTCCAAAATCTCCAGATTTTTCTAATAAAAACCATCTTTTCAGAATTCCAATTGCTGTTATATAGTATGGTATATGCAGTATGATAGTATATGCAGTACTATAGTCTAGTAGTCAAGTCTAATGTTGTAGACAAGTGAAGTGATATTTTGAAAATCTAGAAAACCTGCTTATACTGGTATAGCCACGGCACGTCATGTCTCATATGAGTTTCGGGGTCCCAGGAGCCATAGATGGGCACATATATCGTCTTGAGAAAACCCTCCCGATGTAGAATCTCTATGTGTTTTTTACTTACGTGATGATTTGTATTTTAGTGAGTTTATGAGTGTTCATTGATTTTTTGATCATAGTTAAATCTTTAATAAGATTTGGTTATAAAAATATTGGCAAAAGTTTGGTTCAAGAAAATTAGTATAAAGATCGATGAAAAGATGGTAAGCTGAGAATGGAGAAAACATAGAATTACCATGTTTTAAATGGATATCCATTTTTACGATTTTTACGAGGCTAGAAAAGGTAAAAATCGGTCTTTCCCCACCCTCTTTTTACACTGTTTAATTTTTAGAGCTCCACTTCTAGCCCTAGAACCAAAGGAGAGAAAAGGAGAGAATCTATTTCTACTCTAATTCTCTCTAATTCTCTCTAATTCTCTCTAATTCTCTCTAATTCTCTCTAATTCTCTCTAATTCTCTCTAATTCTCTCTAATTCTCTCTAATTCTCTCTAATTCTCTCTAATTCTCTCTAATTCTCTCTAATTCTCTCTAATTCTCTCTAATTCTCTCTAATTCTCTCTAATTCTCTCTAATTCTCTCTAATTCTCTCTAATTCTCTCTAATTCTCTCTAATTCTCTCTAATTCTCTCTAATTCTCTCTAATTCTCTAGATTCATATGCTATTGAGCACGTTATAGTCTTCACTCGATACTAGTGCTTGTCTGTTGAAAGTCATGCTCTGCTGTCCGTCGAGAATGTATAGTAAGTACCATAGTTTCAAGCGATCTTTATCACTCAAGGAATTTTCGCTGTTTGTTTGAGACTGATTTCGAGGATGAGTGATCCGGAAATCATTGGCCAACTGTAAAGCAAGGCCAGTAAATATTTGGGAGTCTGAAAGCCAGAAACTGCATAGAGCAAGGGCAACAATGGTATTAAAGCCTTCTTGTTTCGCACCGGGAAATAGAGCACACGGGCAAGGTCATAGTCCATGAGTTCCTGGAAGCAAAAGAGACCCTCATAGGGGTAAAGCGTAATGAGATAGACATCCAAGAGTGAAACAATCTGCGGTTAGTAAAAAGAAGAGATCAAAAGTCCTTCAAGAGTCACAGTCAAGGATAAGCAGAATAGAGCCACGAATAGAGACTAGAACAGAGACTAGAACAGAGACTAGAGACTAGAACAGAGACTAGAGACTAGAACAGAGACTAGAGACTAGAACAGAGACTAGAGACTAGAACAGAGACTAGAGACTAGAACAGAGACTAGAGACTAGAACAGAGACTAGAGACTAGAACAGAGACTAGAGACTAGAACAGAGACTAGAGACTAGAACAGAGACTAGAGACTAGAACAGAGACTAGAGACTAGAACAGAGACTAGAGACTAGAACAGAGACTAGAGACTAGAACAGAGACTAGAGACTAGAACAGAGACTAGAGACTAGAACAGAGACTAGAGACTAGAACAGAGACTAGAGACTAGAACAGAGACTAGAGACTAGAACAGAGACTAGAGACTAGAACAGAGACTAGAGACTAGAACAGAGACTAGAGACTAGAACAGAGACTAGAGACTAGAACAGAGACTAGAGACTAGAACAGAGACTAGAGACTAGAACAGAGACTAGAGACTAGAACAGAGACTAGAGACTAGAACAGAGACTAGAGACTAGAACAGAGACTAGAGACTAGAACAGAGACTAGAGACTAGAACAGAGACTAGAGACTAGAACAGAGACTAGAGACTAGAACAGAGACTAGAGACTAGAACAGAGACTAGAGACTAGAACAGAGACTAGAGACTAGAACAGAGACTAGAGACTAGAACAGAGACTAGAGACTAGAACAGAGACTAGAGACTAGAACAGAGACTAGAGACTAGAACAGAGACTAGAGACTAGAGCTTCTGGGGGACTAGACTGGAGACTGACTAAAGCTTCTAAAAAAGCTAGACTGGAGTCTGGACTGGATTTGAGACTGGAGCTTCTAGACTGGATTTGAGACTGGAGCTTCTAGACTGGATTTTGAAAGCTAGAGACTAGACTAGATCTGAATTCACTCTAAATTTGGACTGAGTGGACCAGAGCTTCCGAGATTCCAAACCAGCTTCTAGAGTGTCCAGCTTTACCGCAGAGGAAGCATTTCCCAGCTGCACGGAATCTATTAAAAGGTCCTTTCTTGATGTTCCTATCTTCACAGTATGCTGCGAGGCTCTGTCCAATTCACTTGATACTTTTATTATTTATATTTTTATATTGCTATATAAACCTTTATTTATATCACATCTTCTAACAGTCCAGTTTTCTAGTCTACTTTTCTAGTCTACTTTTCTAGTCTATTTTTGTAGTCTATTTTTCTAGTCTATTTTTTAGTCTAAAAAAAAAAAAAAAGAAAGACTTGGAATTTAGAATCTTATATCAAACTTTTCAACCTGAGTTATTCAAAAAAAAAAAAGTATTCAATCTCAAAAAGTATTTAATATAATTTATAAAAAAGGAAACCACCCGGTACTTCATACGCACGGCTGAAGTTTTCGTTGTCCTTGATGTCGATCATTTTTCTGGCCACCTTGGACTTCTTGGACCGCAAAACAGAATGAGCCATGGTGGTGGAAGGCAACTCCTTTCCCGAAATGATCAAGATGATCATTCTCATGACATGCGAGGCGTACTGATGCAGGAGCATGGTCTTCCAATGAGGTGCAAACAGGTTGAGCATCTGGATGAACAACGATTCCATCGTCTTGGAAGCAATGTTTCTCTCGATTCAAATTTTAAATTCCAGTAAAATTTAAGTATTTCCTTTTCTACACTCGTTGCTTTCATACAAGAAACTGGGGTAATCCAAGAAACTGGGGTTTATCTTTAATGCCAATGAAAAAAAAAAGTGGACCTATAATGAATTATTGAATGCTTATTATTATTTCTATATGATTTAGAACTTATAGCTATTTATCCTTGGTTGTTTATTATTATACCGGTGGATATTATATATTTTTATGACTGTAAAATAATGTAGATTAAGTGTAAAATTATGATATAATATGACAAAATGTGTGTAAAATATGTACTGGGTATTGCTCTGGCTGAAGTATATGCAAATGAAATTTTGCGATATCCAGTCTAATAATTAAAGCTGTCTGATTTTATAGCTGTCTAATAATTAAAGCAGTGTGTACACTGCTGGCCTGTAAACCCTAAGATTGTATGGAAAGTCTATAGGTCATGGTTGTTTTAGCCGTGAGGAGGACTGATATTGTCTGCACGTGTATTATTTTAATACAGTGACACTCTCTGCGTTTTGAATTTTTGGAATTGTTTAACTTTTTTGGTTTTGAATTTTTGGAATTGTTTAACTTTTTTGGTTTTGGATTTTTGGAATTGTTTAACTTTTCTGGTTTTGGATTTTTGGAATTGTTTAACTTTTTTGGTTTTGTATGCTGCGTTTGGTTAATTAAGAAAAGGAAGAAGGTATTTTTTTTTTGTTAATTAAGAAAAGGAAGAAGGTATTTTTTTTTTTGGGCATTCCCAGTAACCCACTGTTTCTCCTTGACTCCGAATTAGCAAGACAATTCTTCCCTGAGTCGCTTATCTCGACCATTGGACTCAGATCTGGGGGAAATATGTGGAAGTATAATTTCACCATTTAATGACGAGGCGATTTTCCAGCTTTTTATTTTGAGCTTTTTATTTTGAGCTTTTTGTTTCCACTTTTTGTTTCCACTTTTTGTTTCCACTTTTTATTTCCACTTTTTGTTTCCACTTTTTATTTCCACTTTTTGTCTCCACTTTTTATTTCCACTTTTTGTCTCCACTAACAAAACCAAGAATAAAAGAGATCAAACTAAGAATTAATGAACCTAATATTAACATCAATAAATGACCAAATAATATATATTACTTTAAAATATTTATTACCTAATATTTTAAGATTCTTAATAGCTAGAAATATAATAATTCAATTATAAAAACCTACATCCAATGAAGGATAATAATATATTCTAATCTTATAAGTTATTATAATTCCATGGAAGTCCTTAAATAAGGATTATGTGTAGCGAAGTAGAATCTATATGGGATTTTTTAATTAAAGGATTATAAACGTTAAACGACTAATCAATGAGTAATATAACAATAAATTGTATTTTATATTTATATTAAATAATTCCTTTTAATTCACCCTTCGAGTAGCTTTTGTTATGTTATTTATTTTACCTAAAGTATCATATTTACCTCACAAAGGGTGGCCATATTTTAAGTTATTTCCTATATAATTATAGCTAATAACATAAATAAAGATGAGAATAATGTATAAATTAATATTTAAAAAGAAGTCATATCTTGACACATCAAAATAATTAATAAAATTATATCTAAATTGAAAACTAATTCAAAGAATATGGTACTCTTTATATTATTTCGATTAGATATAATAGATAAAGGTATAAGATTTAAATACAATACAATACAATTAAATTATATATGAATATTTCTTATGAACCTCATCAATAACATATCGAATTCTTTTTTCATTTATATAGGTATTTCATTTTATTTAAAATATAGAAAACGTAGAGGGTGTCATACTGCATTAAGACAAATATTTACCAAATTTAGAGGTTGTACTTGATGAATAAAAGGTGATATAGAATATTGTTTTGATGAATTTAGCTTTAACTATTGGTTTAACTGCTCATAATTATAGAAGTAATAATTACTATATTTTATTAAATATTATATGTATTTTATATGTATTAACATTATGATTTAAAGATGTTGTAGCTGAAAGTAAATATTTCCACTTTTTTCCACTTTTTTCCACTTTTTTCCACTTTTTTCCACTTTTTGTTTCCATGTATTTCCCACATTTCGTCTTCCAAATTATCAAATGCAGAATTCCAATTTCATCCCGCCTCTTCAAAAAATTAAATCAGTTCATTTTTCAGTAGTGTCTCCATTTCCTTGGTGTTTGACTTTGACGATCTCCAGTTGCTTTGCTGAATAATATAAAGTCCCTTGTCCATGCTTTGCAAGCACTCATTGCATCCTTGACCTCCCGGAGAATATTCTATATATTCTGGGACCCCAAGAGGAAAGAACTTCTCAGAATGTTGTAAATGGAGCTCGAGTCATTTTTCAAGTTTCTGTCAATTGGTTCCAAGAAACCGTACCGAAATTCAATTTCGGTACGTGTACGTGCAACTTGTCACGCTTTTCTAGGGCTAGTGGATAAACCCGTGGACGGTTCATTAGGGCTTGTGTTCTTATGCTGATGTTTCTGCTGCTGCTGCTGCTGCTGGATGTACCAGACTCGCATATATAAGCCCAATATCACATAGTAGTCAGATCCATTATAGAGAAATCAGTACTCAAGTGAGAAAATAGAGCATGATCTGATCCTTTTTCCCCTTTTTTGTCCTTTTTCACCCCTTTTTGTCCCTTTTTGTCCCTTTTTGTCCCTTTTTGTCCCTTTTTGTCCCTTTTTGTCCCTTTTCACTGCTTTGTATAAATTAAAGTGATTTAAATCAACCGTTGATTCAGCTTTATTAGTTTTTGCCTCCTTTTTTTTTCGAACAAGCTTCTATTTTCGAACAAGCTAGATGACGCATGCAGGCCTTTTATATGATTGCTGCAAAAGAGTTTTCTTAATATAGGAAAATAGAAACCCTTGACTCGATTGTTTTTGAGCTTTGGAGCTTTGAACTTGCAATTTTTTCCAACTAATTTGACGTTTGACCCGTCAACTTGTGATTGACAGACCTACTAGATGTCTGAATGACGTCAATTCTTTTGAACACTGTAGGTTATTGTTGCGACGGCACTTTCAAGCCGAGGGGCATTACCCAGGATATCAGCATGACTTGAATAATAAATATGTTTCTCCTGGCTTCATTTCTTTTGATATTTGAATGTATAACCTAAGAAATATGAAGTGCCTGCTGAACCTGTGAACAGAAGAAACTTTGGAATGAACTTTGGCATTCCTAGCGTATGCCATGATCCCAACTGCTAGAGTTGAATATAAGCTTAGTTCTTGTCCGTTGATAATACTAGAAGTACTAAGGGTCGGAACGGGTGGAGTTGGGTGCAAATTTCGGTTGGCATTTTTTCGCATTTTTTCGCGTTCTCACTTTTCTTAACCCTAGACTTCATCTTTATCCTTTAGTATAAAGAATTTACTCTTCTTTAGTGTTAGTCCTCTTGAATTATGAATCTCATTGCCGGTTTAACACCACAACACAAATTCAACATATTCAACATAATTCAATCTCAATTTAGAAAGAAAGTTATGTAGATAAATCGAGTTAATATAAAACTTCTTCTTGAACTTTGGGGTGATATTGGATGGATCGATATTGGGATCGATATTGGGATCGAGAATGTGGACACATAAATTAAAGTAACCCGTAGGGAAAAGAAAGTAGGGAAAACTCAACCCAAACCTTTATACCATTTGGCTTGAGAGACTTGAGAGACTTTTAGATTCGAGGAATAGAACTGGCCCGATATTTGAAGATAAATGCACATGATGAAATGGCACTGATCCCTCTAAAAGATTGATCCGTTAAGGATTGATTGATCCGTTAAGGATTGATTGGAGTTGACTCTAGAAGCTCAATCTTGAAGCTCAATTCAAAGGCTCAATCTAGAAGCTCAATCTGGAAGCTCAATCTGGAAGCTCAATCGAATGAATTTGAGGATGTCGCAAGAGCTATAAAACCATGTGTCTAAGGAGCAGAATCCTTTGGAAGAAGACTTTTGTAAGGTTTTTTATGGGTAAAAATATGAAGTGAATATGGAGGGGGGGACATGGCTTTATATATGTTTTCGCGCATATGCGCGCGCGCAGACGCCCTCTGGAATTGCAACCATTTATATCGCGCATTGTTCAATATATAAAGAGCCACTCCCCTCGCATTTTTTTTACAACCCACTTTTTATTTCTACAGCCCCCCTTCGAACTTTCCTTTCCAGTGTGATCAACTTTCTTGTGTGATGGAGATGGGTGCTCATGATCCGAACGGAACCTGAGTCGGACAAATTACCGAGTCGGACAAATTACCAAATGGGATTAGCATTAAAGGTGATGGTCTAGCTAAGACAAGATTGAAGATTGAAGATCTTGGAGAACGTCCAGACGGAAGGTTCGAACTATTAGAAAACATTCTCGTGCAGGATATCGAGGAAAGCATGGCTGGTTTCAATTGACATTTGTTCGGTGGATGCCGGGCCCCTCGACCCTATTTTGTCTACTAAAGACCTTTTTAGAAATGATGAAGCTTTAAGGATGACGCCATTTTCATATAAATTCCAAGATCTTCGATGGTTTTCCGTTCTTTACAGGTGAATCTTCTTTCCGTTTCGAAGCATGGATTCCAAGCAGACAAAACCCATTTCTAGAAAATTTATTACAATTTACGTGACTGAAGAGAAAATTTATTACAATTTATATGACTGAAGATGATATTCATTATCCCATTGGAATTGTCTGCAGAGCTAAATAGTGATGGATTTCCATTTATGGCCGTTTATTTGATTTGTTAATGGAAACCGTGTGATATGAAATTGCGCCAGCCAAATGCTAATGTCCCTTCTATAAATACTTTTGGTCTGTTTGACTGTGACGATCAAAGAGACTTGTTGAATATGTGGTCTCTGCATATAAGGCGATAAAAGAATCAACGGCCCACTTCCTTGGATCCATAATCATGACACTTGGGTTTTGTTCTGGTTAGAAAGTGAGGTGTATGGGCTTTGACAAGACACGGATCTACAATGTCAAGTCTCCACTTTATTTTATCTACTGATAGAATAGCCGTGAGTCAACGGGTGCAAACCCCGGAAATGGGCGCATTGGCGGCGCGAGACCCGTGCACCAGGCGACCCCAGGGTAAAAAAGCCCCCCAATGCAAATGGCCTTTTCCCACCAGCCTGTTTTTTCAAAATCCCCATTTTCGAATGCTGGAATTCCGGCCATCCCACCAATATTTTCAACCACGAAATCGTTCTATTATGTGTGGAATGAGAGGTTGGGAGAAATACCCGTTCTGGCCGCGGCCCCAGTTCCGGCCCCAATTCCGGCCCCCCAATTCCGAGGACCGAGCCTTCGCCAATCCTCCCAACCAAACTAAACCAGCTTAAAACCCCTAAAAAAATCGTAAATAAAAAACTATAAAAAACCGTAAAAAAAACCGTAAAAAGTAAATGTAGAGTAACAGAAAAAAACAAAAAATCTCCCGCATGCATCTACCGGACCAGAGACAATGAACAATGACGCTCCCAACGGACTGGCCCCAGCCGTATACGGATATTTATCTTTGTACTATTATCGCCAGCAGCCCAAAAAAAAAAAAAAAACCCACTTTCAAAGTCACAAAGTCATTGAACTCGGCACGACCCTCTTTACAATTTTACAATTTTAAAAAATTCACAATTTCACAGTTTCACAAAATTCATAGGGTCTGTTTTTTCTGCTACGGTGTTTAGGAAATTTGACACTTGGAGTGGGACCAGGAAAAAAAGGGCTCTATATGCAGTACGTGCTTTTTTAGAGAGAGCCCCAAACGAGTAAAAAATATATCCCAAAACCCCCGTACCTCCCAAAACCCCCAAGACATCCATACACCACCAAAGCCCCCTTCCACGTATTAAAAATATAACCATTTATCAGTAATTTTTTTTTCCATACATAGTACCAAACCCCAAAAGCGGCCTTTTGGGGGGGTCCAAAATTTGGAATTGGTCCTCTTTTTTTTTTTTTTTTCCAAGAGAAAGTGGGTGCTTATATGCAGTCCGGGTCCCACCAGGCCTCAAGGCCCGCTCTAAAACTGCTGCGCCATACAAGTCTCTCACATGGGCCAATACCAGCACCAGCACCAGCGCCAAGGCCCGTACACCCCCAGCGACGGCGTCAGTCACTCCAGTCTACGAGTCCTTTCCTCTTTGCATTCGGCGGCCATGCCTCAAGACCATGAATTTGCCGAAGCTCCTTTGCTGGCGGCGGAAGAGTACGCGTTCTCCATGCAGTATGGCCCGGGAGGGCATTACGCCCAGCAATCCACCCAGGGCTCCTATGATGAAACAAATGGTTCCAACGTGTTCTCCGCATCGGAAAGTACGTCCCGCTTGAAATCCCCGCTCAATTCCGCCCATTTGCGCCTGGTGCAGCCCATTCAAGACCCTTCCTCGGACAACCCATCCTCGGGCGGCCCTTATTCGGGTGGGTTCCTAGATCAGCCGTCTGGCCACGAAATAGCCCCCGATTTAAACCCTCCGCCCGACCTGCGCTACCCTGAAACCTCCTACGGGTCTGTTTTCCCCGGCGACGGGCCCATGTTGCTGCCCACGTGGAATATGCCTGGTTCCTTTAAGGTCTTTGATAACATGGATACCATGGACTTGGATATGCAAGAACAACAACCGTACCCGCTGACCCTGGCTCCTGCTCCTCCCCAAGACTTGCCTCCTCCAACCCACGAGTTTTCAAGCCTTAGGAATCCCGACCATGCTGAACTGTACTCGGAACACTACCCGGCCCAGTATGCAGGTCCCCATGCAGACCAAGATCCTTCCTCCCAACCCACTCTGACGAATACCCCCTTCAACCCACCCCTTCTGCAGAATCCCAATCCAGATGCTAATACCCTTAATCCAAACTCGCTCAATGCGGCGTTCCCCAATCTGGCCTGGGATGATCTGAGCTCGCTAGACCCAGACCTCTCCAACCTCCCCCAAGATCCCCACTACCTCGACTCGTCCCAGGGCTTCGCCCGCTCCTTCTCCCATGTTATGGCGGAGTCGCCCTTCTCCACCGACAGAAGCCCCCAGCCGTCGCCGCAGAGCTATGTTTTTCCTGCGGCCCAAGGTGCTGATGCCCCAGACTCTCTGGGTTTCTCCGAGTCGGTTCTCCCTCCCGGAACTGTGTTATACCCCGAAACAACCTCCAATGGCCGCCAAAACTCGGGCTTTCTTGATCTTGGCAGCAACAGAACCTCCATCTCCTTGGCGGCCAATGAGCTCTCGCCGCTCACCACCACCACATCGTTCACGCCGTCCGTCAGCTCACACCATCTGACCCAACAATCATTTTTCTCCGCCCAACAATTCTGGCGGTCGCTGATGGATCTTCCTCCATCTCTGATCCACCGGGCGTCTATGGATCTTTACCAGATCCGCCGTGGGTCGTTGGAAAGCTCCAATTCCGGCGCCAATGCGCCTGCACGCTCCCAGAGGTCGTTGGCAAGCTACTTTCCGTTTATGGACCGAGACCGCAAGCTGCCCATCCAGAATCCTTCTCCTCCGGAAAACTGGCTGCCGGCAATGGTATCTGCACCACGGCACTCCATCCGGAGTATCTTTAAAACCAGCAATGCGCCCCAGTCCGTTGAAGAGGAGCCTGAAAGACCGATTTTCCCGTCCAAGAGTGAAGATGACCATATGGACGGCGATGATGCGCAGAAAAAGGCCAAACGGACCACCAGAGGCTTGTTTAAGCGGTTCAAACAGACCAAGCAGGAGGAAATGAAGCCAGAGGAGATGAAAAATGAGGACGGGCTTCGTTTCGATGAGCTTGGAACCGTGAGTTCCGGCCAAAGTGATGTACAGCTCCCAAATATAAATATGGGGGGCTACGAGGATACTGAAATGGACGATGAGCCGGATTACGGAGCGCTCTTCTCCAAGGTGGGAAAACGCAAGAACTTTGTCATTAAAAACAACAAAAAAGACAAGGAAAAGGAAAAGGAAAAGGAAAAGGAGAAGGAGAAGAATGGCAAGGGAGACGTGGTCATTAAGATCGAGGATGCAGCAGCAGCGTCGTTTTCCAGTGCCGAAAACTCCGAGTCGAGCCATTTAAGTACCACCACCTCGGGAATGTCGGCCACGTCACGTGAAACGGTGGAAACCGGCCCCACGCTGACGTTTGCAAGTGCATCCAAACGGATCTTGGGGTCCCGGCTCATGAAGAAAAAAACCCAGGTGAAAAACGAGCCCTTGTCCAACGTGGTGGAAATCGACCTCCAGTCCTTGGACCTCCCGGAAACCACCGAGGTGATCGAGAAGCAGGCCTCCAAAGCCCGGACGCGAGGGCGCAAGGAGGATAAGGCCGCGGATTTGGAGGACGACTCCAAAATCTATATTTGTGGGTACTGCTCGCGGCGGTTCAAGCGGCAGGAGCACTTGAAACGGCACTTCCGCTCGTTGCACACGGCCGAAAAACCCTACAATTGTCTGTACTGCAAGAAGAAGTTCAGCAGAACCGACAATCTCAATCAGCATGTCAAGGTGCACAAGCAGGAGGAGGAGGAGGAGGCGGCGGCGGCGGCGGCGGCGAACCTGAACTTGAACGTGAGCCTGTGATTGGTGTACTGCCTACAATGTGTCATCAGGATGGCACATCCATCTATCCATGATATAAGACTATGGATTCATTCCTGGTCTTTTCAGGAAGTTTTCTTTAAAGAAGTTGTCTTTTGGCCCCGGTCCAATGCGCCATTTTTGATGGTTGAATGTCTTTGACATCAGATGGTTATCATATCCTCCGGTGATGTTCCATAACTTGAGAACTGATGCTTTTATGAAGCGATTATTAGCCAATCAAAGGTTTTGACGTGATCAGTTTCGTCACCTCATCAAGAATTTGGTCAACTTCGTCAAGAATTGGCCAGCCCTTTTGCTAGATTTCTGGGGTAAACAGATTTCTTTGGGGGCATAGATTGGGAGACCTAAAAGTCAATGTTCATGACGTGACGTGACGTGACGTGACGCTTTGCCGGATCTACTCATAGAGCCATCTCGAGGTCTTCAGAGCTACTAGCAATACAAGCTTTATAGAGAAGTGGAGAAGATGCTTGAGAATGATTTCGATAGAAAGTCTTATTCTAGTCAGACACATGTCTAATCGAGACTTGCCGTGGTTTTACTAAAATGATGTTCATATCACTCTAAAGAATTCCACGAAAACCACAATAACTTCCCCTTTGTGTTTGGAAGAACAGCTTACTGTTTCTTCCGACTAGTACTGATATACTTGTACTGCATATACTTGTGTACTGCATATCGACGTCCCGGAAATAGTAACACTGGATCCACTAGATCATAGACATTGGATTAAGGATGGGAATAGAGGTACTGGTTGACTGACTCGATTGATTGAGGGATGAGCCGATATTAGAAGAGGAGAGTCACGTGACTCAAAGTCGAATATTTCCATAGAATATCCGAAAGTCCCGAAAGTCCCGATTTTCCAGCTTCTCATAGATGTCCGCAACAGAACATACCCGTAGTTACTGTTCGGAAGCGGTGGTTACGGGTGGTTGTGGTAGTTCTGGGTGGGTGCTTATATGCAGTCCGCGATTCAAAAAATGATAATTTGTTGCCTGAACTCCAGAGTACTCTAAGATCACTGAGCCAGATTTAGTTATAGTTTCACTATAATTTGCCGTCTAAATTATACCCCTAAAATTCATATGCAAAGTGAGGAAACTTCCCACAAGTACCATACTCTTATTCATTGTATACCAGCACCAATATTTCCACATCCACTGACTATAATTAGATATAACCACCTGACTATTATGAGAAAATTACTGACTATAACTAGAGGTGAGAGCGATTACTGTCTATACTTTGCTATGAGAGAGTAGAGGACTAAACTAGTCGAACACTCAAATAGGATTAGAGTAAAATAGTCAAATACTCAAATAGGAGTAGAGTTAAATAGAGGTAGGTAATTTCTTGGCTAGGTGATTAATGTGTGGTCGAGAGGTGGGCGTAGAGAAATGAGTTTTTGGGTGTTTGAAGTGGTGTTAGCACAGAAATGTCCTAATAGCGGATTCCTTAGTTACTGGTAAAGCTATGGGCCAGTGGGGGAGGTTATGGAATCAGTGATTTAGTCAATCATACACCACGCTAGGATAGTGTGCGACGACCACCTTGTCTCCCAGTCTCAAGCACTGTAGCACTTATAGCCACTGTAGTCAGTATAGTCCACTTATAGTAAGACTAGTAGTCAGTATAATAGTATATAACTAGTAGTCAGTATAGTAGTATACGTAGTGGTAGTAAGCCCTTTAAGTATGTGGACCTTGAGTGTGTGGACCTTGAGTGTGTGGACCTTGAGTGTGTGGACCTTGAGTGTGTGGACCTTGAGGGTTGGGATTTATTCATGAGCACTCGTATGCAGTACTTGGTGGCTGTGGATCCTAATATCGAGACACACTTAGCTTAGGCCCAAGTCTCCAACCCACATGATGGATGTCATGTGACAGGGTGAGTTTCCGTTTCACAGCCCGAAGGGTTTTTCGATGCAGCCAGAAAGTATATAAGAACTAACAGCCTAGAGGAACCTCTCTAAGGAGAATTTCTCTATGGAGAATCTCTCTAAGGAGAATCTCTCTATGGAGAATCTCTCTAAGGTGTAATACAGTATACGACTATACATTTGGATGATCCTTTACTCTATACAGTCCTAAAACCTGTTAAGTTCTAATAGAGTGCGGATTTTTTCGACCTGCGGTTTTTTCGACCTTGAGTGCGGTTTTTTGGACCTGCGGTTTTTCGGACCTTGAGTGCGGTTTTTTGGACCTGCGGTTTTTCGGACCTTGAGTGCGGTTTTTCGGACCTTAAGTGCGGGTTTCTCAACTGGTACATTTAAAGTAATCAGTTGAAATCTTTTACGAAACAAGCACCAAAAGCTTAGTTTCCGTGGACGGCACTTTGAAAGTGCACATTGAAACATTGAAACATTGAAACATTAGAAACACCAGAAGCGGATTCGAAACATCTCCCCTGTATCCATAAAAGCACTTTTTTTTTCATAGCTACAATGTGCAGGTCCTAGACTCCATCAAGTCCGGCCCCACTGTGGAGTGTGATTGCTCCTTTTGTAAGATGCTTTCGAGTTTTTCCCTTTTCAAAAAACTGATTTCGTTTTTTCAATAAGACTCTTTTTGATGCCTGCTTTTCGTAATTTTTGAAACCTGATTTATCAGGGATTGGGCCCTCGGATTGGGCCCTCGGATTGGGCCCTCGGAATGGGCCCTCGGAATGGGCCCTCGGAATGCCTCGGAATTGGACTCTCGGTGAGGGTGCCCATGTTAAAACCTTCCACAGACCAAATTTAATTTTTGTGAATAGCTTGTAAGAGTGTCCGGAATTCCAGCATTCCAAAACACCAATTTATATCTTGGTGTGATGGAAAAAGGTGGTCTTGCGTTGGGCCTTTTTCTGCTGACCTTGTCTGGTGCACGGGTGCACTGCTCTCCCCAGTATCTCTAAATAACCTCTCCAAATGACCTATCCACGTGACCAAATCTACATAATAAATCCTAGGAAGCTTTTGCTCAGAAAATCGAATCAATAAATGGTGTCAATAAATGGTACCAGAAAAAGTCCAGAAATTAGTGGTTATTTTTTTTTACGATTTCGTCGATAAACTACCTTATAATTTCTAAAGGAGAGGGGACTGGGAAAATTGGGTTTATTTTGTGCGAAAATATTTGAGATTTGGTAGAAAACGGAAACGTGGGGTTTTGCAAGTCCCGTGAAAAATCAGCCACAGAAGATTTTTTTTTTTTCCTTGGTGTTTATAGTCATTCTCCAAATTTTCCAACTAAATAACTCTCTTGTTTTTTTACCATAATTTTATCATAATTTTATCTGAAACTACCGTTATCTTTTTTTTTGCGATTTCTCACGGCGCACTTACGTTTTTATGAGTCCCGCACGACCCAAGAAGAAGAAGATCCATTCAATAAAGTGCAGGTTTCTTTTATTGGTTTATAGGAAAGTCCCATTTTTTAGGCTTATCTAAGAATAGGTCAATGAGATAAATTATAATGAGGATGTCCGCTGGTTTGATCTTGGCCCTTCTCACTACCACGGGAGCTACTCTGTGCAAGCACCTTGACGTGTATTCATGGCGAGTTATCTAAATAGGCCACTGTCCAAAGATCAAGCTCGTTGAATCTCTGAGGCGGTGGAGAATTGAAGGTCTTAAAGACTAGTGCATCACATTTGCACCTTGTTCTGGTGCTAGCATCTGTCTGGTGCTAGCATCTGTTGTTGGCTCAATCCTGGATGAAAGGCTTGGACTTGGGCCAGGGTGACTCTGACCCGGAGAGATCCTCGGCAGTTCCTTGAAGCTTCTGGTATAAACTCATTGGTCATGACTGAAACTCATTGGTCATGACTGAAACTCATTGGTCATGACAAAAACTCATTGGTCATAACTTGAACTTCTTTGGTCATAACTTGAACTTCTTTGGGCTGACATAAAATTATTGGGTCATTGTGCTAAAGGCCCAACTCCTCGTTCAAACGGTTAGATGTAAGTCCGTCCAAAATATTCTCCATGGAATCAACAGCCTGGCGATGCGCCCCCGGCTTGCTGATGCCGCCGTCCAGGTCCTGGAGCCGGAAACACACGCCATTGGCCAAATGCTTCTTGTAGCCCTCCACGCGCGTGAACTCCTTGCCGCATTTGCACTTGACGTGTTTCAGCACCATATGCGACTTGACGTGCCGGTTCAAGTCATGCTGCCTGACAAAACTCTTGGGGCAATACGTGCAAGTGAACGGTCGGTCACTTAAATGCGTTTGGATATGCGACCGCACATTGTAGCGCCGCGTGAACTTCTTGCCGCAATTCTTGTACGTGCACGTGAACACCTTGTTGTGGTCGGGGCCTTCCCAGTATCGGTCCAATTCGCCGGGGGGCAAGAGCGATGTGGTTTTGATTTGTCGGCGGGGTGAAAGGTCATGGATGGCCTTACGGATCTGCAGAGCCTTGCCGTTGGGCGAGATGATGGGACTCCACTCCAAGGTGATTCGATTGCGGTTAGGAGTCATGGGGTTTTGCTTCAATGGCGTTAACTGTACAATGGTCTCGTTAACATCCGTCACGGTTTCGTCCGCCACATTTGCCAAGTTCTCGCTGTGCTCGGCCTTGAGCTCCATATCTTTTTTCCGGATGGGACTGGACTGAAGGGACTCCACCTTGCCGGGGGGCCTGCTTCGGCCTTGCGGCGATGTGTTCATGTGGCCAATAGGCTCGCTGTAGTACTCGCCGATGCCGTCGTCCGAGAAGAACTGTGGACTGTAGAACTTGTTGCCTGCACTTTCAGGGCCCAAGTTCAGCGACGCCAAAGAATTCAGACTCATCAAGTTCATGTCCAGAGAATTCAACCCCAGCGAATTCAAATTCACTGAACCATTCATGTTCATGGCGCCTAATGGCGACAGGTTGATCTTGGGGCTTTGTCGGAGATCTGGAACTTCTTGCATGACTGCATGGTGTGGAGAAGAGTACATTTGGAAATGGACTGGGGATGACGATAGCGTTTGGCTGGCGGTTTCGCTGGAAGGTGGAGGTAGGTACATATTGTTGATGTCCAATAAGAAATCGTCTCTCTTTGCATGTTCCTTGAATAAGCTTTTGGGCCGTTTTTCGCTATCGTAGAGCGTATTCTTGTATGAGGTCTCGGGCTCCTGAACGGGGATCGGCACGTACTTCTTGCCCTTGGGTTCCTTGGGCTCCTCCACCAACCCAGAAATATCTTCGGGGTACTCCTTGCTTTGTTTGGGATGGTGGATCGTGCCAAGAGGGGCGCCCATGTACAGGTTATAGGGCTTACCCTGAGGCGGCTCCGGCGGGAATTTGTATGATTTTGGGTTGTTGTTGGTGACAATGATATCCTGCTCCTTTTTCACATGTTCTTCGTGTTCATCCTCCTCCGTGAGCTGGATTGGCTTGCACTCGTCCAACTCCTGGTTGAAGTTATACTCCAACTGCTCATTGGAAATCACCGGCCGCGGTCTCTGGGAACTTCTCGCTAGCTGAGTGGGGGAAATGGACTTGACTGTATCCGTTAGAGGTTTCATTGTATGGAGGTTTTCGTCGTGGGTATTTCTGCTGAAGGAGAGTTCTCGGTTATGGTCCATGAACCCGAAGATGGCCGTTCCACTGGGCTTCTTGGAGTGCCGGTACGGCGATTGGTTCTGGTTCTGGCTCTGGTTCTGGCTCTGGCTGTAGTTGGAGGAGTATTTCTGGGTGATATCAAGTTCGTTCATGTTGGATAAGCCAAGGCCCATGGGTCCATTGGTCTGGCCGTATCCGGAAGGAACATCCAAGTCCTGTAACGTGGCCAAGGCCTCGTTGAACACACTGTCGAAGTTCTCTCTGTCTTGGAAATATTGTGTGAACTCCTCGTCTTCCTGGGGAAGAAGCTCCATGTTCTTCATGGACTCGAGGTCATCCCAAGCCATATGATTCATGTCGGCGGCTATAAGATGATAGACTGGATATAATTAAGGGTTCAAACTGGATTGTTGTGGGGCTCTGACTGGATTGTGGATTGTGAACCTTGCGTTTGGGATTTTTGAATTCTGATTTCTGGTCTGATTATAATTTTGGATTGATTATAATTTTGGACTGATTATAATTTTGTTCCGAATTGATTTCTTGTCTGGTTTTGGTTCTGGTTCTGGTTCTGATTCAGATTTAAATTCTGATTCTGGTTCTGGTCAATGGTCAAAATAATTCGTAGATGTTTTCAGGGTTTCAAGTACGGAAGAAATGGAGTATGTTCTTAAGCCGCAGTAGAAGACCGTTGATAGCCGTATTCAATGGCTGTAGCAGAAACGATGGGTGATTGCTAGGATAAGAAAACACACTGAGTTATAAACCCGATTTGGCACTTTTAAAGACAATGCAGGGAAGCGTTGAAGGACACTTTCCAAAAGGGTGCAAAATGTCAACATGTCGAGCTGCACCGGGCCCGTGGGTCCTGCATGTTGCCACGCATATATTGACACTTTGTTCCAATGCGGAAGTGCAAAATAGCCGACCGTGGTCTAGCGATGTGGCTCCACTTAATTTCAAAGGCCCAAGCACCTCTGGCAAAATCCTGAAATTGACCAAGAGGGAAGATCCTTCGGCCCACGGTAGTCCTTGCGGTGTTTCACTCTCCCGTACTTTCTGCATGACCCACAGTCGGGTGTGCATCCAGTGCGCACTTGGAGATGCTTTGTGCTTTTCCTGTCGCATTTAAAGCGAGACAATGAGATCTGGTATAAATTTTGCCAGTCAATCGAGCACGTTTTGTTTCCCCAGCTTTCACCTAGTGCCCTCACTTTTCAGCGGTGCATAATGTGCCAAAAAACAAGCATGTGATTGTGCCTATACTTTTAACACCAAAGTAGACCCTTCTCTGAAGTGGAAGAGCGGCCACTGTTAGAGATGATGCTGCTGCCGATAATTTTGTCACTGAAAATGGAAATTGTCCGTTATACGACATCGCCAGCGTCTCTCCCTATCTTGACATAGCAAAACCATCCAATGCAATCAAAACACGCTTTCTTGCAGTTTGTCTGTCGGGCCCTCCTGCATGTGCTTATTCGGATAGCGTCAGCTCGCTAAAACTTGACATGCGTTAGGGCTGCGCAGAACTATGCTATGGTGAGCTCAATGCGCGCACGCATCGGGATTTAGACAACAAGACCCTTTGCTGACAAAAAGGTATTCGAGAATGAATGCAAGCTAGGGCTTAAAGTATCGATAAGGCCGACCACATGAGCCCAAAGGAAAAAGTGACAGGTCAAGGAGACAATAGATCAAGCGGGGGAAAATTAGACTAACGAGAGGCCAAGAACGTACCCCGAACCCCGAACCCATCACGAAGAACTCGCCCCATGCAGGTGTGGACGTTGAATGTGACAGCCACATCCAAATTATTTCTCTCCGCCCTTTCCCACATTCAAATTATTTCTCTCCGCCCTTTCCCACATTCACTAGCTGTTACAAATATTCGGCACTAAGATAATCAATGCCTGGAACAAACATTGGTAGTGGGCAAGAGATTTTATTAAAGTAAGTCACGGGTTCTCTGACTGATATTTAAGAATCTTGGGATTAAAGTCTTGGGGTTTAAGGAGGGAGCCTCCGCTTTATATAGTGCAGTGGCTGGGGGTACAAAACCAAAGGGGTGTTTCAGATTTAAAACGCGCCCGTGCACACCCGAAAGAAGAGTTTCTAGGCAAATGCGCCTGTAACTTATGGGGGTCCATCCATAAAGTGCGAGTGGTCTTTTCATTGAAACCACTGACATTTCACAATTGCCTCTTAAGATTGCCTCTTAAGAAAATTGCCCCTTAAGGAAGTTGCCTCTTAAAAAAATTGTTTCTGGTAGTGAACGGCTTTTCGGGCCGGGATTTTGTTCCTAACTAAAATTCTGTAGTCCTGCTTCATGCATCTGGGAAGCTTTAGGTGTTTAGGGAGTTGGTGCTAGAACAGTCTCAAGGATCTGAAAATTTAGGACTTTCAAAAGATCAAGACTTTAAATAAACTCCTCAACTTCGTAAAAAAAAAAAAGGTTTTTTTCTCTCTAAACAATTTTAGGGTGTACTAAACTCTTAAAATTTATTCAACTCTCATTCCCTGGGTGACCTAAGGAAGCCCACAGAAAGGGATTGAAGTTCTATTTTCGGCGTTTCAGCCCCATAGCCATGCAGTCCATTCTGGAGTCCATTCTGGAGTCCATTCTGGAGTCCATTCTGGAGTCCATTCTGGAGTCCATTTTAAAGTTTTCCGGATAAAATTTAAAAATTGTATTAGGTGAATTCCCGAGAATTATCGTCCATCTCGGAATCAAGGAAAGCTGGTGGGGCAAAATGCTGGATCACGATGGAGTAGAGTTCCGATACACGTGATTTATTCAGGGTCGTCTCTTCAACTTTAACTTGACTCTTATACTCCAACGCTTCCTTCTCTGATCTTTTAAAAGAGCCATTGCGGTAACTTTCGTCAATGGTATGCAGTTCTTAAAGTCTTTTTCACCTTTAGACGGTTTTTTGTAGACGTTTTTTTGTAGACGTTTTTTTGTAGACGTTTTTTTGTAGACGGTTTCCACCTTTAGACGGTTTTCGAACAATGAAAAGTTCTGCTTAATCTTGAGCTTTTCAAGTTCCTTCTCCTTGGCTGCTTGCACCTCCGAGTCAAGCCCCGAGTCAAGCCCCGAGTCAAGCCCCGAGTCAAGCCCCGAGTCAAGCCCTTGATCTCAGCAGATTCCTTTAAAAATGATCTTTGCAAAGATGTGAATTTCGGGAAATGGCCCGGAAAAATGTCCAAGTATTCTCCTAGGACTCATCCGTATCTATCATATTCTTTATTATATCCTTTAACCTTATGTTAATTTATTATTTAATAAAAGAGGCTAGAATTCATGGGATAAACCCGGGTGGGGTTCCTTTGGTGCTAGCATAAATGAACTTGGCCGAGGCTCCAATCTGCGTGGCCATGTCGAGGCCACTGGACGAGTTGCCAATGATCAACACTACTGCATCTTTATACGGAGCAGCATCCACGAAATCCTTGGAGTGGATTACTGAATATGGATCCCCTTCTTGTTCCATTCTTCAAGCCCAACGGGGGTGGAATATACGGCATATCATAGTGGCCATTGGAAATGACGTTACCGTCTTAAGTGTCTGCAGAAGCAGCTAATGTATCGGTACGGTCCTGATAGTGTAGGTTCCATTGACTGCCTGGTTTTTCTACACTCAACCCATTTGTCTTGAGTCTAAAAGAGACAGTCTGGAATTACTACTTGATTATTATCATTTAAATAATTAATCCTTATTATAACTTATGGTATACACCTCTAGGGGGGCATGTTTCTTGAAGTCTGTGTCTAGTAGAATAGGTCTTTTTGCGTGGGTGAACCAGAGTGAATCTGACTATACCCATAGCTCCACCAAATCACAGTGAACTAAGACTCAATGTCATCTATCTTATTTAAAAATATTAGTAGCAATTTAAAGCTAGTGTACATAAGATTGAACTATAACTCAGCTCCACTGGGTAGGTCCTCCAGCCTCCATAAGTAAACAAGTAGACATTTCCATACACCCTAAGATAGACCAGTACACCCTAAGATAGGCCATTGACCTTGGTGAAGAATGCATATATGAATTTGAATCTTTATCAAGTGAACCATTGTGTTTTTCGGAAATTTCAACCATATACTAATTGTACCAGCCCCTTTTTTTAACAATTCGTACTTGTAAGACCCGACTTACATTATTACCATGCTTTATTTGCTGCTGGTTGTTGTTTGATATCACCACAGGCCACCTAGAATTGCTCATTTCACAGCTAAATTTGAAATGAGTTGAATGACTTTCAAGGCCCATAGTTATTACTGGAATAACAAAATGGGTTTTTTTTCAACATTCAAGGGTGGCGAATATGGGAAAAACGTTTTAAAATCTAAATCATCATCGAAATTAACTATTTTTTTTTGACCCTTGTTCGAGGCTTCTTAAAATTTATACTGGGAAAATCACGGGCGGGGGGACCTCCCTTTATACCCCGAGGAGGTCAGTCACATGCATGCCTGAAACTTACAGCCAGTGTTTGATATGCACTCATTTGTTTCACACTTGCCTTGCATAGCATAAGCTGTTTCAGGAAGACCCCATCGCATGAACCATGCATTTGCCTGCATTTGCCTGCATTTGCGTCCCCTCCTCATGTACCACACTATTTTACACTCTTTTTACACCTTTTTTCTCCACTTTTACACTCTTTTTATACTTTTTTGCACCAATTTTCTCCACTCTTTTTATACTTTTTTGCACCAATTTTCTCCACTCTACCATAAAATTTTTGCACCATTCTTACACCTTTTATACTCTTCTTTACCCTAATTTTGCACCTTTTTTACACCAATAAATACACCAATAAATACCCTTTTTTGACTTTAATTTATACCCGATTTCCACTATTTTCAATATTTTCAGGATTTCTAAGAATTCAACGATTTCAGGATCTTCAGGATTTTCAGGATTTCCACTATGTCACGATTTCCACGATTTTCACTTTCCACACCGTCCTTAAAAAATACCACCACCCAATTCAAACCGATTTACCGACCGATTAACCGATTCACCGAATAAGGGAAGTCATTGAATCAATTCCAGTGGAAGAAAAATGCAGGAATGGCGGGGAATTAAACAGCGTAGTTAATTAGGAAATTGAACGTCATAGTTAATTAGGAAATTGAACGTCATAGTTAATTATGGTTTTTAGCTAGAGTTCATCCAGACATATACTAGTAGTCTGTAGACACTAGTCCCCATATAGTAATTAATGCCCAACATCCGCTCTTCCATCTGAACCGATTAAGAATCAAAGATTGAGCCGAATATTTGATACATCTTCCACAATCGGAAAGGAACCAGCAAAAGAGTCCACAAGATCAGCACCTGAAAACCAGCCAACCCCCAAGGCAAGCTCTGAGAGCAAAGCCTAAATCTGCCAATGTACCTAGGAAAAAATGGTTCGTCTAATTCACTCCAATTGGGCACTACTTCAGGGGAAAATACAGACAAGGCAAAGGCTTTGACTACAACCAATGGAGGCCGCAAAAGGTCGGACTCACAACCCATCCCAGTCAATTCAATAAAGCAGCAACCGCACTCAAGACTTCAAGCCCGGCTTCAAAACAAAGCAGTCCATTTTCGTCCCCAAGTGGCAGCATACGCCGGGCATCTTCAAAGAAGTCTGTGCCTTCGAAATATAACGTCCCCCCCCCTCAGCAAAAGAACATCAATGCTTAATATTGAACCAGAGGTTGAAGAAAAACCTACAGCTTTAAAGTTGACTGCCAACCAGAAATTTCAACAACACTTGCTAGAGGCATCGAAGTCAGGGATATTAGTTGGGAAAGAAAAGAAAACTTTGGCCGACGTGGTTTTCGATCCTAGCAACCCTCTGAGTGTGAACTTGAGGAAACAAGCTACAACGCAGGCCAAGACTAATGATCTTTCGAGTGATGAACAAATTATTAAAGAAGCCCCTGAAGAGCCATCTACAGAAACTGCAGAGAGTCTGTAGTTTTAGTGTAGTTTTAGTGTAGTTTTAGCCTGTAGTGTTATTTTTTAGTCTTATTTTTTAGTCTTATTTTTTAGTGTTATTTTTTAGTCTTATTTTTTAGTCTTATTTTTTAGTCTTATTTTTTAGTCTTATTTTTTAGTCTTATTTTTTAGTTTTTTTTCCCGCAATAATGAAATGGTTCCGCAATCACTTGAGGACAAAACTGAAGTGCCTTTTCAGGACGCACAACCCAGAGTTACATAGCAAAGCGTGGTCTTTATAATACTCCCGACTTTCATTCTTTCTATTTATCATTTATTATCAGTGACACAATTAACATATATAGTTCTCTATATAACTGTGATTCTAGAATCCTATATAAACCTATACTATTTGCTAAGTTGTCTTTTTGCTTTAATCCCCCACCACAATGAGTGCAACTGAACCTACTGTAGAAAAGGTTAAGTCTACTGAAGACAATGACGAGGATGAAGAAATTGATCAATTAATTTTGGACTTGCAATCTCACCAAGGATTGGACGAATCTCACCAAGGATTGGACGAATCTCACCAAGGATTGGATGATGAAGAGTCCGACGAGGAAGACGATGATGCTTCTTTCAAGCAAGTCCCAGAGGAGTTATTGAAGACTGACCCTTCTGTTGGTTTGACTGACGAGGATGTTGCCAAGAGAAGAAAGAAGTATGGTTTGAACCAGATGGCTGAAGAGTCTGAGAACATGATTCTTAAGTTTATTATGTTTTTCGTTGGCCCAATTCAATTCGTTATGGAAGCCGCCAACGTTATCAGAAACGGTTCTTTGGTTGAGGATGAGGCTAACCAGATTGTCCCTGGTGACATTTTGCAATTGGACCATGGTGGTGTCATCCCTGCCGATGGTAGAATAGTCTCTGAGGACTGCTTGTTGCAAATTGATCAATCCGCCATTACCGGTGAGTCCTTGGCTGTTGACAAGAGAAACGGTGACTCTTGTTACTCTTCTTCTACCGTCAAGACTGGTGAATCTTTATGGTTGTTACCTCTACTGGTGACAACACCTTCACTGGACGTGCTGCTGCTTTGGTGGCCAAGGCTTCTGGTGGCCAAGGCTTCTGGTGGCCAAGGTCACTTTACCAAAGTCTTGAACGGGATCGGTACGATCTTGTTGGTTTTGGTTATTGTTACCTTGTTGGTTGTTTGCTTCCAGAGGGTTCAGATCCATCAGAATTGTTGTCATTTTGAGCCACACCTTGGCCATCACCATCATTGGTGTCCCAAATGGCTTGCCCGCTGTTGTCACCACCACCATGGCTGTCGGGTGCTGCTTGGCTGTCGGGTGCTGCTTGGCTGTCGGGTGCTGCTTACTTGGCTAAGAAGCAAGCGATTGTCCAAAAGTCGTCTGCTATTGAGTCCTTGGCTGGTGTCGAGATCTTGTGTTCTGACAAAACCGGGACTTTGACCAAGTCCAAGGTTCTTGAGTTCCAGCCATTCGACCCAGTTTTTAAGAAAGGGTGCTCCATTGTTCGTCTTAAAGACTGTAATAATATTAACTATGGAGGTAATTGTTTAATAAAGGCTGGTTAACAAAGTTACTTAATGTAGGAGGGGGACTATGAAGAAATTCTAATGGAGCAAAATAGTCTCTGGATAGAGATTATACTTATTCCTCATTATCTAGTCATCTATACTCAGTCATATCATCCAGTACACCTATTAATACTTCTACCATTGAGCACTTCGGCCGTTTATACATTCCAGTTCTATGTCCTATTTTTATATTGTCATTGTATTTGTTCTCATAATTTAAATAATTTTATAATCAAATTACTTAGATTTGAACTGAGTCATTCTTTGTGGTTTGCTCTACCATTGAGTTCTGTGCCGACCAGTAAGAAGGTGTACAATGTCATCAACCCATTCGACTTTATGAAGAACATCTCGTTGGTGGAATCATCTATAATCACCTCCCTTTTTATGAGATTGTATAATCTATTCCTGAACACTCACTCAAGGTTTATGTAAGGGCTGCAACCCCCCGGAATATATGGGCCGCGGCACACCCGTACACCAGGCAAGGTCAGCAGAAAAAGACCCCAACGCAAGACCACCCTTTTCCATCGAAACAATAAGTGGGTGGGTTTTTTTAATTCCCAAAATTCCGGCGGTCACATTTCATCTTTTAAAAGTGAAAATACATGACTTGGTGTACTTTTAGACGTGCTCTAGCTGGGAATTTAGCTCGCCGCGCCTATTCCGAGGGCACCTATCCCAGATCCATTTAAACACAGCCCATCACATCACAACTTCTTCGAAAAGAGAGGGTCGGACTACCAAAACGCCGGAGTAAGAGTTCAAGAGTTAAGAATTGCACCCAACGCCGGACGATCTTCCACCAAATCTTTATTAGTTTCTTCAACCTCGATGTTTTCTGCTCTCCATCAGTCTTTGCGAGGACTGAAACTCTCAGATGTGCAAGTGTTCAGCGAAGCAACGTTCACATAGCTTCGCCATTTCTTATCTGTTTGTCTTTGCTCATCATTATTACCAAGATCCAAGTATATAAAACTGGTGGGAAATTGGGAAATTGGGAAATTGGGAAATTGGGAAATTGGGAAATTGGGAAATTGGGAAATTGGGAAATTGGGAAA
>NKZY01000832.1:10053-98449 GCA_002374555.1 Metschnikowia mauinuiana | reverse complement strand
GGCCTTATTTTTTTTTTTTTTTTTTTTTATTTATTTTATGACCAGAAGCAAAATGTATGCAACTCCATCATCATGAGACTGAAGATTTAAAAAAAAACCCATCTTGGTGAAACAAATGTCTGGTGTAAAGGTTTTCTCATAACCGCACACTTAGCACTGTGCACTTTGCACCTTGCAATTTGGCCGAACGTAGCTCTCAGTTAGTACATGGAAGCGCACGAGAAACGTTAGACGAGAAGTAGCAGGGCGTTTCAAAGGTGAAGAGAATAAAAGTCATGAAGAAAGTCATGAAGAAAAAAGTAGTGAAGTAAAGAGTAGTGAAGTAAAGAGTAGTGAAGTAAAGAGTAATGAAGTAATCAATTAATGAAGTAATAAAGTATAGGGATTAACAGCTTTAATATGATCGCCTAAATATGTACTTCATATAAAATACTTCTATAATTATGAGCAATTACCAATATTTAAAGTTAGATTCATTAAAACAAAAGAAGTATATAAAGGGCCTGTTCTGTTAAGAGATGATCAGTTGACTTTATGAAAGAGACAAATAGGCACTTTCTAGTGATTAGTGTAGAGGAAACAATAAGAATAAGATATGACTACGCTACGACTAATTAACACCGATGTGCCTTACTTAAGGGAGTTATTGATTACCAATGAAACCCCCCTTTTTTCCTTCATACTGGGACAGAAACTGGCTTGGAGGAATGCTGGAATTCCGGACACTCGCCCCGTTACTTAGGAGATTTTGTGGGCGGTTTTAGCATGGACGCTCTCACCAAGGGCCCTCGGATTTGGGCCCTTTCCGAGGCCCCCGTTTCGCACCCATCCACTGCCAAAACACTAGATAATTCAAAAATCAGCTGAATCGAGTAATGCACGTGAAGTTCTGTATCAGTTTATGAGAGTGTACTTGAGACAGATTAACAATTTGCTTTTGGTCTAGGCAACAAAAATTTTTTATTAATTAAAATATTCCAGTTGTGGTCCCTTGTTTATATGTTTGGCTTTTGATGTCTGGTCACGTGCCGGATCTAAGCCAGACAAAAACAGAGAAGAAGTGGCACCTCTAGAAAAGGTTTTGAAGCCTTTACAAAGGATGCTAATTGCGGGGGACACATTAAAAATAGGACAGTAGGGGGTT
This sequence comes from Metschnikowia mauinuiana, assembly GCA_002374555.1. Classification (NCBI taxonomy): domain Eukaryota; kingdom Fungi; phylum Ascomycota; class Pichiomycetes; order Serinales; family Metschnikowiaceae; genus Metschnikowia; species Metschnikowia mauinuiana. The sequence continues at coordinate 97,305 of NKZY01000832.1, read as the reverse complement.
GTAGTGACTTTATTGTGGAGCGTACTGCAGGTAAGCCTTCGATCATGCACCTGTCGCATGCACCCGTGCGACTTTTTTGGTGCGATGTTTTTGGTGCGACTTTTTGGGTGCAAAAAAGACACTGTACTCCATCAAACCATACCAAAAACCGAGATATTTTTGAATTTCAAGTTTCCTTGGATTCTAAAGAGAGTACTGCATATAATTAGGGGCTATTTGTTCTCTATGGGGACAATCTCCACGTCCAGGCATGTACATTTGCACCCAACTCTAAAAGCGCATCGCCTTTAAACACATTTGCACCCACAACAAGTTTGGCATGTAAAGCCAAACGTGACGGGGGATGGAGAAATCAAAAACGCAAGAGATTTTGATTTTTCCCGTTTTCAGAACATTCCAAAACGGCATATGCAGGATTTCAGCCGAAGTATTGATCAGTATTTCATTCCGGGACATTCGATCCACAGAGACAGATTAGATTAGAATTGGACAGAAATAGAGAGACAGAATTGGACACAGACAAAAGAGACAGACACAGAATTGGACAGAATTGGACACAGACAGAAGAGACAGGTACAGAATTGGACAGGATTGGACAGAAGTGGACAGATTTGGACACAGACAGAGGAGACAGGTACAGAATTGGACAGAATTGACAGACACAAAAGAGAAAGACCCCGAAGTCGACCCAGAAGTAGACATAGCTAGACACAGACAGATAAAACAGACACAGAATTAGACAGAATTAGACACAGACAGAAGAGACAGACACAAAACTGGACAGAATTAGACAAAATTAGACAAAATTAGACAGAATTAGACAGAATTAGACAGAATTAGACAGAATTAGACACAGACAGAAGAAACAGACAGAAAACACAGACAGAAGACACAGACAGACGGATACAGAACTGGACAGACACAGAAGTAGACGGAACCGACCACAATTACGGACACAGAAAAGTAAAGACAGACACAAATCGACGGCGTATTTATCTGTGCATCTAGTACACCCACAAATCTCACAATCTCCCTACCACTAGTCTTCTTAACCCTGAACACTAAACACCTTTTCTGAGCCCGAAATAAAAGCCAAACGCCTAATTCCGACCCCAGAACACCTAATCCCGAACCCCGAACCCCGAACCCCAAATCCCTCTTCTGACCTCGGACATCTAAAACACACTCCGAGCCCAGAAACCCACTCCGAGCCCAGAAACCCACTGCGAGCCCAGAAACCCACTCCGAGCTCCAACTCCAACTCAACTCCAGATCTTCTTCTCCAATTTCCAGCCCTAGAAACCGGAAATGATCGCAAGCGAGTCGTCGTGGTCTGCAAAGACCCTGAAGCCCGAAACCGAAGGTACTCGGGCCAGCACCAGCGGAGAAACCGCAGCTCCGAGACCCAATGGAGCCAAAAACGGCGCCAAAAACGGCGCCAAAAACGGCGCCAAAAACGGCGCCAAAAACGGCGCCAAAAACGGCCCCAAAACGGCCCGGAGAAAAGCTCCGGTATTTGTAAGCGTGGGCCCTCGGCACAAAGGCGAGCCCGAGGATTGGAGCGATCTCCCGTTTCTCCGGCCACGCAAACCCATCAATCCCCGGACGTTTCCCAGCGTCTACGAGGGCTTGAAACAAACGCTCAAGGGCAAAAAGGGCCCCGAGCTTAACCGGTCGCTCGGGCAGTACCGGCTTTTCCTCAACTTGCTTTTTGACTTCCACCTCAAAAAACGCCATGCCAAGTGCTTGACCGAGCTCCAGCCCTGCTACACCTGCTGCATTGAGGACGGCTGTCCTTCGGTGATTTTCCTTACGACGCCGATTAAAATGAAACCTTTTCCGTACTCACATGAGAAGTCTCGGAGCCAGAAATTTTGGGAAAGTCTTGATCGGAAGTTTGAGAAGTTGCTCAAGCTCCTCCATCTCCTGGAATAGCCCGGAAGAACTCCCAGAACGGGAAAAAAAAAAAGAAAAAAAACTGGGCCTGAATTGTGGAAATGACTCTTTCTTTCAAGAAGTCACTGGAGCGGAGTAAAAAAACCAGATCAATGGAGAAAGTCTATTGGGAAATCTGGGGTTTTAACTCTGCAAAAGTGGCTTTTGAATGAGAAAGCCAAGACCAGCTCGGGCCTAGGAAAAAAAAATAAAAAAGTAATAAAAAGTAATAAAAAAAGATAAAGATAAATACGATAAACTGTACGCTCCACAAAATGGGATATCTATTTTAAATGGTTCTAGGTATAGATTATATAATTTGGGTAAAGAATTCCAGGGTTTGGAGATAGATAGTGTTTTAATAGACAGTCATCAAGAGATTACGAAAACGTTTTGGATACACTACGCTATAATGGAAGAATCGAAATCAAGATCATTTCTATTAGCCATAGTTTTATGATATGCCTGTTGTAGCAGGCCCAATTGAGCTGTCGTAAGGCAAGAGGTAGATTTCCACCTGCGGGCAATCTCTAATAGGCTCAACACTATAGGGAAATCCACCGCAACACCTCATGGTAGCTTACGCATGTGTGAAATCGATAGTTTGAAACCTTCCCTTTGGGAGAAAGAACTAATTCTTCCTCCTTGGCAGTTGGGCCGAAAACAAAATGTCCATCGGAGAAGCCCGCGTTTCCCCAGGTGGACGAGTCTGAATGGACTGCCTTGCGGTCTTGTAAAAGTGAACTCGGCACCGGCGTGGCTCGTGGGTCTCCGTAAGACAACCCACTGTAGCTCCTTCCAATTTCTTGAACAGTATAGCCGAAGAGTGGCACCAAGACACCATTGACTTTTGCGAAGAAGACCAATGGCATGTCATGCAATACAGAAGTGGAATTGTGCTTGACATCATGGTCCTCAACGCCATTGTTTCCATCCGAGGTGGGTAATTGCCTTTTATTGTTTTTAGTCTCAGGCACGAGTTTCATTGCTGCATTAGTATTGTGGTGGTAATTCAAGAGGTAGATTTCCACCTCGAAACAATGTGGACGAAATGCAGAAGTGATTTTTTTTTGTGGAAAATGCCACGCACTGGGCCATCCACGAAATCACTGAAGTCACACGAGAAAAAAGGACCATGGAGGATCCGCCATTTACTATTCAATTGTAATGTCGTAGGGGGGATTCGTGGCCCGTACACCAATTCCTTGGCGTAAAACCCTACGGTTCCCAGATGGGGTGACTTTTTAGCATACGCAATATTATTTNGGGGGGGGGGGGGGGGGGGATTCGTGGCCCGTACACCAATTCTTTGGCGTAAAACCCTACGGTTGTAGTACGAGTCTAGGCTCATTAGATGACAATAGGAGATCAGAGAGATCAAAGATGGTTATATGGACCTAAAATGGATGGTCTAAATCTGCTGGAAATGGGCTTCTCGGAAGTCCAAGCCATAGGCACATTGAATGCCTCCAAGGACGACCTCAACAAGGCTATTGCGTTTCTCTTTGGCGAAGTTGACGACACTGTTGGGTCTGGCTCGGAGCAGTCGCCTATACATGTGGAAACAGGTGCTGATGAGAGACTATGACTCCGTGGCGGTCTCCAACCCAAGCGATATCCCCGATTTCCTGAGAATGTCTCAGCTCGAGCTGAATTTGGACAATGCAGAGCTGTCCACCCTTCTGGAAAGCAATAGCAGTATCTAAGATAGCGCTAAAGGGTTGAATGTTGTCCGGAAAGAAGTGTATGAGGATAGCAGCAGCTCAGAGGATGAGGATGAAGTACCTGAAAGTGATACTGATGAGGCTTTTCCTCCCAGCGAGAAGTTGGAGTCCCACAAGTTTCCTGTTATTCTCATTAAGGAAAAGGCTCTTCGAACGTGGGTTCCTATCATTACAATTCTAGCAAACTTTCCGCCGTTTGTCAAAGCGCTAGAAAGTTCGGAAAGCTCGCTGTGGTATATCACCACGCAAAACCTAGCCCAGCAAATATTGCCTGCTGAATTCCCCACTGCCAAGTACGCTGACGAAGAGACGCTACTCAACATGATGAACTTCTTAACCACTCTCGATCCTGCTTTCAAGCCCAATTTTCGAGTCCACCGTGGTAAGTGTGGAAGATGATGTCCACAACGAGCTCGTCGTATTGGAAATCGAGGCTGAGTCCAGAAAACCTACGATCTATGAAACTCGTACGACGGTGTGGGAATACTGTCTCCTCTAGTCACTGGCTTATATGCACTCCCTCCATGGTACTACAGCATACCATAATCCGCTGTACTGTTTATAAGATAGTAAAGATACTCTCTAGCGATGACCCTATTACCTCTCTTTCTTCTCGTTCTTCTCTTTCTTTCTCTTCTACCTCTTTCTCTTTTTCTCCTCTGTTCCTCTCTCTTTCTCATTTTCCACCTCTTTTTCTCGTCTTTCTCGTCTTTCTCGTATCCCTACCTTTTTCCACCTCTCTTTCTTCTCTTTCTCATTAATAATCTGTGGGTCTTTTTGGGTGCTTTTTGGGTGCTTTTTGGGTGCTTTTTTGGGTCCTTTATAATGGTGCTTTTACTGTTGTCGACAGTTTATCAAGTTTGAATGGCAAACGTTTGACAACGCTTTGCTCATCTGTCTTTCTAAAATACCCTCTTTTTAATGACACTTCTAATCTCCTTAAAATTGGACCCTAACATGTGAAATTTTGGATGGCGATCCATATTCCTCATGCTAAAGGTAGGAAGTAATAATAAAAGATCAAAGGAATGCGTTTAAAGTAAACACTTTCTGGAAGACCATCAAAAAACGGTCGTTCCAGAACTTTTCCCTCGATTACATCCACCTTTTTCATATCGGCAACGAGGTCCGGTTCCTCATGCCCTTATCGAGTTGTCCACTCTGTGGAATGGAATGGACCTACGATAAGGTTCAGAAAGTACGCCACTGTTGGTTTGAGTGTGCAATCGCGCACGTTATTTGGCGGCTTACTGAGATTTCCCAACCTCTCAGTGTGGAGTATGCCGTTGGAAATGCTTATGCGGATCTTGTTCGTTTGGACAAGTTCTATTATTTCGTTAGGGTTTTGCTAACCCACCGCCGTCCTTCCAATGAGGATGGCATCACCCCCTTGACTGAAGATTTGGCTCGCAAGAAAGTCGCTTATTTTAAGCCGTTCTATCGACGACGATACTAATTCTACCCCTCAAGGATTATATCGACGGAATGCCTAGAAGGTGTTAGTCGTCTTGAATGTAAGAGATATGGACAATTCCATGATTAAGCTTGGGGTCCAGACTATTCAATCGGCAGTAACCACTCATGTCAACTTCACACTCGGGAAAGGAAAAAGAAAAGGAAAAAAAAAGGAAGAAGGAAAGGAAGAAAGCAAATACTCAAAAGTATGGGAAGGTAATACTCAAAAGTATGGGAAGGTTTTGTGGGGAATCGCGGTCTTATATATTCTTTTGGAATTGCAGCCAATGCACGCGCGTGTCGCCACCCGATATGCACCTTGGGAAACCCCCGCACCAAATTGCAACCAACGGAATATATTAAAGCAGGTCTCCCCCCTTGTTTTCCCCTCCTTTTTCTACCACTCTCTTTCACTACATAGTGTCTCATATTTCTACATAGTGCCTCATACACTACATAGTGTACCGTCGGTGATGGGTCTTCAGTGATTGTGGGTTTGCCAGGATTGACTTTTGTGGGTGATTTAGTATTCTTTAGTGTTAGTCCTCTTGAATTTAAGAATCCCTCTATTCCGGTTGAACACAACAACACATATTTAACAGAATTAAATCTTAATTCGGAAAGACAGGTTATGTATCAAATAAAGAAAGACTTATTGACCTTTGTGGTGTCGTCGGATGGGTTGATAATGGGATCGACAATGTGGACACGCTCCTATGCCTAAGGATCTGAGATTCCGTGGTGGCACGGGATTGTTTTTTTTTTTGTCGCGGAAAGCAGCGTCGGTCTTGATTGATATTTGTTCGGTGGAGACCTCGTCTTGGCTCAGTGAAGTTTTCTCCGCCAAACTGGTCCGTATTGAACTATCAGTAGCTAGTTTGTTAGTTGTTAGGTAGTGAATCGACGAAATTGTAAAAAAAAAAAAAAAAATGTATAACTTTCAAGTTTGGAAACTTCAGAGTGTATAGCAGTGTAGTGTAGCTGGCGAGGGACTGCATGTTGTTCGTCCCAGTAATCATCAATACATTCGTTTTTTTTTTTTTTTTTTTTTTTTTTTTTTTGAAATGTAATGTTTTCTTTTTATTTCAAGATTATAATAAAGAAAGAAAAATTGAAAATGTTTATTGGATCCTCTCTTGACTTCACTTTGTCAGTTACTAATTAGACACGTCTATGTGCAGGAACTCATTAGAACCTCTCTTCTGTTTCCCTTTTGAATCGGGCTTTTTCCGGTCTCTCAATAAAATATACTATATCAGAATAATGCAAGTATCTTCAGACGCCTTTTTGTTTTCGACTGAATCTGCTATATAGGGTAATTCAAGGTCTGGTCCAGAATTGTACTATATGCAGGACCCATCATTTGTAGCTATTGGGTAATTATCCATTACAATTGCTAAAGCAGACAAACAAAATGATAATCGAAATAATGGGTGTTATTGATGGATAGTGGTTTAATTATAGTGTTCATTAGAGAGGAGGGGTAAAAAGATTGCAGCACCACAATTTCACACATGGTCTCCCACTGCATTACTCACTGTGGCCCTAAGTGGCTTGACTAACGTTGATCGGACGGGAAACAGTATTTTCCACTTGGTATGGCCGCAACCGAAAAATATATAAACAGAATTTGACAGGGGGTGTCAACTAGCATGCCCATCTGATAAACTCTACGATACAGAATATCTATTGAGTGTTAAAAACAATTCTACATTCTCTAATTCATCTTCATTCTTATCTTCATTCAGTACTGACTATAATCGTTTGCTCCGATTGTTGCTTAGAAAGCTCTGTTCAATGGCGATCCCACGGGCTTACCCTTGTAGAATTGCACCGTCTTGGCGGCTCTGTCAGCAACACCCTCGGCCGTGAACTCGAAGAACTTGTAAATGTCGTCGGCCTTACCGGAGGCACCAAATCTGTTCAAACCAAATTGCTCGTGAGAGTACTTGGACCAGCCGAAGGAAGACATCACCTCCACAGACATGATTGGCACGCCGTCAGGCAAAACAGACAATCTGTAGCTCTGGGTCTGTCTGTCGAAAGTGTGGAAGTCTGGCATCGACACAACATTGGCCTTGATTCCCTCGTCGGCCAACTTCTTGGCAGCGTCGATGGAGATCGAAACCTCGGATCCGGAAGACACAATGATAATGTCAGCCTTGTCTGCAGCCTTGTGGACGTAGTAACCACCCTTGGAGGCAGCCTCGATGGACGAGCCTTCCAAGTGAGGCAAGTTTTGTCTTGTCAAGGCAAGAATGTGTGGGGTTTCGGTGGACTCAAGAGCAGACTTGTAGGCAGCAGAGGTCTCGTTACCGTCTGCTGGTCTCCACACGGAAATGTTTGGAGTGGCTCTGAAGTGGGCCAATGTCTCAATAGGTTGATGTGTAGGTCCATCTTCTCCCAAACCAATGGAGTCGTGAGTGGCGATCCAGATCACTGGCAAGTGAGACAAAGCAGATAATCTCACGGCTCCAGCGGCGTAGGAAACAAAGTTCAAGAAAGTACCACCAAAGTTCTTGAAGTTACCACCAAAGGCAGCAATACCGTTCATGATGGCACCCATGGCGTGCTCTCTGACACCGTATCTGATGTAACGGCCGCTGTACTCACCCAACTTGGTGCTTGGGTGTTGGAAGTCCACCATGTCGGTGGTTCTGGTCAAGTTGGAGCCAGTCAAGTCAGCAGAACCACCAATGAGCTCTGGGATTTCAGGCACAAGCTTGGTCAAAACCATCTCGGACAACTTTCTGGTGGCCAATGGCTTGTCGTCCTTGGTGTAGGTAGGCAAGTGCTGGGTCCAGTTCTCAGGCAATTCACCCTTGAGTCTTCTGGCCAAAGCCTCACCGTCAGCACCGTTGCTCTTGATGTAGGACTCAACCTTCTTGTTCCACTCAGCCTCGGCAGCGGCACCTTGCTTGGCAATTTCTCCGTAGTAGTCGTAGACTTCTTGAGGAACCACAAAGGTCTCTTCTGGGTTGAAGCCCCACTTCTCCTTCAATTGCTTGACATCGTCAGCCTTCAATGGAGCACCGTGCACACCGTGGGTACCTTGTTGCAAGGAACCGAAACCAATGACAGTCTTCAAACGAATCAAGGTAGGGTTTTCGTTAGACTTGGCCGTCTTGATGGCGGCAGCAATGCCCTCCAAGTCGTCGTCACCGTGCTCAATGGTGATGAGGTCCCATCCGTAGGCCTCGTAACGCTTCATCACGTCTTCAGTGAAGGCCACGTTGGTGTCACCATCAATGGAGATTCTGTTGTCATCCCAGAAGGCAATGATGTTGTTCAACTTCAAGTGGCCAGCCAAGGAAGAGGCCTCGGACGAAACACCCTCCATAAGACATCCATCTCCCAAGAAAACGTAGATCCACGAGTCGGAAATCTCCGAGCTGTAGGTGGCAGCAAGCTGCTTTTGAGCAATGGCCAAACCAACGGCATTGGAGATACCCTGACCCAAAGGTCCAGTGGTGAGCTCAACACCTGGAACCTCGTGTCTCTCAGGGTGACCTGGGGTCTTGGAGTTGAGTTGTCTGAATTGCTTCAAGTCCTCAATGGACAACTCGAACCCGTAAAGGTGCAACATCGAGTACAAAAGGGCACAGGCGTGACCATTGGACAAGACAAATCTGTCTCTGTTGAGCCAATCAGGGTTCTTAGGGTTGAACTTCATTTCCTTCCAGACGGCATGGGCAGCAGGGGCCAAACCGAGAGGGGCTCCGGGGTGACCGGAGTTGGCCTTGGAGACAGCGTCAACTGCCAATAAACGGATGGTGGCGATTGCTTTTTGGTCAATGTCAGACATGATAAAAAATATGGAGGGGTGGGAGTTGGGGGAGGGAATGCGGAGCTTATATAGTTGTGCGGGAAAAAAAACCGGTGGCAAGGAGCGTGGGGGTTATTGCTGTATGAGAGAATCGAGGGCCTGAGACTGGGACACGAAATTCGAGGGCCCAACAGAATGCGCGAGTTCCGGTTTGGCAACACCAGGGGCCAAAGCAGGCAATAAAAGGGGGAAAAAAAGGCGGAAAAGGGCAGCAGGTGGCTGGATACGTATTAGGGATTTATAGATGGATGTAGGGAGTGCATGGGGGTTTGGGTTTGGGGGTTACTGGGAGGTGGAGGTTTCCGGGGAGACAAGTCGGGCCGAGTTTGGGGACGAGATCCGAAGGCACGGGTGTGCAAATTTGTATAGACCGGGTGGGTGGACTGGGCGAAATCCGAGGGCGAATTTTGGGTGAGTAAATGAGATCCGAGGGGGGGCGTGAGGTGCCGGAGCATTTTACGGCCGCACATTGGCAAGCACAATGCACCATTACGCACGCTCGCCCCGGATAAGGCTGCCCCGAAATCTGCCAGTAAGAAACCCCCGGAATTGACGGGGTTCCGAGGGGCAGGGGCAAACCACCCATTAAAATTCGGGGGGTTTGAGGCCACGTGCACGGATTTCCGGGTCACGTGAGCCCATTAAAGCCCCAACCCCAAAAAAGCTTGCTCGCCGCAAACCGCAAAGTTGCTGTGTCGTTTCTTTTCCGATCAAGTCCGAAAGATTACGGGGGACGTGCGCGGCCCAAAACGTCCCAGAGTTAACTTGCGCTAATCTTACTGTATACATCTTGCAAAGGCCGCAGGACAAAGTGCAGGGCAGGTCGAGGGCAGATCGCACGCCGGAACCGCATTAGGAAGGGCCGGTTCGTGCAAAAACGAAAAAAAACAAAAAAAACCCGTACACCAGCCAAGTTGCAACACGTCACGTGCAATCGCCACTCTCAAAAGGTCCATTACTCAGCCAGAACGTTCCAGACCATACTCCCTTACCAAGCACTTACAATTACCCTAACAATTTCCCCACCAAATGTTTCCATATTTCTAGATTTCCTTTTTTCACAACCGCCGCTCTAGCCACTTAAAACGGAGTTTTCCATCCCAGGAGGGATTGAATTACAGACGAAGTATTCTGTTCCTGAAAGGCCTAAAATACAGACGGAGACGAGACTCCCTAAACAAACGATCGCTAGGCCGGAGATGGAACCCCCGTTATCAAATAAACAATCTCCACAGAAGTGTTGCGCGTTATTGAATACTATCGCGTAAGATGGAACCTCTAAGACTTCTGTCACAATTAACTCTAACAAATCTTAGGGTGTACTGGTTTATCTCTAAACAAATACTAGGATTATTTCAAGGAATAGCTTTCTCTGCTTGAACTAAACTGATAGTCGTTGCTAATATTCTGACATAACAGGGTTGGGAGTTAACCATGTTCTGGGATGTTCAAAAAACACAGAGTTAGATTTGTTGTCTATTCGAGTACTGCAACACACCTTAGAGGAATCTCTGGGGATTCATGTAATCAGGCGAGTTTGTTACCTCTTGCGATGTGGAAATGGATATAGAAAGGTGGACTGTATGCAGGTCATGCAGCAGGTCATGCAGCAGTACACGAGAAAAGATTAGTTGCCTGGACACACACAGACAATAACTAGTTGATATTTGGTATAGCGTATATGAACCATAGCCACTCTGCAAGTACCAAATTAGGCTTGGTTGGTTGCGATTGCTGGAACCCGAAAAAGAGACCCCAAGCGGACCTGCAGATACGAGTATCCTGCAGATAGACTCTATGGTGTGCAGCCCACCACACCTTTTAATTTAAAACGAGACTTGTCCCCATATTACTAAATCTATAGGGTGTACGGGTATTTCTTGACCAGTTCCCAAAAAAAATCTTACGTCGACTAACATTGTATCAGCTATAAAATCGCAGGCCCAAGTAAGAAGAGAGGGTAAGGTGTCTTCAAACTGAACTGGTAATTCTTGCTGATATTCTAAAATAAGAGGCACACGGAAATATATTCCCTCAGCTGGGAATTACGTCACCTCATCTCATCGCTAGAGTCTCGGTTCGAGATTGTTCAAGTCGGAGTCATTCGACTCTAATTCACCCACATCGAGATATACTCCCCCTGAAGTGGCAGGAGGTTTAAGATCACACTGGTGTGGTATCTCAGAACTTTCTTCCTCAACCATTGGATCATCGGAGCAAATTCATAAAAAAAAAGCCACTAAATGAGCCATCCAAAAAACTCTGGCTTCTTTCTGGTCTTGTCAATTCGGAATCTTATCCTGAAAAGCCACTATGAGTATTTTAAAAAAGAAGGACGGAGCCATTGGCTTTGGGAAGTGATAAGTTTGGTGAAAGTTCTCTATAATCCTGTATATAACAATAACGGTACTATAAAAGAAATCCGTAAATAAATAGAAGGACCTAAACTTATGTAAGCAGCGAAATCCTGTATAAAAGAATGTATCTATACTAAAACCACAATCAATACCAATCCCGATCCAGAAGACTTCATCTTATGTACAGGAAAACTTCGTTAAGAAAAACTTAGTTAATTGGGTTTACGTTTCTCAGCTGGAATATTCTCTGGTCTTTTCTCAATGTTAATATTAGGTTCATGGATTCTTAGGGTGTACTGGTCTATTTTATTTAAACGATATTATTCGGAGGATCCTCACAAGCTTCGTTCGCCCGTACGGATTGGTCGGGCCCGTCGGACATGTTTCCCGAATAGGAATCATATCCTTGAACCGCGTAGCATCTCCATAAACAGTGGCCAGCGAGCTGAATCCAAAGCTTTTCATCCCGGCGTGTTTCATCGTGGTATGGAGGTTGGTCGTGCCCCGCACATTATTGGCATAGTCTAAGGGGATCTTGGTGGATTCGCCCACGGCTTTCAAGGAGGCAAAATGGATCACGGACGAAATGTTGTAAAGCTCAAAGACTTTGGCAAGCGCTTAGGAGTCACAGATATCCACGTGATGGAACGGCACGTGATGGAACGGCACGTGAATTATAGACAATTAGTGGGAGTAAGTGGGTTTGACAAGAATCAACTTTTAATGAACATTTAACAATGCCCCTATTTTATAACCCACATATTCCCAAATCTCTTGCTCTTACCTGGATTTCTTGGTGACCTAAATTCATTAATTTTGAATGTTTCAGAACCTTCTTTAGCCACGTTTTAATATGCAGGATGAGAAATACTTAGATATTTTTCATGGGTTTCCAAGCGACTGAAGCAACCCATACTGAACTGAGCAGACCTGATGTGACCTGGATGATTATATTTTCCCAGAATGTTCTGTTAAATTATGGATAACATCCATGAAACATCCATGAAACATCCATGAAACATCCATGAAACATCCATGAAACATCCATACATCCATGAACCATTTCTAAAACATGAACCATTTCTAAAACATGAAACCAGTAATCAGGGAAGCATAAAATATGAAAAAGAAACAGGAGCTCAGGGAAACAGACATACAAATAGATATGAAAATATCAGGCTCATTTTTGTACTGGTGTAGGCTTGTTTCTTCCTGGGCGTGCGCGAACCATAGAAGCGAAGAGGGCAGTCCACTCTTTACCATATTTCGCTTGAACACTAGAAACGGACTCCGGATCTCCCAGCATGAGATCAAAAAGATCAGTAGGGGAAGACGGTGAGAAGCATTGATTGAGGACTGAAAAGGACTGAATATGGGGAAGCTTTCAATACGAACAGATCTTTGACAAATTAAGAATACAAGAAAGGTCCTATCAACACTATAAATCAAGTTGTCAATGATTCAAGAATTCATGAATTCCATTCAACTTCTTTATTTATTATAAGTTTGAAGTGAGACTGGATGAGAGGTACAGATTGTTGCGCGTTTGAATAAACGCGGTCATAATCTGGCACGTGAGTCTCATTGGCTTCCAATAACGCCTTTAAGTAGGGAACTTCGGTAGTCATTTCTTTGCTTGTATTTATTGATTTCTAGTCTAGGGAATCCTTATTCCTTATCACAAGCTAAACTTATCTGATGATCTCTTTCAATAAGGTGGAAAACCACCCACCTTATATATCCAACTGAATGGCCTAGATCCTTCGGAGAATAGTTCAAGGAAGAGAACAGTAGAATACGCTGTAAAAAAAAAACGCTGTAAAAAACTGGGGGGATCGCCTATTTATATACCGCAGGAACAGGCGGTTTTGTGGCGGCACAAATATGAAACGAGCGGGGCGTGCGAATATAAATTGCAGCCAAATCCGCTTCTCAATACTTCCACCCTTTTTTTTCACCACACCCTCTTTTTTCAACACGACCCGGCAGCTTTTATCCCTCATGTGTGATTCCATCAGGGAGCTGTCATTGGTCGCTGGCAACTCCTCCTCGGAGCTATCGCCCCTTCCTCGGAGTTATCGCCCCTTCGTGACCGACTCTGCGTGAGGGGATATTATCAGAGATCATTCCTTGGTTCCAGATACTCCACTTGTTGGCTTTCTACCCAACAATGGCACTTACCCCGTGTTTCATCTGTATACCCCGCAAACCAAACTGAGGAGTACATTCTCCTCTTCTCAAGTTTCGGTATGCAGTACATATGAGACGTGCGAGTCTCATATGTTCAACACTAGTAGGTTCAAGTGGAGATTGAGAAAGGCAGTTGTTTCTTATGGTTCGTAGTAGACCTGATTGTATTTTTCCCAATCCCGTCCCGCTCGCCAAGGTTCATTACACAACTTCACAATCCCACTTCTAAGGGTTCATTACCGTTCTCACAATCCAGAGGCTTGCATGGGGTTCATTGCCGAATAGGCTCAGACCAGTACACCAATCACAAGAACTTCTCTGTCTTTGCTCAATCTCTCACTTTCACCTGCTATTTCAGTTAGTAGTTATAATTATGACAAGAGGCCCTGTCATTTTCCCAGTCTTTTTTCCATTTTTTTTCGTTCTTCTTTTTCTTTCAATGAATGGTGGCATGCACGGTGTTCTGTCATTTCTACATTTCCACATATTCACTAACCACTACTATTATTACAAGACTCTACTCTATAGTGTCACTGCAACACTACTATGGACCATACCCCTATACCTTTAACATCTTTAATTGGCACTATCAGCCTCTACTAATTGACACTATAGACTTGGACCATTATTCCAATTATAGAAGTGGTGACGGTAATGGATAAGGACAGACAGTATGCGAATACCCACCCAGCAGCTCTCGAGAGACTAGTTTAGGTGGAGTAAAGTAGTAGAACAATATAGAGTAATCCAGGTAGAGACGGTATAGAGTTCAGAGTAGAGTATAGTCTAAAGTGGAGTACAGAGTGTAGAGTTTAATATAGAGTATATTATAGAGCTTGGTGTAGAGTGCAGAATCGAGTAAAACGTATAGTAAAAAAATGGAGTAGAGTAAAGTAGATGGAGAATATAGAATAAGCCCAAAGTGATATCTAAACCTACCGTCTTCACATGTTCATATATTCAGGTCTATTTTTTAGTAAACCATTGGCTTGTCTATTTCCTGATACTTCTGGCACTTGATAGACTATCCACTTTATTAGATAATCACCAGTCAGTCAGTCAGTCTTCCTTCATTCATTGCATTCATTTAGTCAGTCAGTCACTTTTTTCAGTCGTTTTTGTCAGTCGTTTTTGTCAGTCGTTTTTGTCAGTCGTTTTTGTCAGTCGTTTTTGTCAGTCGTTTTTGTCAGTCGATTGTCAGTCTCAATAGTCTTCGATTAAGTCATAGTTATAGTCGTCTCTTTGTCTTGTGACTCCATGAGATTCGTAAAGGTGAGTCACGTAGCGCAGAGTCACTTGAGTGTAAGTGAGGTGCAACCGTTGGCGCGCACGGCTCACTACTTTGTAGAATGCAGTGAGACGGTCCATTTTTTGCAGCAATACCTCATGGGCCCGCAAATGAAGACATTCGTCTAAGAAGCCCTTCTGTGTGTTGAGCCTAGAACAGCCAATCATATTCTGTAATTCCTTGGAAAAAAATTTAATGGCCCGGAAGAAGACGTTTTGTGAACATGTTCTCGCATGTCTGTACTTTGCATGGAAGATCAAACGTGACCCCGATATATACACTTCAGACAAGTCTTAGGTCTGGAGAGTATAGACACTATGAGGACTGGAGAGTAATAGTTAGATTTCGATTGTTTCTTTTTGGTATTGGTCGTATATAAAGCTATAATATCAAAACCAATAAATCATTAATACATTTATCAGTAGATATAGCTGTAGCATGAACTTGCGGAGCCATACGTTCTGCCGGCCAAGGAGATGCCGTCGCCGTATTTCGGCAATTATAACGGCTCCGGGCCCGACTACGAGGAGTTCATCCATGATGAGAACGACCATGACAACAAGACGCTTAAGTCCGGGCCCTCGGAAGAAAGCGACACCCTCAACAGGGATTATTATTGTACATGTGTTCCAGAATTTATACCCTTTTGTTTTTTCGAGTTTATTTCAAGTCCGTTTCAGAAGGACCTAAGCAGGGTCTGAGAGGACTTGTTTCCAAGTTTATTATTTGCCCGAATGAGAAGTTCTTCTGCTGTTTCTGTTTCAAAGAGAAATACTCCTACTTCCCGTTTCAGAAGTGCTTATCTGCTCCCTGCTTCACTGTGTCAGTAGCTTGAACATGGCTTCAGGAATAGAAGGCTTTTTTTTGCTGCACAGCCACCGGTTTCTTTAGCTTCTCAAGGCCCAATAGGGATTCATGCCCCACCGCCACTTCGGGTCTCTTTTTGGTGGGGGATAATACTCTGATCTTTTCATGGAGCATTTCCGACTCTTTGTTCTGGAATTTGGGGGGTTTGGGTGGTCGGACAAATTCCGGTTTCTCTCCTTTTCTAATATCATTTTCCATCTCCAAGATACTCTAAATGCGTCCTCCAGGGTGGTTATTCTCGGGACTTGGGGACTTGTCTCTACCATTTTTGATTCTACCATGAACCAATAAATCATTAATACATTTATTAGTAGATATATTCTAACCTAAGAATTTAGCATATTTAGTTGTAGCATGAATAATAAGAGTTTTATATGAATTTTAACCCTACCCCGCATGTCTTATCAGTATGGCACATGCGCCACGTTCCATGGGAAGGAGCTGCAGTTTGGTGGAGTGAATGTCATGTCGTCCAAAGGCGTTTGTGGGGTCAACGAGATCGGCGAGATCTTCTGCTACCGGCAAACCCAGCCTCTGCAGTACCAATGTTCATATGACGACGCCGAAAAAAAAAAAAAAAAACTTTCTTATGGCGGAAAGTCCGACTGGTGTACTGGTGTTTCAGTCATGACCATAAGGAATGGGACGGGCCGGTTTTCAGCCAATTCCCTTGATGTTGTCTGATGGAAAATGGGATTCTTATTTATAAATCCCATTAAACTATTTTTTATTTTATAATCATCTTTAGAATCAATCACACCTATAATCTTATATATTTTGGGTTTAGTATATTGAATTCATTTCATCCTTTATATGAAATTCGGTTAGACATAGAGGGCAAGCATTGATCAGAATGGCTTAAAAGATCTGTAGAACGTAGAATAATACTAATACTAAAACTACTAAATAGACACAATAGAGTATGATGTATAGAGTGTGATGTCACATTAAGAATCATACTACTATTACTAATACTGACCACTATGACTGCTGTTTTTCGATACACCACCGTCTGTCTTCTCCCCTCACTGTTGGAGTGTACACTGAACTGATAAGCTGGAGTGTACACTGAACTGATAAGCTGGATTGAGATGGAACTTCTACTCTGAGAAATGCGACCTGAGGAAAGGGTTGCATCTGGAATTTTATGGTGTACGTTTGTCGCTGCACTTTCTCGGTGTGCTTTGTCGGTGTGCTTGGTCTGGACATGAATACGTGTAGTGGTTAATGGCGACACCTCTAGCATGTTTGGAATATTCATGAGTTTCACCACAGGAATCTTCATCCGGCATGTTTCTAATAGACCTTCTTTGGCCGTTCATTAAACCAATGGGTATTGGACGACGAATCCAAGGAAAATCAGGGAAATACCAAGACATTTCCGGTCCCGTTGCTTCCCAAACGAGCGGCTTATACCGAACCAAAATTGATTATTTCAATTAAACCTGGAGTCTAGTTTTGTCTCTTTCGATCCAAGTCTACCTCAAATAACCCACCGTTTCCGAATCAATTGTGGTTGTTTTCCGATCAGTCAGTTCAGATCTATAGCTTATTATGTACGCCCGTTCATCGCTATATCTGATAGTTCATCGCTATATCTGATAGTTCATCGCTATTCTGATAGTTCATCGCTATTCTAATAGTTCATCGATATCACATGGTACTTGGTATTTAAATCACCTTTGCTGACCAGTACTGCCAACTGGCTGGGAAAACTGGAAAATCGGTTAGACATAGAGGGCAAGCATTGATCAGAATGGCTTAAAGGATCTGTAGAACGTATAAGAAATATGGAAGAATAAAAGGTAATAAGAATCAGATTTAGAGGGATAAAAAAAATACTAAGAAAGCATTAAAACTAGAGATGAAGGCTATGGTAGCGACATGGATTTTGCTTGGAAAGAGTCATGATTGCCGCTTGGAAAAAGGAATGATATCGCCTGGAACCTTAATGACAATAGCTTCAAAAGGTAATGAATATGGCTTGGAAAAAGTAATGAAAATGGCTTGGAAAAAGTAATAAGTATTGTTTGGAATCAGGGGGGGTGCGGTCGCTTATATATGTTTCGCGGCATGCGGCTCCTGCATGGAGGGTGGCTGCAAATATACCGGGCGGGGGTGCGAAAAGGAAGTGTCTATAAAAAGGCCCGCTCCCCCCCAAAATTTCTCGCCCCTCATTTTTTTTGCTCTACTCCCCTTTTTAATGCTTTTTCCTTGGATCCTGCGTGAAGTTTTTTATTCCCGGAATAGCGAGTCTAAAAAGACAAATGAACTTGCCGTCTATTGTTAGGGTGTACTGGTCTATTTTCAGGGGCAATACTGGAAATCCATCCAGAAATCGGGACTTAACCAGAAACAAAAATGGGACTGATTCAATAAACCGAAACAGGGTCTGATTCAGAAACAACCAAAAATCTACTGAGAATGACCGAAGAATGAGCGAGAAATTGGTGGGAAAGTCCAAGGAAAAGAAAATGGTCTAGTTTGAAACGAGTCTCTGGTTCATCCAAGTCTATCCCATCTTTGAATCCCAACCCCTCATTTCCAACTTGACGTTTTCGACTTGTCATTTCCAACTTTCAAAGACCCCTAGGTTCTCCACTGAATCGAAGGATTACCAATTCATTCTAGCATTAGGTCTCAAGAGAACATCACTTCCAGATTCACCAAAGTATTGAGTCAAGATAGACCAGTACACCCTAAGAAAACATTAAGACTAGAGATGAAGGCTAAGGTAGCAACATGGATCTTATCCTATTGCCAGTACACCCTAAGTATTGGGGGAAAGGGAGAAAGTGTTGCGCGTTAGCATAAACTTTCGCGTAAGATGGAACACTTATCTCGTTGCTCTTTAGTAACTCTATTAAGTGTGGAACTTCAGTAATCATATTAGTCATTTGTATTCTGTTGTTTGCTAACTTAGTACTGGAGATAGACCAGTACACCCTCTACATAAGGGCGACTGGCTCGCCTCTTACATATTCTCTCAGGGAGAGAACACGTACCTCTTAGTTAGACGACCCTCGTCTAAAGAGAGTTAGACGAGAGCTCTATGATTGGCTAGATGAACACAGACCAACATTGTTCTTTCCAGTAATGTCTAAGTAGTTTAATCTGAAACATACTGCATAAGCATGGAATGCTTATGCGACGTGAATCTTTGGGATTTCATCCGTTTTTCCGGGCTAAAAAGAGCCCATGAACCTTTTGATTGATAGTATTCCAAAAAACAACAACTAGAAAAAAGGTCCCAATGTTTTATTTTTTGGGGGCATTCCGGCTCTACAGAATAACCATTGGTTTAACCGTGTAATCTCCATGGCGTGTATATAACAAATTGTATCTGCGTGAAGAAACTGTGCGTGAAGAAATCGGCGAAAAATCGGCGAAAAATCGGCGAAAAATCGGCGAAAAATCGGTCGAGAAGAAAATCAAATATGCGTTAAGAAAAGGACGCTGCAATTCCTGGTTTTGGAAAATGAACAATTTAGGAGGTGGGTCTATTTTTAGAACATGGGATTGTTCATGTGTAACAATAGAAGAATGCGCCTTGCGCTGAGTTTGCATGAAAGAGAGATGTTGCAACCAAGTTCGCGGCGCGCCTGCACACAGCGAGGCCACCCATTGAATGTAAATGTGTTGAGAGATATTTTTCCAAATCCGGACACTACAAACCAATAATGGATTCGGGACGGGCGGTACAATTTCTTGGCAGTTTACAAAAAGCCGTTTACAAAAAGGATGGTGCAATAAGATTTGGGCTATATAAACATGCCTTGTCCCCCCCCCTCACCCCATATTCGCTCGCTTTATTTTACCCATCAAAACCCAGGTTCTTTCTCTTTTATGATAAATGTGCTGGAGGTTATTCCCTGAATGGAATAACTGAACATAATCATAGGGATGTCAAGTCCAAGTTGTTTTCTTGAACTTGGGCCAGAAATATGGCCAGTCCCTATTTGGAACGAGATCCAGAATGGTTTGACTTAGTGACCAATTGTTTCTCTTTAATCTTGAGCTGTTTGATCCGACTCTTAAAGAAATTTGGTCCAGAAGATCGGAAGTATTTGGGGGCGGCGGATTGGTAAGGGGGCTTCTGCTCGCTAAAGCTGAGGTGTTGCCTCACCTTTGGCTTGTAGTACCCCTTTGCCAGTGCATATTCCTCCTTCGGTAGTGGCTGTGGTGCCCAGATAAAGAGCGGAATAAGAAGTTGATATAAGGAGTAAGGTTGACCTTTTGTTCCATGCTGCATGGCAGAAAATATGCCTTGTTGATGAGGGAAAAGATTCCATGCTGGATGGCATGGGTTGATCGAGAGGATTCTTCCATTTCGGTAAGGAAACCCCACCACATCAAGACTTTGGCTTCATATCCGTTAATAATAGCCCGTCTTGCGGGTAGGTTTTTGAGATGAAGAAGCGACGCCATCTGGATATTCCCTCAAACGAGTGTGTAATACCAGTTGCTTCATGGGGTGTACTGGTCTATCCAACATGATTTTTCTTTCATTAACAAGCTTATCTACTAAAAAGTTCCCTTTTATTGTGAATTCTTTTGTAGTAGGTCTTTGAACTTGAACTAATGCTGAAATAGGTATAGAGTAACCAGAAGAATCTTTAACCGCTTCCATATCTTTTTTACATGTTGTACAAGATCATCTGTCGAAATAGTCCGTACTAAAACCACTGGATGATTGGCTGGATATGCCAAATCAATTCCATATATCGTGGTTTCCCCTTTCTTAGTTTCATCTATCTTCGTTTCGTCTCTTAACATCGCTCTGTCAGTTTTAGGCTTTGTTCCATGACTGAGGAGACTCAAGTACTTGTAGAAAAAAGGCTAATAAAAAAAGCCTTTGCAAGTCGCAGCAGGATGGGGGGCGGCTTTATATATTAGTGAGGCGACGTTTTCGCAGCCTCCTGCAAGCCCCTGAGCACTGTGCATTTGTGTCAGATTTCGCACTCCTCAACTATAAAAGGAGGCCATTCCCCCGTCCGCTTTTCTTCTAATTTTTTCTATCATTTTTTATCTCTCTTTATAATGCAATTCAATACACTTCTCAGTCACCATTTCGGTATTACTGTGTTAATATAATCTACTCTACGATTCTATAGTGAGTCTTTATAATGTAAAGATGGCCTAGAAAATTGAACTTTGTCTTCTTTTACATTATTACCATATCAATAAATACATATTGGAATCTTATGACTAACGACATTATACCTCATTGACATACCTCATGACATTATTACATATTGAGATCAGAAACAGGATCCGGGGAAATCATAACGTCCCTATTCGATTTCGTATTACCTATTACATTATTATATATTGACCCAGCCCCCTGGAGAATTATATTGATAGATTTTTTGGATATGTTTTCGCAGAAAAATATGTCCAAATTTGATTGATTGTGATATTGATTGACCTGCGTGCCATTGACACATCAAGAATCAGCCAAGAAACAGTGGACCATCAAAAAATGACCATATGGTCCTGTATAGGCTGTTTTTAGATGCAGGAGCAGAGACTTCCATATAAGCACCTCAAAACGTTTTTCCATTCCATTAATCCACGTTATCTCTCGCACCTTCCGTGATGAAACCAAAACCATGTGATTCATGATGAGCGGGTCCTCCTTCTTATATAGTCACCGTACCCTCCCTGGTGGCTTTCAGCGGATCCTGCATGTAAGCGACTTTGACATGTTCCGAAAATTAATACATAGAATTAGACAAAATTAGACAAAATTAGACAAAATTAGACAAATTGGTCAAAATTAGACATTGTTAGAAAAAATTACCCAAAAAATATCTTTCATGCAAGTTACATCAGAACAAGAATTAAAACACTGAAAATTGTAAATGGCTATAATGGTAAGCGGTGTGCTATGAGACTATACTGTTACTGTACGTTAGTGGTATGGTTGAATATTTACTTGGACAATTTATGAGGCGCGCACGACCCTCACCAAAACAACTGGACATAAGAGATGTCCGTTCAACAGAACTAGTATAATATACCTAACAGGAATATATGGCTGCTACTAATCTTATAGGCGTTTCGTTAAAATAATAAATCTATCTATGCGTGATGCAAATGTCCTGCTGTATGCAGTGCGGCACTAAGCCAATGTCCAGTCAGTCCCAGTCAGTCCCAGAATTTTCGTAATCACTCCCAGAATTTCCAGTAGTCAGTCCCGGAATTTTAGTCAATACCTGTCGGTACAGTCAGTCCCAGAACTTCCAGTATGAGTTGGTCAGAACTTCCAATGGCCAGTCCAGCGACGATATTGTCAATGAGATCCAGTGATTCAATGACCAGACCGTAGATCCGGGGTGTACTGTCCAGTACCGGGAAATACCCGTATTCCAAGTAATAGTAAGACAGACAATAATCAAATCGGGACAATCAGTACCAAGACAATGTCCAAATCGGGACAATCAGTACCAAAGACAATGATCCAATCGGGACATTGATCAAATCAGGACAATGACTAACAAAGGATCCTGTAGTACCAGACCATGGATTCAGTCAGCCCGGTTCACTTCCAAAAGGTTAAGAAGAACCGAGCCAAAATATTCATAGAATATTTTGGTAGCATCTTCTTCTGCTTCCGCCAAAATATTCATAGAATATCCGGGAATCTTCTTCTGCTTCCGCCAGAAGATTCTGGATTACCTCCCGACATCAAGGGTAAACGAGCCAATGGACTCGTCGTCCGGGGCATCCACGCTTGCCGTCTCGGTGCACATCTCTCGTTCCCGGCGGGTGGACGTGGCACGGTGGATCTCGCCGATATCGGAATCCACATCTGAATCCGAATCCACCAAAGCCTCGGCCGATCGAAACACATCCTCGGATTCGGGCACCTCCGTGGACTCGAGCGTATTGGTTTCAAACGTGCACTCGGTCTCCCGCACCTCCGTCTTGGGGTCGTCCAGGTTCCATGCCGTGCTGGACGATTGGTTCCATGCTGAACCCATCGACGTATCATGCGAGTGAGAAACGTTCCCGTCTTCATCGTCCTCCTCCTCGTCCTCCGCGATCTTGCCCACGTTAACCAACCGAGGCTGCGCCTTGATGGCCGTCATGGTGCTCCGCACCTGCGGGCCGGCGCTTTGCTGGTGGACAATCAGAGCGTTATCTATGCCCGTTAAGTCTGAAAAGACAGAGTCTTCCGCCAGGTAAATGGACCCCGTATTGTTGCGGGTGGCCCGGATCGTCACGCCGGGGATATAAGCGATGGGGAGGATGTTCAGCGCATTGGTCGTGGAGGCCGTGGTCTCCATGGAAAAACGCCGTTTATCCGTGTACCCAAGCGCCTCGCCAAGGCCACGAAGACCGGCGCCAACGCCGTCTCCTGAACCTGTCGAAACCCCGGCCCCAACGCCTGTCCCGGCCCCAACGCCACCACTCCCTCCAGCACCATTGGTCTTGCCCCTCTTTCCCCGTAAATGGTACCCCGGAGGCCGCGTGAACGAGTCGTAGGACGAGATCGGCGCCTGTTTCCCCACCGACTGCATCAGCTGCACCCTCTGGGCTCTGGGGCGTTCTTTTTCGCCCGAGGCCAGGTCATCGTCAAACCCGGCGTTGCCGGCGCTAGCACTGCCAAAGTAAGATTCGTCATCCAAGTTGATCTCCGTGGTAAGCGCCTTTTTCTTGCGGTACACGAGCAAGTAGTAGAGCCCGAGCACCACCAAAATCACCGCCACGCCGCCCACCACGCCACCAACAATGCCCCCGACGGGCGTGCTTGATGACGGCACACTGCTACTATCAACACACACGTATTCGGCACACGAGGAGCACGTCCGCGTGCGGAGATTGCACTCCTGGCCCGACGGACACCGGGGACACGACGAGACGGTGCTGGGGCAACTCACACACCCACCAGACTCGGAGGATTGCCGGTTGGATGACGAGGCATCCGCCCGGGGTCGTAGCACACTGTGCTCGAAGTTCATTAGACTTGGGGAGGTTGGGAAAAGTGGAACGGTCTAGAACGGTCTGAAAGTTGAAACAGACGTGGAACCAACGTGAAACAAAGTGGATTGGTCTAGAACGGTCTGCAACGTGGGACAATCCTGAAACAATCCTGGAACAATCCTGAAACTAACGTGAAACACTGAAACACTGAAACAAACTAACTTGGGATGATTCCGAGGATCGCGATCTGTTAAGAATGATCTGGGATGGATGGGTGTGGGGCGGTAAAAAAACGGATGACACACAAACAGAAAACAGAAAGTCAAATGCGAACGGGATCTGAAACAAGGCTGAAACAAGGCTGAAACACTGGTGAAACCAAAGGGTTTGTGCTTTAAAGTATAAAGAAAGAATGCAGTCTTTGAAAGCTGGCAAGGTGGGCTAAGATAGACGGAGAAAAGGCGCGGTGTGTACAGCGCATGCAGGACGCTGCGGCACCTAACACATGATCTCCTTCGGACACGTGACCTTATTTTTTGCCGGCTAAAGGGGGCGCATGTATCATGACGTTACGTGCAGGTATTACAGATGGCTGAAACAGTTCCTTGGGCTTTATGTGCAGGCCATAACATTTCATATACTATTTTTATATTCTCGAGGTTATTGACGGGATTTTGGGTTCTACAAAGCTAATTTGCACCTGCATGATGGGTGAGCCGTCTAGCCCGCGCGTGATGGCGCCTTATCGGTACGACCTGTATGTAGGGTCAAGTGTGTGCACTTCTGCGTTGAAAGATGTGTTATCATGCACTCCTGCGGCCCCCCAAAAAAAAAAAACCCGTATTCATGCAGGCACAGTATCAAAAGACAATGTCCCCAATAAAACCCCATCACAGTCCCTTATAAATTATGATGCTACTTCTAATGGCCCATTACAAGATCGTATCTCATTAGTGTCCTATCTTCTCTAGAACGTCCGCTTCAACTCCGCCTTAAACTCAAAGTTATCCTTCCTCCGAACCAACCAACTGCTCTCATAGTCAAAGTACTTGTAACTTCCCTTTTCGGCATCGCCCGCATTCGTTTCAAGGTTGAACGCAGACTGTCTCTTCACCTTCTCCTCCTTGGAAAACCATTGCTTGGTCTCCACGTTCATCACCCACCCCCGGCGGCTGAGCTCCTTGGCCGCATTGTATTTGGCCAAATTATCCACGCCCTCGTTGTAGTAAAAGCAAAAGAATAACGTATCCGTGTCGAATTTTCTCATGATGGCCATGGAGTTCAACTCGTACATTGGTTCCTGCGGATAGTCCACCGACGATGGGTGCACGTTGGTGGGGTTGTATTGGCGGGGTTTTTCCAGGTCAAACGAGTCGGGGCAGTTGAGGAGCGAGGCCTCGAGCTGCTGGGAGATTTCCGAAAACGGAAGCGGATTGTTCAATCTCCGGTGTGCAAGAGCAGCTGCTCCGGAGGGTGGCCCTTTCCGTTCAGGGCCCATATCGGGCGAAACCAGGCTAGGGTTGCGGAGACTGGAGCTGGATTGGTTCTTGTTAAGAAGCTTGATCGATGGCGAGTTGGATTGTGACTCACTTTGCGCCTGGGCAATGTTATTAGAGGCTTGGTTCTGATTCTGGTTTTGGGGCTGGTTCTGATTCTGGTTCTGGGGCTGGTTCTGATTCTGGTTCTGGTTCTGATTCTGGTTCTGGTCGTTCGACGCTTGTACAATGGCCTTCTTCTTGAGTTCCTCGGCCACGGTCGGTTTGCCGGCTCGGAGGCTTGTATTTGGACCTTGACTCACTGGAGTGGTTGGAGTGCCTTGAGATGCTGGGGTTCCTGGTTTGGAATGAGTATTCAAGCCTGGAGGTGGGGCTCTTGAAGGAGCCGTGGCAGGAACAACCCCTGCGCCCGAAGTAGAATTGGATCCAGATGGGGCAGAGTGGCCTCGTGACCCTTGGAGCTGGGAACTTGACCACGAATTGGGAGGAGGAGGAGTAGCATTGAGCGACCCCACCTTGCGTCCCTCCTTTTCACTCTTTTCCGTCTTTTCACTCTTTTCTGGCTTTTCTGGCTTTTCCACTTTATCACTCTTTTCACTCTTTTCAACCTTCTCCACCTTATCGCTCTTTTCAATCTTGTCAGTCTTTTCCCTCTTTTGGCCATCAATTGGAGGTTCCTCTGGAAAAGTCACCACTTCCAACGACTCGTCCAAGTCCAAAGTATCGTAGAAATCGTCGTACTCCACAAAGTCCGGCAGCTGGTTGTTCTCGAGGTAGTAGTCCAAATCATCCTTGATATCGTCAATACGTTCCGGAGCCAATTGGTCATTATCAAGGTTCCGGAGAATCAACTCCAACTTGGCCACGTGTCCGTTGTTGCGCTCGATCTTCATGGCCAAATCCTCAATCACCGCCTGTGTGGATGGCGACTTCTTCTTGTGCAGAAGCTGGGCACTCTCCGCAACCAAAAGCTCCGATTGGTGGTTCAAATCCTCCAACGCCTCGGTAATGTACCGCAGGGCCTCATTCTTCTTGGCCTCGTCCAACCCACGGGCCCCCAACTTGGCCTGCATTTCCAACCCTTCATTGGAAAATTGTTTCAACTTGGAGATCTTCTCCACCTCTTTGAACCGCTCCATGGCGTTCTCAATCCGGCTCCGGCTTTCTTGCAACGCCGCCCGATCGAGCTTATTGCTCTGGTCGCCCGACCATTGCTTGACCTGGTCCCGCGACCGCTGCAATTTCTTAATCTCTTTGCGGAGATCGCCCTCCAATTTGTCCTTTAGACTAGGGTTGTCGGTGGCACCGATTTTGTCGTGGATTTCGTCGAATTGTTGTAACCCTTCGGTGACTTTTTTCTGGAGCTTGTCAAACTCTTGTTGTAGTTTTCGTGAACTCATTGGTGGGGATGAATTGTGATGGTTTGCCGGCGAAACGTTTGCTGTGGCTGCTGTTGTGTGAGTCTTTGGTGTGGGTGTAGATGTAGTGAGAATTTATTGGTGCGCGCACGGCCAACAGTATAGAACCCGACGTATTAAAGATGAACTTATGGTAGATCCCATCAAATTTTCAAACAATTTCGAGTTTCCAGATCGGGTTCAGATCGGGTTCAGCCCGTTTTCAAGTTATTTCGATCTGTTTCAAATTGCTTGATCTATTTCAAATTGCTTGATCTGCGCACTTAAAATGATTCTTTTTGTTTCAAGGTCTTGTATTTGATGCACTAGGCTGTGAGATTATAGCATTACTAGTGAGTTGATAGCAAAGTGTAGAGGTTAGTTGTAAAAATTAATTTAGAAAATTGGGGGATTCTTCTTGGTATTTATCCATCTGGGTTTCAGATTCGGTGGCGTGGGCTGCATTTGTGTGCATGCGCTTTTGTGGCATCTTCCTGGTATAATTGCAGCATCTTCCGGGTATAAATTGCGGTATTTTCTGATATAAATTGCGACACCCCCCTGATATAAATTGCAGCATATTTTATAATATAATAAGAATTTTTCTAATTTACAATAATTCTATGTGGTGCCATGTTCAAGTCCAGTACCACAGGGGTAATGTCAAATGTGGCCCTTGGAGACCAGCATCATAGTTCTAGTTCGGTATACCAAAGGTTAGCCAGGATACGAATATCAGACTGAACATATTCAATTGTCTTTATAAAAAATCAGCATCCAAGAATCAGCATCCAAGAATCATCACATGTGAGCTCCATTAAGGCCCATCAATCAAAGGATCCAATCTATAAGAATCCAGCCAATAAGAATCAAATTTATAAGGCATTGCTATCACAATGGGGAGTAAGTGTGATCAGAATGGTGAGGAAATTGTGATTTGTTATCAGAATGGGACAATTGATATCAGAATGGAAAAATACCTATCAGAATGAGACATAAGTTGAACTCAGAAATTGATTTCAGAAATGGTGACAATTTCTTACTCTCCGAGTTCCTGCTTCAAGAACTCCTCGCAGAAATGGGAGATTTGCTTGAAGTTGATTTCAAAGCCATCACGGCCGCCATAATAAGGGTCCTCCACGACCATGGAATACTGAGGGTCGGTTTTCCATTCACCAAACATCTTCACCACGGTTTGACTATGGCGAGGCCGCATGTGGAGCAAATTACTCTTATTGGCCTCGTCCATACCAATGACATAATCAAACCGCTCAAAGTCAGAGCTGCTGATTTGCTGTGCTGCGTGTTTCACTGGCACCCCATGTTTCCGACACGTGCTGGCGGACCTGGAATCGGGGCTTTCGCCGATATGCCAGCCCGACGTGCCAAATGAATCAATCTCCTTGACCCTCAATTCGTACCCCATATCCTTGACCTTCTGTCGGAACACAGCCTCCGCCATCGGCGACCGGCAGCTATTGTTAGTACCATTCTCAAACTCAGTCAGTTCAAACCCAGTCAAACTCAGTCAAGCTCAGTCAGCTCTTTTGCAACATACATGTTTCCAAGACAAACAAACGCCACCGAAATCCCGTCACTCATGATTCAAGAAGTCAATTAGAGAATCAAAGACAATTGGAGACACTTAGAGTCGATTAGTCAATAACAGTTTATCAACAGTCAAACAGTCAAACAGTTTTCAATAATCAACAATACAATGTTCAATCAGGAATTTGATTGGGGAATGGGTTGTGTAAATAAAAAAGTGGTGTAAAGAAAGAAGTGGTGTTTAGTGGTGGGTTAGAGAAGTTATAGTGCATAATACTTCGGGTCGTGCGCGACCCATAAAATCAATAGTGTAATAATCAAAGGGGGAATGAATAGTATGTTAATAAAGAGGGGAATAAATAGTGAGCATAAAATACAGTGGAGCAGAAAAGATTTGGAGCCATTTCATTAAAGCTATTTTCAGTGATTATTGCAGTAGTAAAGCTATTTTCCAGTAGTTATTGCAGTAGTTAAGCTATCAAAGCAATCGGTAGTTTTTCAGCTACTTCATGTAGCCATCCTCGGTAGACTTCATGATTTCATGATTTCAGTAAACCTTCACCATCAGTAAAATCCAGACATTTCCATATCCAGAAATTCCATATCCAGAAATTTCCATATCCAGACATTTCCATATCCAGAGACATTTCCATATCTAGACATTTCCATGGATCCAAAATGATCCCATCATTAACCTCATTGGTCAGTTTGACGTTATTGTCTGTAGCATGACGTGAGCATAGCATAGACCAGTGTAGACCTTCAGCAATAGTATAGCATAGAAGTTTGGGAAAAGCTTCAGAGCAGTTTCAGAGCAGTTTCAGAGCAGCTGGAACTAAACATCAGTTTTAGAACAGCTTGGTCTAAACATCAGTTTTGTAGCATAAAACTTGCCTAGACCCTTCCCTCGACTTCTGATACCTTCCATAGAAGACGTTTTCATGGCTAGCCTATGAGCTGCACCGATACCCAATTGATTCAATCCGGAGGTTATGCCTGCAACTTGCCCATCCAGGCATTCCAGCTGTCCAACTCCAAAGGCTCGTTCATGCACCGCATAAAGTCGTCGCTCTTGTCCTCGCCAAAAAGCAAGTCGAGGTCATCGTCATCGCTTTTTCGCTTCATGCTCTCACGATCCTGGTATGTGATCTCCACCATCTCCGCACACTCGTCGAGAACATCAGTCCGGCTGAGCTCCTCCACGTAATCCACCAGCATGAATGCCGAAACAATGGCCTGCGGCTTGATGCTGCTGGTCCACCCCAGACTTTCCGAAAGAGGCGAGCTGATCTTGAAGGGTGAAGTGGCTTTGCTGGGCGAAAGTGGCCGGTGGTGGCCGTTCTTCGATGCCCCGCCCTTCTGGCTTCCTGCACTGTAAGGCCCCGATTTGTCGTCTTCTTCAGGAAGCCCCAAAAGGTTCGAAAGAGCCGAAAGACAGAACTTCTGCGGCGCCAGCTTGGAGAGTTCCCTGCGCCTCATCAACTTGGTATCCACGACGCCGGTATCAAACACATCCCGAGCAATCGGTAATGCATTATCGGAAACCGGCTTTTGCGATTGCGGAGACGCTTCGTTGGGCGTTCCCTTGTTGCTGGTGGCTGTTGGAATGCGAGGAGTAGGAACGGAATTGGGGGTTTTGATGGCATTGGCCAACGTGGCCGGCGTAGGTGCACTGGCTGCTGGGGTAGGTAACGCCGAGACCAGGGACTTTTGCTTTTTGCGGGCGGTGGTGGCTTTTCTCGACGGTGGTTTGGAGCCCTTGGGGGAGGTAGTACTGGGGATAATTGGGCTCAGACTAACGGCCATATTCTTTTGGTTCATCGGGTGAAGATTATTCCCAAGGTAATGGTTTTGAGCATTGGCCCCACTCACATTGCCCAAGTTCCCTGCTCCTCCAACATTCCCCACATTTCCCACATTCCCCATATTCGGATTCGGATTCTGGTTTTGGTTCTGATTCGGATTCTGGTTCGGGTTCTGGTTATTGAACCCATTGGTATTGAAATTTCCTGCACCTGTAGCATTAGGATGCTGGATGTGATTCACTGGTTGGTCTCCAAGTTGGCCCATCTGGCCCTGCATCTGTCCCTGCATTTGACCTTGCATTTGACCCGGAATTTGGCCCGGAATTTGGCCCAGATTTTGCATCCTTGCCTGCTGAGCTCTTCTCATGTTGATCTGCTCCTTGACGTAATCAAAATGCTTCTGATACTGAGCACTCATCTTCTCAAGCAACTCGGGCCCGGCAAGGTACACTCCACGCTGGAGATTGTCGATGATATTCTTGGTCATGTTCTTCATCTGGATCAACCTTCGCGTTCCCTCGATGTTCTTGGTAAGCACAAAGAAATAGCTAAGGATACTATCGACATTGGCATATTGCTGGGTCACGCGCACCATGAGCTCCGACACCCTCGCCTTATCTTTGTCGGATAAAAGCAAGGACACGTCTTTAAGCTGGACGGAACTGCGGGACACTTCCTCGAACAAAGTCCGCAATTTGGCCTTAAGTTCATCCGTAAGCGTAGGGAGAATGGATGCGGCCCGTTGAGCGGGGTTGGGAGTGTTGGCGTCTTTGGACGTGACTCCTGGCATGTTCGTCTGCATTGTGTTGCGTTGCATGTTCATGCCAGGGTTGAAGTTCTGGGCCAAGGGCTGGTTTCCTGCATTCTGGTTCATCAAGTTCATATTCCTCTGCATGTTCACGGGGATCTGGCCCTGGGTCTGGCCCTGGACTTGGCCTTGACTCTGGCCCTGATTCTGGCCTTGATTCTGGCCCTGATTCTGATGCATTTGACCTTGGTTTGGGCCCTGATTCTGATGCATTTGGCCCTGGTTCTGGTTTTGCTGGTTAATATTGAAATTCCCCAAAACATTTGAATTCTGTTGACCTTGGGGTGTATGCATCATAGAATTGGCCGGCTGAGACTTCTGCAGAGCCTTAAAAGCATTAAGTTTCTGATGGTAGATGTACTTGCGCACGAAATTCAGCTTCAGGGCCTGGTCCAAATTGGCGGAAACAGAGCCATTTTGCTGGAGCCGGCTTAAAAGAGCCATCGCATCGCCTGAATACTTCACAAGATCCTGCAGGGTGATGTGGATGTTGGCTGCTTTGGCAGCAGCAGCGTTGTTTTGGGCGGCCTGCTGTGGCACAGGGTTCTGCACATTTGCTGCCCCCTGAGCTCCACCCTGAGCCTTGTTCCGGAACGCCAGGTTCATTTGCATCGGGTTGGCCTGCATGTTGGGGGTATTGAGATGGCCCATGTTACCGATGTTATCCATGGCCAATTTCGTTTGGCTTTGGTTCTGGTTTTGGTTCTGGTTCTGGTTTTGATTCTGGTTCTGGTTCTGGTTCTGATTCTGATTCTGGTTCTGATTCTGGCCCATCTTGTTCTGGCCCATATTCTGGCCCATATTCAGGTTGGGCATATTCTGGCCCATATTCAGGTTAGGCATGTTCTGCCCCATTTGTCCATTGGCCAAGTAATTGGCCAGATCCGGTTGCATGCGCCTGAAATGAGCCATTTTCTCCTGCTGATTCTGCCTCAAGGCCAATTGGAAGTGTGCATTGTGGATTTCTTTGATGATGGGCATCGCCGAGGCAGGAATGATCTTTTTTTGGAAACAGTCGTAGATCTGCGTCCAGGTATTAATATTGGGAGGTAAGTTGGGCACTTTGGCAAGCAAAGCCGGCGGAATCGGCACGGTTCGAATCATAGTGCTAATTTGCTGGATCTGCTGCTGAGTAGGCTGAAGATGGGGCGATTGCTGAGCTTGTTGAGGCTGAGCTTGTGATTGGTGGGGCTGGTTCTGGTGGTTTTGAAGAGATGGTGACAGGTGCTGCCCCACGTTCATTTGGGAAGCCTGGGCTTGAGCCTGAGAAACCAGGGCGTTGTTTTGTGCAGGTCCCGAGGTCTGGGACAGTTGGTTCATGCCCATATTCCGAACAGGCGATTGCGTTTGGCGGTTGTAGAAGTCCATGTTGACATTGCCCATTTGTGCATTAAGGCCATTCTGCCCATTCTGCCCATTCTGGCCCATCCCTCCACCATTAACGCCATTCACGCCATTCACGCCACTCATTGTCCCACCCACACCATTGACGCCTCCACTAACTCCACTCATTCCGCCACTCATTCCCCCACTCATTCCCCCACTGGTGCCTGCACTCATGGCGCCATTCCCGCCCATACTGTTGCCGCCGCCCATACTGTTGCCGCCGCCCATTCCGTTGCCGCCGCCCATACCGTTGCCGCCGCCCATACCGTTGCCGCCACCCATACCATTCCCGCTCATGCCATTTGCTCCACCCATACCGTGGCCCATGGGCCCCTGGGAAGGCCGGATGCCTGCCCGGAGCTGGGTGACCTTCTGCTTGATCAAGCGCAAATACTCCTCGCGAGA
Source organism: Metschnikowia mauinuiana (assembly GCA_002374555.1). NCBI lineage: Eukaryota > Fungi > Ascomycota > Pichiomycetes > Serinales > Metschnikowiaceae > Metschnikowia > Metschnikowia mauinuiana. The sequence goes on along the minus strand of NKZY01000832.1, from coordinate 64,889 downwards.
CGCCGATTTCACAAACGTATACTTCTCGAACTCCTGCGACATGCTGGCGGCTTTGGCCTCGTCGTAGTTGGAAGTCTGGATCTCCTTGAGCGTCTGCGTTAGGATCTGGATCACCTTCTGGCGGTCGCTCACGCTGTATGACGAGTGCCAGCTGGCTCCCATGGAGTTCATCTTGCTAGTGCGTGCGTGGTGTTAGTCCTGGGCTGGAAAAGAACCGAGGTGGCTGTTTGAATTTTTTTTTCCGCTGATCTGTGGGCCTGGGTTGATTTTTGAGATTCCTTTTATGGTGTGGTGTGCGCCGCCAACACCGCGCACTGCACATAGGCTGCCCTAGCGCTCCGCCTGCTTTTTACAGCCATTTTTAACGGGCTTTTTTTTACAGGGATTTTCCAAACATCCAAATGAAACAATTTTCTGGTTTAGGCTGCTGATTTTGGGTGGGGTTTACTGGGAATAGAACCTGTTTTCCGTTTTTCTTGGCCTGTATATAATATCGCTCCTGGGAAAGGGAACCTTTGTTATCCTGCACACAACGCCCGCTTGTGGTCACTGGCTTTGGCCTTTGCCCGTCCTGCAGGATAATTGACTTTGGCGTTCTGGGTTTATATCCCGCTCACCTTATATGCACTCCCGGGATTTGTTGTTTTTTTGCCAGTACGGGGTCCGTGGCGGAGCAAAAGGGTGGTGTACACATTTTATTGGAGACTACCATGGCTACACCCGTACACCACACCCGTGCACCACGCCTTTTATCAATAATAAAGCATTTTTCCTTCCCTTAGTTTTTTTGACCCCCCTCCCCTGAAATACCTAGGGCCCAACAGAACCTTGCAAAACCTATTTTTGGCCAGACGATGCTGTTGAAATTTTAAACATACTTTAAATCTAATGGCGGGGACTGCACATAAGCGGGCTTCGTGGGGGTGAACACCGTGGCCCTGGTGGTTTACACTAGCCGAGCGTATATGCAGTCCCCAGACTCCATCTTCCCATTACACGGCTTCACATGTCCCCCTTTTTCTCTGCCATTTCCAAAATAAAAGATATGAAATTGTCACTTTTCTTTATCCTGTATACTGCAAAAAATGGCTGTTTTGGGTATCTAGTAGACACTACAAGTACAGGATTTTGCATGGCAGTATTAATTAATTACCGTTCGAAATATGTAGTTTTACAGAGGCTCCTTAGTATGAATTATGATGAACTTTCAGTATAATTGATGAGGAGTCTAGCTTAACTTTAAGTCATGATGGTGTCCTGCATATAGGCACCGTATCATGAATAGACGACTATTACACAAGTCTAGAGACATTCGTCTATATTTTTATGGTAGCGAGGTGAAGAGATTCAGATTGGTTCTAGTGAGCGGTGTCGATTTCTTTAATTTGTCCAATCCGGCTAATTTGCTTAATTTGTCTAATCTGTCAAACCTATCTAAGTATATCTATTTAACTACGCACTATGGCTTCCGTCTAGAACTGTCTTATGGTGTCTAATGGTGTCTAATGTCTGTCTTATTTTTGTAACGGGTGTCTAACATTTGTCTAATGTTTGTCTAATGTCTGTCTAATGTTTGTCTAATAATAGTTTAATGGCTATAATATTTGTGTAGTGTTTGTAATGCGTGTTTAATGGTGTCTAGTGTTTGTAATATTTGCCCAATATCTCTCTAATGTTTGCTTGATGGTGTCTAAGAATTGTCCAATGTTTGTCCAATGTTTGTCCAATGTTTGTCCAATGTTTGTCCAATGTTTGTCTAAGAATTGTCCAATGTTTGTCCAATGTTTGTCCAATGTTTGTCCAATGTTTGTCCAATGTTTGTCCAATGTTTGTCTAATGTTTGTCCAATATTCGCCTATGTTTGTCCAATATTCGCCTATGTTTGTCCAATCAAAAGTTGTGCTATAAGTGCCTTCTACCGATACCCATAGATATCAACCTACCTCATCACTGTAAAGTATAAACCAGAGGTTTTTTTTTCAAACTACATCAATGAATCCAAAAGTTCGGTCCTGCACATAACCAGCTCCGATCCCCAAAATTCAGCCTTATAGACCCAGTTCTACTTCACCTTCCAAATGGTTCCTGCATATAACCCCCTAGTAGAATGGATAATTTCGAAATACTCGTAGAATCCTTTCCCCATATTAGCCACCTCCAAGAATTAAACGTAGACCAGTAAACCCTAGATAGACCAGTACACCCTAAGATTGTTTTCTTTTTTTTGGCGTTGTAGCGGTGTTTTTGGTGTTTTTGGTGTATTTCTAGGTTTTTATAGTTATGAGCCCTTACACATACCGCATGCTTATATGCAGGACTTCCCCCCACATGCAACTACAAATCATCAAGACAATAAACAAATCTACTCTACTCTACTCTACTCTACTTTCTGGACTGAATTGGCCCCACTGAATCTAAATGATCTTGTAATTAACAGTCTTTCTCTCCTCTTTCGACTTTCCTCATCTCTATTCCCCTCTCCTTTCCACTTTCCTCTTCTCTTTTCTCCACTCCTTTTTACTTAGACCGTGGCAAAAGTCCGCTTTGTAGCGTTCTTTTCTTCGTAAGCCCGTTGGTCAGCTTCATCAATAAACTCTGTTTCATGAGTCAATTTCCATTGCGTCCGCTTGAACTGAAGTCCTTGCGTATTGTACCCCAATTGGTTTGCAGCCCGGCCCAACTCGGCCCGGAGCTGGCCCTTGACCCGGATCAAATGGGTCCGGAGATGATCGCTTCGTTGGGAAATCAACTCCTTGGCATTGACTCGCATCACAAAGAAAAGCACTTTGCAAATCACCCCGAGATGCACGAGGTTCGATGGCATGTGTTTTGGATTGGTCCACACTTCAATATGACGCAAGAGTTTCTTGGTGTAGGAAAAGGGAAGCACCAAGAGAGCGTCTTCGAGTTGGGCGGCCCGGATCTTGGTGAGCGTGATTAACACGTGCTCTTGCCCGGAAATCCCATAGGCCAAGAGAATGGCGTTTGGAGTGGGCTTGGAAGGCATGGGGGCTTTTTGAGCCTGGTAAGCTTGGTACTGCAAATTGTACTCCTCCACGGCGTCCAAGTCTTCACTGCCAATGTCAAGAGCCTCCATCAACTTCTCTCCTGCTTTCAAAGTATCCATATTTTGCTTGGAAACCTTCTCCACTTCAAATGCCGAGTCCGTAGCAGTATCATTGTCGATGTTTTCATGCTGAGGGTTTTGAGCACCTTCCACAGACTCCAAAAGCTCATTTTCATAAAGTTCGTCCATTTCCTTTTCCCGTTCTTCCTCCAAAAACACTTGGTCATTGGTGGCACTCCACACTCGAACCGAGTGGTCCCGTGACGTCGACACCACAAAGTTCCCGCTTCTGCTGACACAGAGACACCACACCTCCGCCTGATGTGCAGCCAACTTCTGAATGCATTGGAACTTATCTCCGTCCCAGTACTTCACCATGCCGTCTTTTCCTGCACTGAAGAAGTGGTGGGTTTCGGGTAAAAACCGAACATTCATGATGGAATCCTCGTGTCCGAAAATGGACTTGTGGCAATCCCCGAAATCCATGCCCCAGATCTTGATGTTCTTGTCTGCAGACGACGTGATCAAGAGCTTGCTATCAAACGAAATATCGATCGATAACACAGGCAACTTGTGTCCATAAAGCGTCAAAAACACCTTGAGAGTGTCTAGAAACACAACCTGCACATTGTTGTTGAGCAACGAGATGGCCAACATCTTTCCATTGGGTGAAACCCGAACACAAAGCACTTCATCCGAAAGCTCCAATGTTTGTGTATGCGTAAGTTTAAGAGATGAAACCGTGGCCGTCGTGCCGGGCACAGGTTCCTGGGTCACGTCGATTCTCCAGAACTTCACCTTCTTATCGTTTCCTCCCGTAATCAATGTTTTTCCATCTGGAGTCATATCCATGCTCCAAATCGAAGCACCTTCTCCATTTTCATGGGCTTCTTCCACACTATCGATAAGCAGCGATGAAGCCAAATCGTAAAGCTCCAAATTTCCGTTCTTGAACCCAACGGCCACCAACGTTCCTCCAGGTAACAACTTACACAGGAGTGCATACCCACTGTCCAAGACAAACGTCCGCAACACACTGTGGGTTTTAATGTTCCACACTTTCAATTCGCCATTGGACGCCGTGGCCAACATCCGGTCGTCATCGGAAATATCCATGGCCCGTACATCGGTGCGGTGGCCATAATGGTCCAAAACATGACTGCGCTGTGGAGCCACGTCACGTGAACGCCGGGCCGTATCCTCAAGCGGGAACTTCCAGTACTCCACGCTATTGTTGGCCAAACCCACAAGCATCTGCAATTGACGTTGCAGTTTCAGAGGCACCCACACACAAGACCGGAGCTTGGCCTGCAGTCTTAGTGTTGACAATGGAGTGATTAACATGCTCACCTCCGCAGCCTCAAGAGAAGCCACAATCTCCTCGCTGTCCATTCCCTTTTCTTGTAACCTCTTGGTCCGCTTGGCCATCCCTTTTTTGATTTCATCCTCGCCTCGGACCCGGAAAACTTCACACGTCCGGTCATTGTTTTGTAAGGAGAAAATCACGTGGCGGCCGCTGGAGTCCCGTAACACGGTGAATTCCACAGCCACACACCGGGCTTTGCTCTGCTTTTCGAATTCTCCTCGCTGCAGAAGTTTCTGTCCATCAGCAAGGGAAAGATCAAGCAGCCAGATCTTCACCTGGTCTCGTGCGCCGCACGTGACAGCCATGCCTTTCATTCCACTTCCCAGTGCTTCTCCAAATCCAAGCGCCCAACATTCTCCAGAATGTGCAAGGTGGGTCTCCACGCATTGTTTGGCCCGTAGATCCCATATCTTCAAAAGGCCATCCTTGGATGTCAGGATGAGGTAATCATCGGAATCTTTCGTTTCATCATCACCATCGCCGCTGTTTTCTCCCCGCAAAAGGTGCACGCCTGTAATCTCGCCCTTGTGCCCTTTCAACTTATATAAACCTTCTTCAGCAACCAAATCCCACATGATAATCGAGGCGTCACATGACCCGGACACAAGCCTTGTGCCATGCACATCAAACGATAGCGTGGCCACGGCGGACTTATGTCCCGAAAAGGTCATCATCACCGAGCCCAGCGTCAAGTCCCAAACACGGATGGACCCGTCCTTGTGGCCGGACGCCAAGAGGTTGGCCTGAGCGGTGTAGGCCAAGACAACGACTTCCGAGGGTGGTTTCGATGTGGCGGCGTTGCTAGCGCCGGGCGTCGTGCCTTCGGAGAGCCGGCTCAAGATCTCCCCGGTTTTGATGTCCCAGATCAAAATCTCCTCTAGAGCACCAACTGCAGCCCTGCCTAGGGATGTACTGGTCTGGGTGCTGGAAGCAGGGAGCCAGAGAATATTACTCTGGGCACTCACCACTCCAAACACAGACTCCTGCTCGTAACGGTCGTATGATTTCACCATGGTGTAGTATGAAAGAAAAGCATCGCGATGCGCTCTAGTAGCATGCACATCAGTACACCTCGCTTGCCCAAACACCTTTACATCACCGAGCCCGTGCACACCCGTACACCACGATTGAGAAGGGTGGATGCATACATCCGGGATCTTCCCCCCTCCCCCCAGCCATAGCCCAAATTGACCTCAATGACCTTTCCATCATAGCCGCGTCGTCATATTTGATGTACCTTATATATCCTCTCTTCCTATGACGTTTAGAAAAAAATCTTGTATAGATCAGCAAGCGTTTCTTCGGCTCGACGCTGGCTAACATGTCGTTTTTCGTTTCAGTTGTCTGGAAAGCGGTCAAGTTGATGAATACCTTCTGGTCTTTTTCGGACACTTAGTTAATTCAGATGAAACATTAAATTGACCCGTATTCTCATGGATGTAATAGAATGGCTGGAATAGTATGGCTGGAATATCATGGCTGTAAAATCATGGCTGTAATATCATGTTCGTAATATCATGGCTGTAATAATGGCTTGAATGTAATCCCATTTGAATAACACCAGAAGGCGAAGTTAGAATTGGATTTCGTGTCCCTATAAATAGCACCCAAACTAATTTCAAATTTCAAATTTACAAAATAAATTTTTGGGGGAACTGCTCCTTTTATAATTTGATGCTGCGTTTAGTGACACAAAAGCACCGTGTTCAGGGGCTTGCAGATGGCTGCGAAAACGCAGATTCAGTAATATATAAAGCCCCCCGCTGCGACTCCGTCGCCGTAGTAATTTTTAACCCTCATCTCGCACCCTTAAGGAACTCTAAAGGTTTAGTCTAATACACACCAATTAACTATGACAATTAACTATGACAATTGACTTTGACTAACTGCGACAATTAACTATGATAATTAACTTTGACTAACTGTTACAATTAACTTTGACTAACTGTGATAATTTACTTTGACTAACTGTTACAATTACCTTTGACTAATTATGTCAATTACTATGTCAATTAACTTTGACTAACTATGCCAATTACCTTTGACCAACTATACCAATCAACTAAGACAATTAACGACAACAGCGGGGCTGATGGAAATAACGTGGCGTTTTTGGGAATTTACATGGACCAATTTTCATGAATTATTACTAAAAAATCGATAAATGGATAAAGTCCACAATCTACCACTGAACCAGATCAAAGATAAAGCAACAATGACTGTGTTGTTACATGACTGTTCATGGAGTTCATCCTACCATTGACTTTACCAAGAGAAACCTCCTTGAACTTGATCTTTTGGAACTTCATCACTTTTGAACTTGATCCCTTTGAGCTTTTTACTACTGGGACTCAAAAACGAGAAAAGCCTTCTTGCCGTTAGCGGAGGCGGGATTTAGGTTTAAAAAGCTCCTTTTCCTACAATATACTTACGATCCTGCATGGCCACCAGAACTGCGTTTCAATAGAGAAAAAAAACTGAATAAAGTTTCGGACAATATGAATTGTGATGATGAGTTGATGAAGTCGTGGAAGTCCATCCGAATAAAGGAATACCCCGGAATTAGGGCTTCGTGGAAATAGGGGCCCCAAAGAAAAAGCATACCTGCACGACCTAATTACTTACTATTGCTTTTGACAATGTGTGACAATTCAAGAGTGGGGAAGACTAGGATTCATGGGCCGTTTTATTTTTTGCCAGGTATAAAAGAGTGTGGTTTTCTCTCCTTTGGGAAATAATCATTGAATATGAAAATCATTCTTCTTGCCTACCTTGCTGTTGTTGTTGCTGTTGTCGCTGCAGTGTTCCAACCAAAGTCGCCATTGGTATTCTTTGCCGATATTGATGGAGTGCTTGAGCCTCTTTGTGGAAAGTTATATGGGAATGACTTTGCCAATAGCTACCTGTTTGTCTATGGCGATCCCACGGGAGATCCTATTGAATTTGTCTTAGAGGACAACGTTGCTTTCACGAAGCAAAATGGCGAGTGGCATTTTGCGGGGTTTTATGAAGATGACTTTTTATTTGGTGGATTTGTTGTTCCGGAATCCTTGGGATTGGATGAAAATGGGAAGGTCCTGTCTGGTCAACTTTACCTGTGTGGATTGATGGGTGGCCCAGCACGTGGCAGTGTGCACGGGAGTGGAGCCCAACGTTTTCATTATTGTCACGAGGTGGACGTCTATCTTTTGCCTTATAATCGAGAAACGAGATCGCCGATTTATTCTGCTCCTAAAGTTGGTGCTCGCAGAATCCCACCACTGGTTGATGATGACTACTGCAGCCTCCACTATTACGGGACATATGATGATAAGGCACTTGTGGAGTTCTTGCTTCATTACGATGGAGAATGTGAGATTTTCATTAATGGAGATCTTCAGCAGTTTTTAGGGACGGTGACAAAGCAAAAAACATGATCAAGTTCCAAAAAGGAGTGTGGATGATCCTGTTTTGGCTATTGCTTTGATACTGCGAGACATCTCCAGCCGGCCCAAGATTAAGCCGATATCTCCAGCATCAGAACCATTATGAAATTCTCCCAGATAATCACTCCCAATTCAATCACTGCCAATTCAATCACTGCCAATTCAATCACTGCCAATTCAATCATCATGAAGTCGTCCAAGGCCAACTTGCTCTGCGAAAAGAAGGCTGACGAAGACAAGGTGGCTCATGAAGAGAAAGAGAGATTGTGATGGAGAGAAAGAGATGGAGAGAAAGAGAAAGAGATGGAGAGAAAGAGAAAGAGAAGAAGAGAGATTGGGGAGGAGAGAAAGAGAAAGACAAGAAGAGAGATTGGGAAGGAGAGGCTGGAAGAGGCTGGTCAGAGGCGGACCATTCATTTCTACGGAAGGCGTCTACGGAAGAATTTGCTGCCGGTGCTTTGGCCCAGCATCTCTGGGTCTTTTCTCAAAAAAGATACCAATGATGTTTTCTTCGACCTGCTCGAATTTGCTGTTTACCACGAAGATTTTCACCTTGAAGCTGTTTACCATGAAGATCTGGTGGACTTGTCTAAACAGTTAAGCTGGAGACAAACATGCTTATACCATCAATGAACAAGAAAGGTGTCCATCAATGAACAGAAAAGTTGTCAGTGGGGAAAAACGCAACCGAATTGGTGTTTGGTCCCGAACGCAGTGGTCGATTGTTATGGATGGAACCTGGAAGCTAAGGTCCATTCTATTCGTCTCTTGAAGATGGCCATTTATTTGTCTCTTGAAGATGGCCATTTATTTGTTTCTTGAAGATGGCAAGCATGTTTTGTTGGTGAAATTCCCTGAACAATGATTAGCCTAAAACGGTTATTTATAAGAACAAAAGTGGCGTGAACGTTTGTCTTGGGCTGAACCGGTGTGGAACATTCTCTATGGGGGATGTGCACGTGCCAACCTGGACACGACAACGACAATGTTTGCTGCATTATAAAGACGAATGTGACGTTGCCGTCGATGGTTTTTTCATATCGGAAAAACAAGGGGGTAAATCCTTCTTGTTGTGTTGGTGGATTTTCTGGATTGGATTCATGTTTTCCTGCATAGAAGAAGAGAAACGGGGTGACGGGGAACTTAAGGTCACGAGCCTATTTTACCCTACTTTATTCCCCAAGTCACTCCAAAAAGTCACTTTACAAAGTCACTCAACAAATTCTCTGCAAAAGAATCCAAACAGTTTTAAGTACCTCGAGCTGGTCCTGCATATGCACGTCAAATATAAAGTTGGTTTTTTTTTTTCTGTCAATCTTGACGATTCAATTCTTTGAATAAGGACGGGGTGGAGAATGAAAAGGGATCAATAAAGGGGGTTTCAGTCATGCTTACACGTTACTGGGCTGCTTACTTAATTTGGCTGACCCACAATCTGTCTAATTTGTCCAGTCTGTCTATTCTGTCCAATTTGTCCAATTTGTCCAATCTGTCCAATCTGTCCAATCTGTCTTATCTGTCCATCTGTCTTTGTCTAATCTGTCCATCTGTCCAGATACAGGACAGAAAGTACTCTTTAGTTAACTCCAGAATGAACATTCAGACTGAAATTTTGACAATAAACAATGCATAATATTTTATTTTGGTTTTAATAGAAATGAAGTGGTATCTCGTCTCCTGCATATACCTATAGCACTGTGCTGATCAACAACACCCATAAGAACCTAGCATATGACATTTTGGGAGTTCCATTCAGTTCTCTTTTTGATAACTCACTGTCTGATTTTGCCACCTCGTTATTTAAAACCCCTTTGGGTTTTGTGTCCTGCACATTGTGAGTGTCCTGCACATAGTCCCGGTTTCCCAAAAGGGACCCCAAAATCGACCCAGTCTCCCTACTTTTCAGGGACAGCGACAGTGGCTCGGCAGAAACACTCGGGGCACTATCGTCCATATCGCCTTCCCAGCAGTAATCCAGAAAGCACTGCATACACTCGTCCGAAGGCTCTTCTCCTGCACGTTCCTGCTCCCTCCGAATAATGGCACAGCCCAAGCACGTGTTCCAAGCCGGGTCATCGGAGAAATTGCCTCTTGTGGCAGTTTCAAAACCATTTCGAATCATGGCTGAAGAGTCCCGCGGACTGAAACTCATTTTGAACGTGCTGACGTTGGATTCAAACAGGTATTGCACATTGGGCACGTACACCACCAACGGGATATCCGTTTCCACCAAATCTGTATCGTGATACTGAATCAAATCAGAAAGTCTGGATGCATTGCACCCGTAAAACACCGGTCTTTGGTTAAGGTTATTTTCCAAAATCTCCGAAACCGGTGGCACATGCGGGAATGGGTTTCCCCGGCCCTGCTTGGTGAATTGTCTCCGGTACGTATGCACCAAGGAGGTCCCGTTGGGCCAGTTTTCGTCAGTATCGCCCGAATTATCATACAGGAGAATGATATCCACGGCACGTGACTCCTGCAAAAACGGGTAGTACGGCACATTCTGCTGGTCTTCTCCTCCATCCGCCAACCTCAAGACTGGATCTTCCACAATGGTGTCGGAGCCTGCATATTCGATGTTGTAGAACGGATTGGGCGTATAGGTGGCCACGTCGGCCTCGGCCTCCAGCACCGAGCCAATGATCAAGCCCACCAACTTGCGGAGCGGCCACACGAGTTTGGTGCCCTGGTCCAAGCGTAAAAGAACCTGGTTGAAAATCGACGACGACGTGCCAAGGAAAAAACCGGCGTTATCAAAGTTCGTCACACACTCCGTCACGTTGGGGGTTCCGTTATCGATTCTGGTGCCCAAATACCGGATATCAGCAAACGAATTGAGCGACTCATCCCATGATCCCAATTCATAGGGCGTGATCTCAAATACCGTCAGGTTTAGGTTGACCACAAGCTTTCCCGGAGTCCTTCCGTTGGCCAAAATGATTGGGAAGGGGATCTGGTGGTTTTTGAAGCTTTGCATCTGCGTGATTCCCGACCACGTGATGTTTTCTCCTCCTCGGTACACTTTTTCCTGGTTGAAAAACTGGTACAGTAAGGCCCGGCCCCATACATCGGTGATGGAGTAATCATACCCGGCATTTTCTTTGGCGTTGACTGCTTGACGAATGTTGTTATAATAACTGATTGTTTTGAACAAATTCAACCCGTTTGGGTTGAAGATGCTATCGTCCAAGTTCCAGATTTCGCCGTGGGAATCCATGATCTCCGCCACGGAGACCCAGTCGTTCAACACCAACGTTCCAAGAAGCCAACTACCTCCGGAAAGTCCCGAGATGTATGTTGATGCTTGTAAAAGACCTCCGAGGCCATCATCCATGGAATCGTCGTGCCGGTCGTCAAGGGCCAAAAGCTGTCCTGCCCCTGAGAGCATGGCCCTGTAACCCCCGCCACTGAAGGCCAACGCCACGGAGATGTTGCGTTCTGCATTGGCCACAAAACTCTCGGCATCGAAATCACTAAGGTTGGCCTTGTTGCCAAGAAAATCCACCAATTTCTCGTTGGTGATGGCCTGTCTGTTGGCCACGTACTCCTGCTCGCTCTCCGAGACGTTGTTTGCTTCCCTAACAATGGGGATTTTTGGACACGCTGTTTTCTTGGGGGCATACGCTTGTCCATGACCAAAATATGCTTCGAAACTTTTTGTATTGGTGACTTGTGGTGCTTTGCTGAAGTCTTTCCCCAGCTCTGTGACGATGGCCGCCTGGAGACTGGACGTTGAGGGGTCTTGCCAAGGCCATTTGAACGCTAGAGCCCCCGAAACAAAAAGAAGTAGTTTGATATTCATGGGTATAATATTCGAGTGGGAAATGAGGCTTTGAATATTGGGGTTTTGGTAGCGGATTGGGTGTTTATATGGGTAATGGCTGCAAGGTTGCAGAGTTGCTGTGGTGGATTTGCCGAAAGGGGAAATAATCGCATATTGTGGGGTAATATGCCGTACCATCGCTCCCAAATAGGAAACACCCTTTCTCACAACGCCAAGCTTCTTAGCATCTGACGCAGGTCCATGGAACTCCGCTTTATATAGAGCCTAGATCCAAGGTCTAGACCAGGCTAGGAACGTTAGTTTAGTCCGTGCAGAACATGATGCAGGCTCTATTTTCTGCATTGTGCATCAGTCACGTGACTATTTAAGCCGCACTGTATGTGAGATAAAACTGTAGATCACATAGTAGATGGTAAATGCAAGATCCTTTGCAGGGGTCAGAAACATGATTATTTAGCAGATGCTCGTAGCAATTTAGAAGCTTCATTAAAATGACAATGTAAGGTATTTTTTCTTATATGGATTTCAGTTAGAGGGAGCCATAGGTTGGTTCCTATATAACCTGAAAAAAGGATCACTGAATGGTCAAGTATTCCTCCTCTTCTCTACCTCTCGTGGACCTTTCCTCCCATGTTTGAAATAAATTAAGAAACAAGGAATTTCTTATTATGATGAAAGCTCATATTATCTCGTATTTCCCATAGAAAACCCATTCAAGAATATTGTTGATCCAGGCGGTAGAAATGGTGGGGAGTAAATCGTGGGGAGCAAATCGTGGGGTATAAAAAAGAATGGGTAAAATAGTGGGTAAAAAAGGGGAGTAAAAAAGGGGGTAAAAAAGGGGGGACGCACCCTTTATATATTTTCCCCCTCATCCACACCCGCATTTTATTTGCAGCCACCTTACATGCAGGAGCGCGAAGTATTCGCACGCTTCAGACCAAGTCACCCAAAGTACTAATTCCTCCCTCGTTATTCCACAAAAGTAGATATCTAAAAAATATGGTATAATATGAAATTGTATATAAAAATATGGTATAAAAAACTTGTACTAAAAAAGGTACGTAAAATGCGGGCCAATGCGGATCTCTCTATTCTTATGTTGCAGCGCGGGTGGCTGTAAATGGATGGCTGTAAATGGATGGTTGTAAATCGCGCAGGGGGCCTTTGCGAATAATATAAATAGAGCCATTTCCCCCCGAAAAAAAATGTTTAAAAATATTCTTTTACTAAATTCAAACCCTTCATTCCTCCCAAACTGATTTTCATTTGATCATGGAGAAAATATCCACTGGGCCAAGAGCATGGTATTGAGGAGAGACCAAGTGAAGTCAATTTATTGAGTCAATTTATTGGAGAGGAACAACTTGATTCTCTATCCAAGTCTTGTTCAGTTCCTCTTTTATTCAGTCTCTTTATGACCATCCCTTGAAATCCATCCAGTTCTCATTAAGTCCATCCAGCTCTGTTTATGTTAATGACATGGTTATGGAGACAGTTGAAATACTTATAGATCCAGTGAGGTGGGGGATTCGACTTGATAAGGATTGATGATTTGAAATTGGGATATGATAACAATCAGGTTGTGAAAGTCTTCAGAAAGCCATGCTGGCGATCATATCCATGAAAAGAATACAAGGTTTAGTATGATACTACATTTGGGTGTCTACGAACGAATATTTGAACCATGAAATCAAGCTATATACCGGATACTTTTGTTTTTCCTTTATCTTTTTTCTTTCCTTTCTTTTTTTTTCTTTCCTTTATCTTTTCTTCTTTTATCTTTTCCTTTTTTTATCTTTTCCTTCTTTTTCTTTTCTTCTTTTCTTTTATCTTTCCTTCTTTTCTTTTTTTTTCTGTCCAGTTTATCATGAGTCCATGGAGGTTGACGGTCTACGCATTGGGTTATGGTCATCGAGCGTGTGCTCTATATTAAAATACCCTAATGTACAATGGTCCGAAGACATGCAAAGCCAAGCTCAAGTGGTCAAAGCTATAGCTATAGCTGTATAGCTCAAACATCCCGAGTGGCTGAAACTGATGGTCTATGGAATGCCATAGCCAAAAGCAGAATCTGGTCTATGAGAATCTGGTCTGTGAGAATCGGATGGTCTCAAGTGGCCATTTCGACGTCGGCGTTGGCGGCATCCTTGGACACGGCCTGCGCAAGGGCCTCAGCGGCTGCCTGAGCCTTTTCCGTGGCTTCCTCCGAGTCTTCGATGGTTCTGACGAGGCTGGGGGTTCCGTCGATTTGGATGGCCACCGAGTTGGCGTGGGGGGCCATGGGGGTTCCTTGGTTGGGGATGATCAACTCGAGCTCGCCGTTGGGGAGGAACGAGGCTTTGATTTGGTCGAAGTTGACGGTTTTGTCGAACTGGAATCTCTTTTCGAATTGGATCTCGTGGTTGCAGAACTCACGGATGAGTGCTTCGGCGTCTTCCTCGAGTTCGGAGTCGGCATCGGAATCAGACGACTCCGATTCCGAGTCGGAAGACTCGGAGGAGGAGGAAGAAGAGTCGGAATCAGAGGAAGAGTCGGAAGAGGACTCAGAGTCGGAGGAGGAAGACTCAGAGGAAGAAGACTCGGAATCAGAGTCGGAGGAGGAGTTGGACTCAAAGTCAGAGTCATTCTCTTCCTCCTGCTCTTGCTCATTTTCACCCTCTTCGTCGGCGTCTTCACCTTCTTCACCCTCAAAGTTGAACTTTCCATTGATGATCAACTCGTTTTCGTTCTTCAAGAAATTGATTCTCAACTCGTCCCGGTTGATGGAAGGAAACCGGAGCGTCAACTTATACGTCTTGTCGTCGAGCTCGACCAACTCACAGTCCTTGGAGTCCTTCAAGTCTTTGCTCAAGTCGATGATCTGGAACTCGTCTTCGGAGTCGTTGGCCAAGAGCAAGTCCTGCACCAACTCCTCATCCGTGGAGTCGTTGTCGCTGTCGTAACGGTCGGGCAAGTCGAAGCGGTGCTTATAGATGGTAACACCTTCGTCTTCGGAGGAGTCGGACGAGAGGTCGTCGATATCAATGGCATCGGAATCGGAGTCGGATTCGGATTCGGACTCGGACTCGGAGTCCACAAAAACATCGCTCTCGTCTTCGATCTGCTCCAAGGCTTGTTGGAGCTGTTCCAATTCTTCTTCGGAGTCGATATCCACATCGGAATCATCTTCAATTTCAATATCGGTGAGGGAAATAGAGTCGGAATCGGAACTGGAGTCGGAGTCGGAGTCGGAGTCGGAGTCACACTCGCAGTCCTCGCAGCTCTCGGAGTCGGATTCAGACTGGTACTCGAGTCCTGGGTGGATGATGATCTCCTTGTCGATGTCGGAGTCGGAGTCGGAGTCGGAATCGGAATCGGAATCGGAATCGGAGTCGGAAGACTCGGAGTCGGAGGATGGGAGCAAGAGAATCTCCTGGATCTCGGACTCGCTATCGGACTCACTGTCGGACTCATCATAGTACCTGACCAAATCGTCGTTGACGTCTCTGGCATCACCTTCAAGAAGCATGGCGTCCAAGGCTTCGTTCTGCAAAACATCGTTCATGTCAACCTCGTCCATCAACAACAAATCGAGGTCGGAGTTGGAAATCTCGGAGTCGGAAACGTCGGAGTCGGAGTCGGAGATCGACACGTCCGAGTCGATGGAAATGTCGCTATCCATGTCATAGACACTTCCGAGGTCCTTCTTGGCATAGTAGTTGCCTGCTTCGTCAAAGAATCCATCTTCATCATTGAATTCTTCTTCAAACTCGGAGTCGCTCTCGGAATAACTGTCGGAGTCGCTGTGATTTCCTTGGAGGTCGAAATCATAGACTTTTTCGTCGTCGGAATGGGCGAATCCGTCATATTCGCTTTCGGAGTCCTGGTTGTCGGACTCGGTCAAAGGTTCCTCGATGAACACTTCGCCCGAGGGCTGGGGGTATGAATATTGGGCATACCTTCTGTTTCCGTATGAGTTGTTTCTGGAGTACCGGTCGGATCTGGATCTGTCGGCTCTAAAACGGTCATTTCTGGATCTGTCGGTTCTGTATCTATCGTTTCTTGGATACTCATTTCGGGACCTGGACTCGTACCTGGCGTACCTGGAGTCGTTTCTGGGGTCTCTTGGATCGAACCGGTCGGGCCTTCTGGAATCGTAGCGGTTTCTGTACCCGGGGCGGGCTCCGGATCTGTGGGATCTGGCGAATTTTCTATTGTACTTTGGGTTGCGGAACAGCATATTGAAGATGGCTATTAGAACACTGGGAATGGGTCTACTATTTAACCGGTTTGAGATGAAAATCTCAGCGGGGAGGGCGATGCGACGTGCGGCTCGTGCAGCTGCCTATTTGGGCCGCCCGCAGGCCACTATCGCTTTGCATGCCGGGTCTCGCGCAATGCATGCAGTATGCCAGCAATGTATGGACCCACACCCGTACCTCCGCGGTTTCCCGCGTCTTCCCTCGAATTCCATCGAATTCCATCGAATTCCATCGAACCTCATCGAACTCGGCCTGTATGCACTCTTGGACTTACCTCGGTTTTATTGGCCGCCCCTTTCTATGCGCCGCATTTGCCACTATGGGCCCGCTTATACGCAGGCCACCCATTCTAATTATAGCCGTTTATGTCTACCACTAAAATAAAGTTGCATGCAACTCGTACACGCTCCGACCGGGTATCCCTTCAAGATATTTTTGGAAAAGGTGTACGACGGCATTTTAGTGGTGTGTGTGAATATAAATTTGAAATTTTGGTGTACGGGTCTATGTATATATGCAGGTCAATTTATATGCAGGTTCATGGTGGGTTACCCGGAATCCTTACATCTATATAAGCGCGCGGTCCCCTCTAACCCTTCTTTTTCCCACCAAATCTCTTTGCCATTTGGCTTAGATCAAGTGTAGTATCTGTTCTTTTCAGTGTAACAGCTGAAACGTCATCATCGATGACATTCTAATATTGCAATTTTTGGGCTGTTCGTCCCAGTGCCTGATGGGCTTGCTCACACGCTGGGGCACAGTGTCGTTACCGTTACACCTTTGGTTTCTGACGCGAATTTTAGTTGCGCTTTGTGAGGCCATAAAGCGTAAATAAAATTCGACTGCTGCAATTACTATGACCATTTTTGCTGTGCTGCAATTATGTTTCGGGCGTTTCAGATCTGCATGGTGACAAGGGTACAAAAGCACAAGAGTACAAAAGGGGATCGCAATATAAAAGGACGCATCCTCCCCTCCAAAATATTGTAGTCTCTAATTTCAGCCACTCAGTGTAAGAACTCTAGGATTATTCCAACACTCAGTAGTCACTAATGATGATCTAATTAATTAACCAGGAGGACACGAAGCGAAAGTGTCAGGTGACTACGATATGGATTGAAAGACAGAACTTAGGGACACAGAATCTAGGGATTTTCCGTTTTTGGTTACTCTTGTCACGTGTGTGGTCACGTGTCCACGTCCCTATACATCTGATATCAACTCCTCCTCATCCCCACCAACTGATATGGGTACGCTAGACCTGGACCTACCGGGGGAGCTTTTCCCTAAGATTAAGCCCACGGACTCAGGGCTCAGACAGAGCACGGAATCTTTGGATATCGGGACAGCCCCTCTTCACGAAGTATCCACTGTGCCAAAGTCTCCCTTTCAAAAGACAAGCACAGAATCCCAAAGAAGCCTGGTGGAGTTTTCTGCGGGGTCTCTTAATACGGATGCAGGCATCCAACAGATCTTCCAGGATTACCAAAATCGACAAGACAAACAACAATCCGAGGGCTTCAAAGAAGGAAGTTCGGGTGCTCAGCCTCCAAGCGCAGAAGAACCAAAACAAAAGCATAAACTACGAAAGGGCGGGCAGTCGTTGAATAGCGGGGTGGGTTTGTCGTCGAAAAACGGAGTCGGTCTACCGAATAACGGGCAGTTTTTCCCCAAAATCAAGTCTTTTCCCGGCTCCAAAAACACTTCCCGCTCCACGTTACTGCTGACTCTGGATTCAGAAACAGACCTCGGCGTCTCCAAGGACTGGGACCAACCTTCAGTGTCCTTAGATAGCCAAATCATGCAAACGCTTGCCAGACGGGGCGATTTACCGGGATTCCAAGACAATTCCGCCAACAAGTTCCCCTATGTGGCGTGGTACGAGGCGGCGGCACGTGACCGGGGCGAGACGGGGTCGACGTTTGGACTTTCCGGTCTAGACGAGTTCAGCCGGTTTGTGGAGTTGACCAAATTGAATCAACAGATCGCTGAGAATGTGGCCGATTGGCAGGGCAGTGGCCCCAAGCCGCTTCAGGTACTTGATGCACAGGAGTTCCAGCAGTACCACCAGGAAAACCTCGAGAGCAAAAGCTTTGAAACAGGCAAGGCTAAGCGGCGCCCTAGCTCGGCGCGGTGTTTCTCCAAATGGCCGTTTGGCAGCTTTTCTTTGGGGAAAAAGGAAAACGATAGCCATTACCTCCAACGAAGCCTCAAGGTGCGGCATCTCCAGATGATCTCGCTTGGAGGAACTCTTGGCGTGGGGCTCTACTTGAACAGCGGCAAGGCTTTAACTATGGCCGGCGGGCTCGGCACGCTCCTTGCGTTTTTAATGGTCGGGCTCTTGGTGTTGGCCACAGTCAACTCGTTCTGCGAGATGGTGACGTTTGTTTCGGTAGTGGACGGAGTTTCCGGGCTCAGCTCGCGATTTGTGGACGAGTCGTTTGGTTTTGCCACGGGCTGGCTCTACTTTTTCAGCTTTTCGTTGGGCCTTGCGGGCGAGGTAGTGGCATCGATCATCATTTTGAGCTCTTTTCCCGGCACTAAGGTCGGGCAGAATGCAGGTTCAACTGCTGGCTTCACCACTTTGTTTTTGGGAGTGTGTTTTGTCTGCAACATGATCCCGGTGCTGATCTTTGGCGAGATTGAATATTTGTGCAGTTTGTTCAAGGTTTTCGTTACGCTTGGCGGCATTATCGTGATGATTGTGATCAATCGTGGGGCCATGGGCGACCTGGGCGTGACGGGCTTTAAGTACTGGCAGCACGACAAGTCTGATTTTGAACATGATATCATCTTTGGGCTTTTCCGGCCGGCGTTCGATCTCTCCAGCACCGGGGCGGGGAATTCTGCCCGAGCCATTGGCGGTAACTTGGGCCGGTTTCTCTCGCTCTTGGCCGCCGTCAACATTGCCGCTTATGCCTATAGCGGCACGGAAATCGTGTGCATTGCAGCGTGTGAGGCCAAAGAGCCCCGCAAGGCGCTTCCATCGGCCACCAAGCGGGTGTTTTGGCGCATTTTGATTTTCTACTGTTTGGCGCTGTTTGTGGTTTCGTTAAACCTCTACTCCGGCGACCCCAGACTTCTCCGGTACTTCCAGGGCACGCTGGTTGTTTCTACCGAAAACATGGCCAGCAACCAGGTGGTGCAGCTTTTGGGCGGAAGCAAGTGCAAGTACCGCGTGACGTCATACGGCTCGCTAGGCAGCGGGTTCCAGAGCCCATGGGCGGTGGCGTTCCAAAGTGCAGGGCTCTGCAGCTGGAGCGTGGTGGGCAACGTGTGTTTCTTTGTGTTTGCCCTTTCTTGTGGCAACTCCCACCTCTACGTGTCGTCACGAACGGCCTTTTCATTGGCTCTCCAGAACATGGCGCCCAGTTTCTTGAAAAAGTGCAACCGGTTCGGCACGCCCTACTATGCAGTGATGGTGGCCATAACCCCGGCGTTTCTCTCGTACACTTGTGTGACGAAAGGTTCGACCGTGGTGTTCCAGAACTTGACGTCGGTGGTTTCAGCCACAGGCGTGTTTGTGTGGTTTGCAATGTGCATTCTGTTTGTTCGATTCTACTATGGGCTCCAAAAACGGCCCGATACCATGCCTCGTGACCATAAGGCGTACCCCTACAAGTCGCCGTTGCAGCCGTATGCGGCGATCTTTGGGGTATTCGGGCTGGGCATGGTGCTCTTGACCATGGGTTTTGTGGTGTTTTTGGACGGGTACTGGAGCACCATGTTTTTTTTCTCCAGCTACGGGGCGGTCATTTTGTTTGCGTTTCTTTACGTTGGACACCGGCTCATCAAGGGCTCAAGTTTCCAGCACCTCGAGACGTTGGACTTTGATAGCGGGCGGCGGGAAAACGACATTTACGTTTGGGACGGTGGCCGGGAATATAACATGAGGAGTTTCCGAGACATTTCGCATAAACTCGCCCGCATGATTGCGTGAAGACAAAGGCCAAAGATCAAAGATCAAAGATCTGAAATATCTGAAATATTAAAGATCTAAGAATCAGGCGGTGAAGTGGGTTGGGATGTTTCAGTGGCCATGGCTTAATCCGCTGATTTCCATGGCACAATCCGCTGATTTCCATGGCACAATCCGCTGATTTCCATGGCCATCATGGAGTCAAAAACAAATTTTATTGTCAGATAAATCCTAGTGACAACCTTATTCGACAAGGCTCATCATGACAGCCATTACTCAAAAGGGCCCACTTCAATAAGAGCAGGGCTCATACGTTGATGTGTGCTCCACCAATGGTACTATTACCAGTATGCAAGAATCTATGTTTTTGATTCATTCGAAGTACTTCTCCCATTCCCTCTTTATCAGACCTGTTTCGGTTTACAGTACGGTTCATTCTTTTTTTAATTTTATATTTTTATATTAATCACCGTTTGTTTAAAAGAACACCTTCTGAATAAGGCGAGAATCTTAGATTATCTATCGTTACTCACCCAATCTCTTTATAACTTTCTTTATATCTATAATACTGTTATTAATCTAGATCCGTTATTTCTCTATTAAGAAATAAAAAAAAAAAGAATATATATACTTAGTGCATTGTTACATGTTCAAAAGTAGATTAATTGTCAAACCCACTTACTAATTGTATATTCGTATACATCTCATTTGGTAGGATTGGGTTGGATTTGATTAAATTAGTAAGTTAATTATTGGTGATTATTGGCGATGATTGTAGAAAAGACTAGTTTATTACTAGACCAGTACAAGATGTATGACTCCCCGGATCTAGTAGGTGTACTGTGTACGGTATTATACTGACCACACTCTTCTTGATAGGTGATGATGATAAAGATCCAGAATTGAAATTGTTAGATTTAAAGCAAGTCCCAGTTGGTATCCACGGCCATACGTTTGCCCGGGTTTTGCTGTAGAAGTTTGCCCAAAAGGTCCTTGGCATCGAGCGAAAGGTAAAACGGGAAACTGGGCTTGGCCTTGATGATTTTTTCCAGAATCACCTTATGTGACTTGCCAGTAAAGGAGGTTTCCTCGTCATAATATCGTACATCACACACCCCAACAGCCACAAGTCCACCGGGTACCCGTACAACCGGCCCTTCATGATTTCCGGGGCCATGTACTCCGGAGTGCCTATAATCAGCCGGCACAGGTCTGCCTCAAAATACAATAAAGATAGTTTAATAATAAAGCCCCTGGGTACCTTTAAAGCTCCTTGATGTTTAATTTGTCACGTCTTTCTAGTCTGACTCAAAAACAATTTAGATTGTATGTTCTCCGAGGGGTTTTAGGCCTTCGACTAAATCACTTTCTCAATGGCTTATACCCTTCATCTTCCAAACCTCACCGTATCTTATGGTGTAGATTTCCGTATCCATAGAAGGATTAATATCTTTTATTGGATTCTTTGGTGGAGTTAATGGTGTAGGAGGGAAACCAATAGGATCTCAAAGACAAAGAGGTGTACAAAGCAAGATTTGTGGTTTTGGGGAACTTCCAGAGAGAAGGATTTGTTTCTCAAGAGAAAATTTCCCCGTCTTCAGGTTTGAAAGCTTAAGGATGGTCTTGGCCATTGCAGTGAAACAAGGCTTACAAATCAGACAAATGGATGGAACGGAAATTGGAGGAAGAAACGAGACAGCTAGAAGGCTATGTCCGGCAGGGAAAGAACATTCCAGACTCACAAGATTCTAAAGCAGGCCTCGTTTTAAAGCAGGCCTCATTTCTCTATGGTAAGCAGGTTGTATGGATCAAGTCATCCATAGATAATAAAAATATCATAAATATAGAGAATATAAAAATAAGATATTTGATAATAGATATATTATATAAATAATAACAGGTATAGTGGAAAAATAATAAAATAAAACATATAAAATCCGAAAAGATAAATATGTATAATATAAGATATATATGTTAAGTCAAAAAAAGAAAATATAGGCGATATAAGAGAATGTCTTTAAGTCAATAGATATAAAAGGAACCATATAAATATAATAATAAACACCCATTAATATAATATTAAATAGGGATAATAAGAATATATAGTATAGGCTCTTGTGACATATAGCTACTACCAGCTTAGCTGGTGGATAAGACATTTATATAAATATAAAATAGATATGTAAATATATAACTGCTTAAATCAACTATAGGTAAGTAAATATATAATACCTCTTATACTTGTATGTGAGCTATATAAATAAAGGTAAACTCTAAAAAAAGGTAATTAGGCCGCCCCGGAGGCCCCGGAGGGGCGGCATATTAAAGAAATAAGTAGTTATAAGGAGATTTTATAAATTAAACTTTAGTATGTAATAAATAAAGAAGAAATTTTAAATTATCAGGTTGACTTATATATCTTATTATATAACTTATAATATAAGATCAATTAATTCTAGGAAAAGGGTATATTTGTTATTTTCTATATCGGTCAATTATAGTTTCTTTAATCTATATATAATATATTATATCTATAAAAATCGAAGATTTTTGGGCCTCCGGCCAGGGTTTACCCTTTTTAAAATTTATATTCTTTTCTTATATCTCTTCTTTCTACGAATTTAATTTTTATTTTAATTATCTTTCACTACGCACTTCGGGCTAATTTATTTTATTTCTATTTTTTATTGAACTTTTTATTCTCCACCAAGGTGGATAATGTTATTGAAGAATTTTTGGGTTACTTCTATTTAATTTTTACTTCTTACTATGTATCTCCTTTTTTATTTTAATTCTCTTTAAATACGCACTTCGTGCTGGTCATTCTGAAAATTGGGTTCAAAAGATGTATATCTGAACCACCCTATGCTCCAAAAGACAGAAATCGCTGTGTTTCTCTATGAACCAAGCGGAGATATTGGACTCACAGATCCGGCACAAGATGGTCTTCGGTTCGGGAACAGATTGTTCATCGATAATGCCGCTTTCTTGCACGTTCATCAAGTAACCTTCAAAGATCTCGGAGCCAAAGCCCAACAAGTCCACCAAAGCAGGAGGAATGGGTCAAGTCCATTTCAATACGAACAAATGGCCGGATGGTCCAGATGGAACGAGTAGGGAGTTTGGTGGAGGGGGAAAGAATGACGATACCTTGAGCCTCAAGCTCAATCATTCCTCCATCATTAGACACCTGGGCCTTCTGAGGCAGCGGATTCTTGACCTTCTGAAACGACAGAAACAGAGGCGGAGGAATTTTAAGTAATGGAACTGTTCGAGCCCTTTATATGATTGGAAGAACTGGAGATACTTTTGCGGGGCGAGCTCTGTTGGGGACTGGAGGGACTCTGGGCCGAATAGTAGTCTGAAGTATCATGGTGGTCGCCAGTGGCAGGTGGCACTGGAACCTCGTAGATTGGTGGCCGTAAGAAACTTGACCTTATAGGAAGCATTATCGGTGATCATCTGCTCCACGGCCTTATTAAAAACAAGCAAGTTATCGCTGGGATTGCCAATGATGATATTGGAAAGCGATTTCTGGATTCCTGGATTCCTGGATTCCTTTAATAGCGAGCCTGCCACTTCTATATACCTCTGTGATTTATAAATAGATACAGAGAGATGGAGATGGAGATATGAATTAAGCTAAGATTTGTTTATGTATTACAGAACCGTGTATTACAAGAATGTCCAGGAAGTTACTCATGGTCGCATTATACGTTGATGATATATTGATACTTGGACCAACAACTCATGTGTGGAAAAAGTACTGGTGAATCTCTAAGACGTTCAAGAAGCTCTTGGTATGAAAGATGTAGGAATGAATAAAAGCCTTGGAACCAATATTAGGATCCAGATCCGGTACAGTGATATATATAGTAATACAGTAATACAGCAATAAAGTGAAAATGTAGTAATTAGAACTTTAGGCTATTCACTGGCTTTTCTTTTTTTTTTTTTTGCCATCAGACCCAAAGATGCACGTCAGCTCGTCAGCTCTTTATTTTTCAGCTTGTTATTTTCCTGTCCTTAGTTCTTCACCTATCTTAGGGTGCACTGAAAGCTTATGGGACTTTACATTTAATTCTTAGTATTAAATCATTTAATGGACTTCCAGAGGACGGTTGGAGAAGCTTAGTCACTTATATCAAGGTATGGGATCATTCTTGGTAGGAGGAATTCGAGGAAGAGCAGAAACCACCTTCTTAAGTCTGCATTACAACTTTTTATTGAATGACTACAAGTTGGAATAGAAGTCGGAGACATTACCATTGGCTTGAATCTTGACGACTACATTTACAAGCTTCAAGAGTTTGGTGGTTATGGTGGAATGCGGAATACCTACACGCCCCGAAAGCATAAGGAACGTTTTCATCAGCTCACAGAAGAAGAACAACAAGTGAGTTGTGACGAATCTGAATACAGAACAATTGTGGGAAAACAGAACAATCGAGAAAACAGAACAATCGAGAAAACAGAACAATTGTGGGAAAACTTATGTTCGCAGCAAATACGGTAAGACCTGACATTGCATATCAGGCACTGACTTGGCAAGGTACTTACAGGAACCCAAGGCAAAACATAAGAGAGCAGCTCATATGACTGTGAGACGTTCAAGAAGAATTGATGGTGGAGTTTTTAGGAAGAATTTATGGTGGAGTTTTTAGGAAGAATTTATGGTGGAGTTTTTGGTGTACTTATGGTGTACTTTTCGTGAGAATTATTTCCTATTTTGGCTGAAATGTGCGACTATGAGAACCAAGAAGGTGAGCTAAAATGGGGCTTAAAAATCTGAAACGGGGTGAAATGAGAAGGTAAGAGATGTTTTGGAACCAGAAAAAAAAAGAAGAAAAGATTATGGAAATTTCCAGTCAATCCATTTTGTTTTCGTAGTAATGGATCGTCTTGGGGATCGTTTTGGGGTTCATGCAGGAACGACTTAGGGTTCGTGCAGGAACGGTGCTTGGTTTCAAGGAACCAGCAGAGTCTAGTTTTGGTTCTGTCCACATGAGAAAATGATTCCAGTATAAATAAATCTTTGAGCCATCAGAAAATAATTCTGGTTTATTTCCGGGAAAGACGGAGCGTTATTCCGTTTATGGTTCGCGCACGACCAACCACCACCCCTCTTCATTTCTTACCGATTTCTGCCCTTAATTTTTTGGTCTATTCATGTATATGACTCATACGTCACGACCTTTTAATTGTGTGGTATAAGAATTTGTAAGGCTTCAAAGCCCAATTTACCCCGGAAGTCGGCCCCACACCCGTACACCACACAACCTCAGCAGAAAAAGGCTCAACGCTAAGCCCCCTTTTTTGGCTCCAAAATTTTTGGAAGTTGGTTTGTTAGAATGCTGGAATTCCGGAGATCACGTTGGTAAAGGTTCAGTGTTAAAAGTTGACTATGGCGGGTGTATTGATGGGAGCCAGATCTGAGGTGCAGTTCCGGGGGTCAGTTACCCCATTTATGAGCTGCGCACGACCAACTACATTTTTAGGCCAGTTCCACTAAACAAGCTTCCAACTGGCCTAAAATAATTCTTTCCCTGAAGTCCCCTTTTCAATCTATAGAGACTGCATAATATAAGCTGTACTGGAAGGATGTACTGATTTTAATTTGATCAAGAAAAAAGGTTGGAGGTTTCAGTCATATCCTGAACTAATAGTTTTCAGCTGAAACATATACTGGGACGGATTAATTGTTTCCACCACAGTCCAGAATCCATCAGTCCAAATTTGTCCAGAATTGTCCAGAATTGTCCAGAATTGTCCACAGCCAAGCCTATAAAAACTCCCCATAAATACTCATTCACTCACACTCATTAAACTTTCACTATAAAATACCCACTAAATTTTCACTATAAATTACCCACGATAGATAATCAGTAAAAATAATAAAAAAAAAAATACTAACTGAAATCCTACTAAAAATTTCCAGGATGAAAACCCACTAATAATTTGCGAGAAAGAAAAAAAGGGTCTCGAATCCAGCTTTCAGTCCAACAGTTCATCAGTCCAATGAGTATTAATCAATTGTTTTTCAGTATATAGATATTTGGATTCCAATTTCCGGTATCAAATTTCAGTATCAAATTTCAGTATCAAATTTCAGTATCAATTTTCAGTATTAAGCTGGTGTCAACCAGGCCTTGGCGCAAGTTCTCCCGTGCAGGACTATTGGGCTTGATGACAGGATCAATACCAAACTGGAGCAACGAGTTGGCCAAGTACATGTAGAATTTGATCCAGAGCACCTCGGACTCGGGCGAAAACGCACTGCCGAACCTGATGTAAAAGGCCTGGATAAAAGCCTCACCCATCATCTCAAACTGGGCCGGTTCAATCCCGAGAATTCGAGAATGACGTTTTCCCAATTGCAAAAAGTATTCATCAAGACTGGACAAGTTCTCCATTCACCGAGGGCGTCCGGCTCAAAAGCTGATTGACCGTTGACTAAAGCTGCAGAACATTGCCTTTGACCTGGTGTAGATCGTCCATCCACGAGAGAACCTGACCGGACATGTGGTTCAGATTTTTTCAGTATCAATTTTCAGTATCAATTTTGAGTATCGATGTTCAGTATCAAATTTCAGTATCAATTTCAGTATCAAATTTCAAGTCAGGGCCCAAAGCGGAGTTGAACTGGACTCTAAACTGGAGGATTCTCTCTGGAACAGAAACAGAAACCACGGGAATCACCTTCTTAAACTCGAGCTTCTCCGTAAAAAGACAGCAGTCTTCGACTGCAGACAACAATGATGAAAGTAAACCTCTGACTATAAAACACAATTAAACCTCCAACAACAAAAAAACAAAAGGTAACGATGTTAAAATGTTGATTATACAAGTAATCGTCTAAACTTTTTCTCTGTTAAATACTCTCTTGGGATTTTTCCGATCATATTATGCCGTGTTGGTGACCTTGCCAAGTACCAAGAAACTATTCACCAATACCGTGGACTACTACCAGGATACCATCCCACAGGCGCCGCTTCCGGAGATCGTGGCCAAGCTCCAGTGGTTACGGGAAAGTGACCTTCTGCAGGAGTACGCCGACAATGCTGGAATTTCCAGTATCACAATTTAGTATCAATTTTTAGTATCAATTTTCGGTATTTTTCAGTATCAATTTTCAGTATCAATTTTCGGTATGTTTCAGTATCAATTTTTAGTATCACTTCTTAAAATTAAATTTAGTATCAAATGAAAACGGGTATTGGATCAATCCCACTTCAAAACCAGTGCAGTTTCAGTGCCAGTGCATTTCAGTGCCAATCTGAGTATCATTAGGGAGGTACTGATAAATAACTGTCAATGAGCCATTTGAGTTATGCAGTTTCGCTGTTTTAATTAGACATGTTTTTCATTATCCAGATATATTGCCTAATTGGGAAGCCGTGGGGAATATAATTATGAAGTCAGTCTCGTTCAGTCTTGTTCAGTCAGATCAGTCTCAAATCAGTCTTAAATCAGGAGTGCATAGAACTCGGGACCCTTCGATTTATCCCCCAATTTGGCGATTTAATGGAACAGTCCAATCGTCAAGCCTGATTTCCGTCTTGTTAAATGTCAAAAATGGAATATACTCTATTTTCAATAAAAATAATAAAAATAAAAACATCATAGCAATAGCTCCTGCATATAATAAAATATCTAAAATACCCATTAACATAAAATTATGATAGACCCGTACACCCCAATATATAATTTAGCATTGAAGACTTTGTACAGGTCAAATTATGGGATTGTATGAAGTAGGCTATTCACTCTATTTATTAAGAGTCTACAGCATATAGGAGAGTCTAGTTTGTCTATTCTGTCTAATCTGTCTATTCTGTCTAATTTGTCTATCTGTCTATCTGTCTAATCTGTCTAATTTGTCCAATCTGTCTATCTGTATATCTGTCTATTTGTCTATCTGTCAATCTGTCTAATCTGTCAGTTTTTCCAACAATTTTCTGCTTATTTTCTGGCGTGGGGTTTGAAAGTGTGAATGGGCTTATCCTTTGGCCGCACGGCTGGGTGCAGGACGGATGATGGCACGATGCACAGAAGACAATGCGGCGGACGCCCCGAACCACACACCCGTGCCGCCGGAAATAGCCATCAAACAATGGCATTCGGCCAAAGTCCAAATTTGGGGGGGGACAAACGAGTAAACCCGTGCCCCAAACTGCACATAAGAACCGTAACATTCCGTAACCCTTGGCTGGAGACCCGTACACCCGGGAATTTGACGCTGGAATGACGATTGTCGGGGTAATCCAAAATAAGTGTTGGGGCCTACGCGATGCAGGCCCACCCGCGGTGTGTGCAGGCTCCGTGCAGAAAAAGGCTGTGTGCAGGCCCGCCCGCCCCGGGCAATGCGGACAATGCGTCTTATATGTCGTCCCCTTGCATATACAGGCGCAGCGCACCCACCTCGTCACCAGTCAGCAAAAGTCACCAAATACTCCCACCTTCTTTTCTCCACCACCAAGAGGATCTACGCCCGATTCTTATCCCTACTCTTGCAACCCCGGCCCGTTTCGACCCGCCGAACGCTTGCATTTCTGAAACCTTCCTGAAACTTCCCTGAAACCCTCCTGAAACCGTCTCCCTTATCATGACTTGGACCCCCACAGAGAAGTTCCTCCACGGAAGACTCTTCAAGCCTTTTCTCCCCTTCGACAAGCACCCCACCTTGAAAAATGACAACTTCAAGAACTTGTACTCCGGAGACGAGGTGTACATTTTCGAAACCAAGGACGATAAGTGGGCCCGTGGGTACTCGCTTACCCGGCCGTTCCCCCACGACTACACCATCCACTCGGTCAATTTGGACGATTTGCCCGGCTTGAACATCCAGGTGGTGGTGTTTCCCTTGAAGTACGTGGAGGTAATTGAAGAGCTTCCCCTTAACTTGATGAAGGTGGCAGACGGCTACAACAATGTGAATGTGGGCGATACGTTGGCCCCCACGTTGAAACAGCTGGAGATCCGCCACAATGAGGCCACCAATGGTTTGGCTCAGGGAACCCGTGCTGTGATTCCTCCAATGCCTTTTGACAGTTTCACGTTTGCTGGAGACCTTGTCAGCGAGATTGTGTATGCCATGAACCTTTTGACATCGCATATCTTTGCGCTCTACTCCATTGGAGAGTTCCGGCTTTTCAACAAGCTTTCGGAGATTTACCATGGGTTGGACGAGAACAGAATCAAGTTGACCCATAATGCTTTGACGGAAAACGAAATCCAGGTGGCCAAGGGAACGGCCACGTTCTTGTTGAATAAGATCCCCAAGAAGTTGGCGCTGAAGGCTGCTCGGTTGAACGAAAAGTCTTACGACTTGGACTTCAAGAACACTGACATTTCGGGCTACAAGGCCGTTTTGGCCCGGAATGCCTTTACTGGCGCCTTGGTGTCGTTGGACAATGCCTCGCCCTCGCAGTTGGCCTTGAACCAGGAATTGTGTGCGTTGTACCCGAAATTCCCCATCAACGCCCACTACAACCGCCAGGCCTTTGTGTTAGAGCCTGCTCGCAACCATAAGCTTGTGCACGAGCCTCCGTCGCACATTTTGGTCGACTTCAAGTCCGTCAGTGGCTCCTCCAGCTTCCAGCCCTCGGGGTTTGCTGGTATGATTGCCTACTTGTACATCCGGAACACCAAGAAACGGTTGACCGAGGCTTTTGCGGTGCACACCAATTCCGTGGATGAGTTGGTGTTTGTGGAGAAGATCTCCGCTGCTCTTTTCCGGAACATTCCTGCATCCGAGGTGGAAAACAACCGGGTTTACTTGGTGGCTGTCTTGACCGAGGAGGTGGACTTGCCCCATAAGGATGTCACGACGCTGCAAATCAGCAGGGTCAAGAAAGGTGTGGCTGCCGGTGTGGCCGATATCACCCGGATCTTTTCCCGGAACCAGGGCTCCTTGGCCTCGGGAGCTTCCCACCAGTTCTCCATCAAGTTGTACGGCTCGTACCTTTCCGCCAAGAAGTTCGACGCCAGCAAAATCGAGAACAATGGCTGGGGAGAAGCCGTGGACCGAATCATCAGTGGCTCCAACGAAGGTATTGCCGTCAACCCACGTGCAGAGAAGTTGGTTGTTTCCGTCAAGGAGTTTAAACACCAGCTTTCAGAATCGGAGGATTACCTTGATGTGACATCGTCTTCCAATGGCCATGCTACCGATAGCAAGAGTGCACCAATTGCCAAGATCAAGCCGATCTTTTTCGACCCGTTGGCCGAGAATTACGAGCGGATCTACTTGAAAATGGGCAAGATCTCCATGCTTGGAGAAACAGGCAAGGACGACTTGTTGACGGTGGAAATCAGTGCACCCAACGACCCCGGAATCACGTTTGCCAAGGCTTCCAACCAGATCGAGAAGCCCACGTGGCAATTTGTGTCCACGCTTTCCAACGAGCTGATTGGAGAAATCGTCAAGGTCAACGGAATCGCCAAAGTCGCTGGCAAAAAGACTCTCCGTCAAGATGCCATTGCTCTTGCCTTATACGTCAACGGAGTGCTTGTGGGTACAGGAGAAGTGATGTACCGTAGTGGCAGCCGGTTGGTTGAGTACAACCGCAAGGACTTCTACAACGTGGAGTTGTGGGCCCTTGATGGCCGTAAACTGCCGGTGGCTCAGGTGCAGATCCACACCGAGTACATTGGAAAGGACTACAATACCGAGGGATGCATTGAGAACATCTTCCAGTGTGAGCGGTTCTTTTACTCTGGACCGCAGGGCATTGATGAGCTCAACAGCTCGTTGGTGGATTTCTGCAAGTTGGATATCTATCAAATGGTGCGTTTTTTCCCCGAGCTCTTATCGTCTTTCTTCAAGATTGCCGAGATTTGCTTGAACAAACAAGGAAATCCCCAGTACGAGATGCTCTTGGACATTACCTTCAAAACAATTGTGCAGTTGTTGGACACCATTTTCGGTAAGCAGGACCAGTACCTCTACATGTTCGATACGTTTGTCAACGAAAAGGATATCCATGCCAACGTGGGAGTGTTTCTTTTGAACAAGATCTCGGAGATCTTCACGCAGGCCCAATCCAACTGGAACTCGATGTCGAGGTCTGTGTGCCGGATTGTGGCTCTTCTTGTTAAGATCTCGCTTTACCCCACGCAAAAGGGAGATTCAGATCACTTCATGAGGGCCTTGAAGTCGCTCTTCAAATCGGCATCGTTCTTTGTCAATATCCAGTCGCAGGCTCTTATCAATGACCAGGTGCTCATCATGGAATTGCCCGATTTCGTGCTTGCTTTCGAGGACAACTTCCACCCTGCACAATTGTTGGACTTGATCACCACCTTCATTGATTCCGTGGGGGTGAGAGGCTTGGGTGTGGATGAAGAACAGTTCGATAAGCGCAACATTATAGCCACGAAGGACCACAAGATCGTGCTCACCAAGATGCTTCTCATCCAGCGTCTCTTTGCCTGCAAGATCTCCCGCAACATCGATACCATGAACGACTTGGTGGGCAAGTGTGTGGTGTGGTGCATGGAGGTTTACTTGGGACCCTTGGATATCGAGGCCACTCGTTTGGCTTCGTCGGTCATGAACTGTGTGTGTGAGCTTCTCCAGGAGAACATCAAGAACCCAGCCGTGACTAACATTTGCTTCTCGTTGGCCAAGCATTTGGGTGCACTTTCCAGAACTTTCATCAAGTACAACAAGTACACGAGAAGTCATGATTTCTTTATTGGCAAACGGGCATTTACGCAGTTTTTCCAACGTGAGTACCCGTTCCCCGAGATGTTCTGTGATTCGGTGGTGGAATCTGAGGTGGTGGTGGAGGTTTTGGTGGAGTTGGCTACGATTTTCGTGTACGTGGCCAAGATCGGGCACGATGCTGCCGGCGAAGAAGGGTTCTACTTGATCAACGGAACGGAAATCAAGAACGATTTCTTCGACCCCACCAAGTGTACGTCCAACAATGGGCTTAACGAGGATATCTTGACCATTTTGGGAGGCATCCAGCTCATGAGACAGGGTAAGTACTTCCCTGAAGATAAGTGGCTTTCTGCATATGCCATGATTGCCGAAGGGTGTTTGCTGGCATTAGAGCTTCTCCGGATGCTTATGATTGCCCACTTCATTCCCAGCGTGGAGCATGCGGACTTGTTTGACCGGTCTCTTTGGGGTAACTACATCAAGTCGCTTTTGAAGTTGTGTACTTTGGCACCAGTCTCAGTGGAACATCTTTCCACCATCCCCAGAAAAGCATGTCACCAGATCACGGGCTCTATTCGTGATCGAGTGGCCGATATCGTCAATGAACTGTGGGATGCCTTGGCCTGGGAAGCCACTTCCGAGGATACCACCCGTTTTAACCTCACCATGTTTGGAGGGTACCAGGTGGAGTTCATCAGCAACAATTATGCTATTCTTCAGGACTTGATGTTGTTTGCCTTGCAGCGGAACAACGCGTGTCAGACGGTGAGTGTCAAGATCATCTGGACCGTCATTGTGTCGGAATACATTCTTAGTGATTCCATTGTGGATGTGGAGAAAGAATGTCTTATTGGACTCCATGAAGTTTACTACAGAACGGCGTACAAGCCCGGGCTCAACGAGCAGCTTTCGTTTATTGAGCGGCTCAAAACAACTATTCGGTTGGACCGTGAGGATGAGGCTTATCCTATGATGGTGAAGTTTATCCAGAATTTGGCTGGATTCCTTGAAGTTTTGAACGACTTGAACCAAGTGCCTGTGGGACCTGAGTTTGAGGATGATAGAACTTTCCACAAGTTGAACATCAATGCTTACTTGAAGAACGCCAACAAGCCGGAATTGTTTCACTCGTTCATCAGTCTGATGTTCGAGGAAAACATCAAGAAGAACGACTTTATCCAGGCCGCCTTGAGTTTGGAGTTATTGGCCTCCACCTACACCTGGGACCACCAGTTGGTGCTTCCAGCTTCGTACCGGCCCAAGTTCCCCGAGCAAACGTCGTTCGAGAGGAAGGAAACGCTCATTAAGATGATTGCTCAAAACTACATCAAGGGTAACAGTTTGGAGAGAGCCACGGACACCTACAACGAGCTTCTTGAGGCGTATAACGAGCACACGTTTGATCTCAAGTCGTTTGCGTACGTGCACCAGAAATTGGCCAAGCTTTACTTGGATTTGGAGTCGTCCGATAAGTTGAGTCCCTCGTTCTACCGCGTGGCTTACATCGGAGGAGGGTTCCCCGAGAATATCCGGGGCAAGGAGCAGATCTACGAAGGTCTTCCATTCGAGCACATCACGTCGATCCACGAGCGCTTGTTGAAGTTGTACCCCGGAGCCCGGATTGTCACGGATGATGCACATGCCATGGAGCTCAAGAAGAAGGTGCAAACCGGAAGGTACTTGCACGTGAACGCCGTGGAGCCCGTCAACGAGATCTCCGACAAGATCTTGAACACGTCGATTGGAGTCCGGCAATATGCCCGGAACAAGAATCTCCGGTTCTTCTCCGTGACCAAGAAAATCCCCGGGTCCACGTCGGTGTTTGATCTTTGGACCGAGGAGGTGACGTACGAAACACTGGTATCGTTCCCCACGCTTATGAAGCGAAGCGAAATCAAAAACACCACGGTGATGCGGTTGTCGCCATTGGAAAACGCCATTCGGACCATCATGAACAAGAACAACGAGATTGTGCAATTGGAGAGCATCATCAACATGGCGTACCGTGAGAAATCGGACTACGTATCGCTCCTTAATGACTTGAGCAGGCATTTGGCCGGGACGGTGGATTCGCCCGTCAATGGCGGAGTGGGCCAGTACAGGGCCTTTTTCCAGGACCCTCGTTACGACGGCAAGCCCGACTACGCTTACAATATCCGGCTCTTGCGCAACTCGTTCCATGACTTGACGTCCATTTTGAGCAGATGCTTACATCTCCACGGCAAGTTGGTGGCCTCCAGCATGAGACCATCACATGACGCCTTGGTAGAGCTCTACCGTGTCAACTTCAAGGAAGAAATTGAGTACTTGAAGATCAACACCGACTACGAGAGTGTGGCCTATAACCATTACGTCACGGCTGCACAGATTGCCAAGGAGAAGGAGAAGAAGCCCGACACGGCCCTGACCACTGCACTGGCTATGCTTAATAGCAGCAGTATATACCGGACCACGACCAAGTCATCGAGGACTTCGTCCAACTCGGGCTCCACGGGCATATCGGGCTTATCGGATCCCAGCATGGGACCTTTTGGCGATGGAAAGTCCAAGAGAACCGCATTGAACTGGAGAAGAAATTAGACTGTTTCAATGATTATATATCTCCGAATAGACATGATCTAATATAAAGCCACTTACTAGTTTTATCCGTCTTGGTAAGCTGATGTAAATGTATCCAAAAAAAGAGAGAAAACTGCAAAGTTAAGGTGTTCCTGCATATAAACACACGAACCTGGGGCCATTACCATCGAGACAGCTATTCAAACGATATCCACTGTAGAAAAAATCATCAGTACAGGAAAATCATCAGTACGGGAAAATCATCAGTACGTAATCATGTGCCTCCAATCATGTGCCTTATAGAAGTGCCCCGAATCGAACCTCCATGTCCTCCTATGATTTGCCAGACACATATTGGTGTACGGGGGTCAAGATTAGCTTCCAAATATTCAAGAAATTCAGCATCCAGGAAAGAATTTAGACCAGCATTTAGGAAATTATTTAAATAAGCATTTGGGTTCTGAGTTCAGGAATAGCTTTAAATTTCCATGGCTTTTCAAGTTTAGTCCATTGAAGAGTATAATTTTTGGAATTATGCGTGGTCCAGTTCCTGCACTTTGTATATTCCCTACTTCTAAGACTCCACCACTTTATAAACTCTAATATTTCCAAGAAGAACTTTCCCCAAAATCCGGATTACAAGACACTGTTTACTCAGTCAGTTATAGGGATATCGAGTGTGAATTTGCAATATGCAGGATTGAACGAGGAACGGTTAGTTTTCTGGCCCCACACAGGATGAAATTGGCTGAAAATGGAGTTCAATAATGGACAGAATGGTAACAATTAGCTGACCAAATTTTGGCTTGGTGCCATTTCTGGGGAACGAAAAACCGACCCCAAGTCGACCTGCACATAGACTGTGTACTGCAGGTAACCATCTTTCAATAAATTAGATAAAGGAAAGACCAAAGTTCAAGTATAGAAATCAAAATACTCCCGTATCCAGCCTTCTCAAAATCCCACTGATATTAAAAAGCATCCTTTAAGTAACCACTAAAGAAAAATCCAGATTACGTAAGCTTGTATCATAGGTACAATTGCAAATTCTTATGTCGTTATAGCTATAACTCCTCAAAAGCTATTAAACTCTTTAAATTTAATATTATTAACCTAATAATAACATTAATACAGTATACAGTATCGGTCTACCATATAAATTTATATCAGAGTATATACAAAAAAAATTAGGTTTTGGTTCAGTTATAAAACAAGGTCCTAAAACTCATAGATTTCAAGTTCAAGATAAATTTGGATGTTATTTATTGGCTTTATTATTTAATAATCTTTTTTTACTTATCTTTACTTATAGGTTCATACAAACCATTATATCAAATAAATCTTAAAACTAGATTAGCATATAGTGGATTATTAAATTATTCTTTATATATTTTTATTACTAATATTAAGAAAAATATCGTTTTTTGGGGGAATATATATTTATCTACATATTATTTATATTTATAACATATCTCTCACCTATTATATTTAGAATATCCTCTAAAAGACATTTAGATGATGATTATATCTCAAGAATAAAAAATTTAAATAAATAAGGATGGAGAAATAATTATTTTATATATGGAAATATACTTTATTTTTGTTCTATTATAGCTTTACATATATAAATATATATATATATATTGTTTACGTAGATATCTTATCTTATCATATCCCCCAGCAAGCTGATGGGTTATAAATTTATGGTCACCAGACTGCTTATCTACAGGATACGCTATGTAAAAGCCAATAGAAAAAGAGGTGTTTATAGTTGATAGAGACATAATAGCTGGTAGGTTTCACGAAATGGAAGAAGACAATTCGTAATATTGATAGTGTTTTTGATTTAGATGGTGATAAATACAATAAAATGGTTATAGAAACTGGAAATAAACCAGTACACCCTAAGTATATCTATTTTTAGTGGTTCTAGGTATACGCCTTCTTTCTCATGCAAGCATGTGTATTCTATGGCTTGTGGTAGGATCCTAGCTCCCGTAGACTACAGTAGACAAAAAACACTAGACAAAGTGCAGGAAAAATACACTGCCAAGCTTGATACACTCAGTACCAGATTGTCATTAAGACAGAAGCTTGAGTGGAAGGTATGAGAACGTAGGATTATATGACTCAACGTACCAGCAGACCTTTGGGAGCTTCCATCAAGTGATACGTTGAAGAAAGTCTTTTTCAGGTTAGCTAAAGTTTTTTCAGCTAAAGTTTCAGGTCTCAGTCTCAGCTACAGCTAAAATTCTTTTAAGCTCTGGGGACAGCACCAGTACACCCTAAGAGTAGTGGATGAGTGTATCGAAGAGTGTAACGATGACTGCACAGATTCGTCGAGCAAGGTTAATTCTGGACTCAGAGAATTGACCAACTCACTGACCAAAAGTTCCAACTCACTGAAAAAGTTCCAACTCACTGAAAAAGTTCCAACTCACTGAAAAAGTTCCAACAACTGACTGACCAAGACTGCACACAGTAGGTGACCGACTCTGAAGATGTGATCAATCAAGCAGTTTTCATAGTAGCTAAACGCGTGTGTCATGAAGATATATAAATATGGTATAACCACTCTCTACATTACTAAATCCTAAAAGTCCATGAACTTCATAAAATCAAGAAACTATAGCATCACCAAGTGAGAAATAGTACAAGCGAGAAATAGTACATGAGAGAAAATCAACAAGCTGGGAATATGGAGATCGCCATAGGTAGTATGGATGGAAATTTATGTAAACCATAAAGGATTAGATATATTTATAAGACAGTCATCAATGCATTACGATTTTTTTTTAAAAACGGATGCGGCACAAGTCTAGACTCTTTAGATAATACTATAGATAATAGTTTGGATAATAGAATATCAGAAATGGTTATATGGTCCTAAAATGGATGGCATAGATCTGCTGAAAAGATAAAGAACACTTAAAATAACAAAGTACATTTATACAATGTTAAAGAAGGGATATAGAAAAAGTAGTTAAAGAGACATAAGCGAAATATGCTTGGAACAAAATGTTTAGACTTAAAAAAAAAAATTTGACTTCCAAAATTGTAAAATGGAAAATATAACAGAAATAATGTTGGCTACTGTTGATATCCTTTGGGGACTGTGTTTGGGGACTGTCTTCTCTTGTCTAATCGTTCACAAAAAATCTATCGTTTTTTTTTGCGCTATGTAATTTTATAATAAACATTATATTCACTTATGCTTTCTTACGTGCCTGAATAAGATGTTTATTATAAAATTAGGATCTAGTTATTTCAAGGGAAGTAGAAAATTGGGAGAAAAAGTTGAAAGATACCTTATGCCTGCATATAAAACACCATCACGTGACGCGAAAAATTCCTCGCGCTCCCGCACTCTCCTCAACATCCACTCCTAAGTGCTCATTTGCCATTGCCTCTCTATTCCCCACCAACTACCGCCAT
This sequence comes from Metschnikowia mauinuiana, assembly GCA_002374555.1. Classification (NCBI taxonomy): domain Eukaryota; kingdom Fungi; phylum Ascomycota; class Pichiomycetes; order Serinales; family Metschnikowiaceae; genus Metschnikowia; species Metschnikowia mauinuiana. The sequence goes on along the minus strand of NKZY01000832.1, from coordinate 27,416 downwards.
GTTCAGAATCGCCGCCCGTGCTGCCCGTATCCCCGTCACCAGGGCTCCTATCGCTAGACTTGCCCAGCCCGTGCGTTTCTACGCCGACGCCAAGATCTCCAAAGATGAGGTCACTTCGCGCGCTTTCGAGGCCTTAAAGACCGTGGCTGCTTTACAGGAATCCAAGATGTCGTTGGACTCCAGCTTCCAAAAGGACTTGGGCTTGGACTCCTTGGATACCGTCGAGGCCTTGGTGGCTTTGGAGGAGGAGTTTGACTTGGAGATCCCTGACAAGGTTTCGGATGAGATTAAGACCGTCGGCCAGGCCGTGGACTACATTTACGAGGAGGAGCAGAAGTTGTAGGTTCAACGATCAGTCAGTCATTTCCAAGTCCCAGTTAATTTCCAGTCAGTCCTTGCAAAGGCCCAGCTGTCCCTAGCTGGTGAAGTCAGTGGGTAGTTTCCAGTTGGTGAAGCCTGTCGGTGGTCTATACACCCGTACACCAGTACTATCAGTGTTTAGACATTGACTTGACTTGACATTGACTTTTGGCTTTGGCTGATGTGGCGTTATTATGGATCTCGGGGTCCTTGGGCCTGCACGTGTTTCCGGCCTAGCTGTATATAACTAATGAACTAGATGTCGAGAATGTGTAGTACAGGGCGCTTTAAATGTGCACTCTCTGATTGGTCGCGTGCCAAACGCTGCACGCCATATCCGGAAATATAATTGCTGATTGAGCTGATTTTAATTGTTATCAAGGGAACGTAGATATTGAAACGGGAGCCGTATTACAATTGGTGTACGGGAAGTACCACACGTGACTTTTGTCACGTGACGATAATCACGTTATTTGTATCACGTGCGTCAGTCACGTGACAACAATATAATTGGTGTACCGGTGTGGAAAACATCAGTTACACCCCAATGAGTCCCCCCGAAACCCCCCACCCCCACCCAGACGAGGAGGAGACTCTTCAGAAACTCCAGGATACTAATCTCAGCAATACTGAAGATGAAGATGAAGAAGACGGCGATGAAGAAGAAGATAATGGCGCCGTGGAGTACCCCGGAACTGTACTTCCGGATCTCCACCCCGAGCAGATCGACGCCGACGCCGATTTGGCCAACGAATACGACTCAAATACCGATTACATCGACTTGATCCACTTGAAAATCACCAATTTGGAAGACCTCAACCTCCAGAGATTCACGGATTTGGAGCTGCTTTGCTTAAGACAAAACATCCTTACCTCCGTCAGTGGAATGGCGGCGTTGAAGCCGGAAAAATTGGAGGAATTGGATTTCTACGATAACCGGATTAACCATATCAGCAGCTGCATCAACCAATTTACCAATTTGACCAGTTTGGATTTCTCGTTTAACAAAATCAAGAATATCAAGAATATCGACCGGTTGCACAAGTTGGAAAACTTATTTTTTGTGCAGAACAAGATCCGGGAAATCAACAACTTGAAGACGTTGAAACAAATTAAAAATCTTGAGTTGGGGGGAAACCGGATCGAGGAGATCGGGCCGGAAATGCTTGAGATGGCAAGTGTGGAGCAATTATGGCTCGGTAAAAATAAAATCGGGCGTTTAATGAATTTATCGAATTTGGCTAATCTCCGTGTTCTCCTGATCCAATCGAATCGGCTTACTAAAATCGAGGGTTTGGAGAATTTGGTCAATTTGGAGGAATTGTACCTCCTGCACAATGGCATTGCCGAGATCGAAAACTTGAATGCAAACACGAAACTTACGGTACTTGATGTGACGTCGAACCGGCTTACGAATTTGGCCAATTTATCACATTTGAAGAATCTTACCGATTTTTGGTGCTCATACAACCAGATTTCGTCCTTTGAGGAGGTCTCTTCCGAATTGGGTGCTTTGCCGGAATTGGATACAGTTTATTTCGAGGGTAACCCTCTCCAAACATCCAATCCAACGGCTTATAGACGGAAACTCCGCTTGTGTTTGGGTGAATCCTTACAAAAAATCGATGCTACTTATGTCAAGTCATAGACATCGGTATCCCGAACCAAGCAGTTTACGACGATCGATGAGCAATCCTGACCTTTCCCAGTTTTTTGAGCAATACTGACCGGTTATCTGCCATAACAAACAACCCTATATGAGTCATAGACTAGTTTTTAGAAGTCCCCGAGGAATTCCGATCATTTGAAGGGTTTATCTTCAGCTTTTGAGGTTTTAACTGATCTTTTATGTGTCCCCAGGTGTTCCATGTGTTCCAGATCTTTAGGTTATTCGCCACACTTTAAAAGTCTCTGAAAGTCTCTGAAAGTCTTTGAATATCTTTAGTTTTTCAGGTCTTTAGGTCTTTGGGTCTCGATATTCGCCAATGGGTCAATCCTATCAGCTTCTGCTTTGACTTATACTTTTTCCAATTGTCTATTGCTTCCATGTGGACTTATAGATGGAACGGAAGAGACGGAATGTACATTGGTATAGCTGTTCTTAGCAATACTGTACTTACAATTTGGTGAGTCTCGCTATAGTGTCTTGCCTCGCTATAGTGTCTGGCCTCGCTATAATGTCTGGTTCTGATCCGCAAAGTAAAGCTTCTATATATCTTTTTGTTAGCTGTTTACAGTTTAATTTAAAGATGTCAATATAAGAAAGACCTGCATATAACTATGGCCCAAAATGTTCAAGCGTACCCTCCAGCTCCACCCTGATTTGCATAATTTCCTTAAAGGTCATTCCCTTGGCCCATTCTTAGACAACATTAACCAAAGCAAACCGTTTGCGCTCCAAAAAAGTCCTCCTCCTCGGAAGAAAGCGAGAAAGTTGATTTCACATGCAACTCGGCCCTTGAGCATGACGTTCTGGTTCTTGTCAATGAATTCCAAGTGTTCCAACACTTTCAATCTCTGCTTTTTTTTCAAGCAACAACTCCCAGTTTTCGTCCGACATCAACACATTCAACGAGTCGATGTTAGTCTTGATTTCCACATCTCCACCTTTCCACATCTCCACATTTCCTCATTTCCTAATCTCCACCTCGTATACGTCCGAGAATTATAAGAAGTAGAGTTAGTATTAAAAAAAACCAGTAATTATCTTCTGCTTAATATCATTTATATAATGTATATTTTCCATTATTACCGAAGCCAATGCCAAGAGAGTTGCTTCTTTTTATAGAAGAGCATTGAAAACTGCTTTCGACAATTTTCTCAAATTCAAAGCATATAAACAAAAAACGATGGAAATTAGATCCCAATTTCAAGTCAACAAAGATATTCTGGATCCAAATGAATTGAAGTCTATCATTTCAAGCGCAAACCAAAAGTGCTACTACATCCACATTACCATATCTATATCCCGCATTTTTATAGTCCCTAAGCTTCTGCTGACTAGTTATATACATATGGACCTACTTTCTGAGAGCTCTTCTGGCTTTCACACCCTCGGCCAAAGTCTTTAAAACGTCCTTGGTGGCCTCAAATCCAATACAGGCATCAGTGATAAAGCATCCGTACTTCAAAGCATCCTTTTCACCTTGGTCAGCTGGAGGCACGTGTTGTCTGCCCTCCTCGATATTGGACAGGATCAGATCCATATTTTCCACCCTCTAGACCAGGGGGAACGAAGTATGAGAGGTTCAAATTTTCAAATTTTTAGAATATCTTATTTTAATTTTCATTTTAAGATTTGGTCATTTTAATTTTCATTTTAAGATTTGGTCATTTTTATTTTCATTTTAAGATTTGGTCATTTTTATTTTGTCATTTTAAGATTTGGTCATTTTTATTTTGTCATTTTCTTATTTCCCTCTCTTTTTCTCGTTATCTCTTTTTCTCATGGAGGTACGAAGTCTTTTGATGTTTCAACTTTTTAACTAACCGGATTGATTGAGGTAAACAATACAATCGTTTAACTTAACTGATGAGTTCCATGGTTTGCTCAAGTTGTTATATAAATTATTTGTACGAACCTCCTGCAAAAAGAGCCATTGGTGCCAGGCGATTGGGAATATTTTTATTATAATTTTTTGGTATGCTGAACAGGATTTTGTGAAGCAGCGATAACAAAAATCGTTAGAAATCGACGGTTATATAATTTTTTTAAAGGATTGAAAATAGATGATTGGTACATTTTCATAATCGGAATCTGTAGCTTCAAAAAAATCAATGTCATTTATAGAAAACATTTTCTTAAATAACCATTTATTAATATTTAAAAACCTGCTTTATTGTGTAGTCTATATCTTGCAGCTTTTGCTCCAGAGCTTAATTCAATAGATGCTCCATTTTTTTTTTTTTTTTTTTTTTTGATAATTATGTTATTCTTCCATCATTAAAATACATAGTAATTTCTTAACTACCATAACCTTTATTTGGTAATAATGCTGGTCCATTCTCATCAAAATCATTGTATAAAATTAGAAGTTTTTGATCTGGAAATGACATTTTCGCCAATTCCCTGGCCAATCAATCCCCCATTCCTTGCTGATTCCTGTGGGAATATATTTCACTTTATTCGTATTTCTCATAAAATAAATCCTGCAATTTTTTCCCAAGAGTGTTTCCCATGTTAGTGAATAGTGCAGATTACTAGAGAGGATGCCTCGGAACTGGACCCTCGGAACTGGACCTTGGTGAGGTGGACCATGTTAAATCCTTCCACAGACCAAAACAAATTCCAAGAAATGATTGGTAGAGCCTCCGGAATTCCAGCATTCCAACGAACCAACTCCCAACAAAATTGGAGCTATAAAATGGGTGTTTGCGTTGGGCCTTTTCCTGCTGACCTTGTCTGGTGCACGGGTGCGCTGCCCCCGGAATACACCACCATCCATAAAATCAATACCCACACCACTCCACCACTAATCAAACGGAACTAAAACTGGGGAATTACACAAAACCTATAGTTTCTTCACTACTCTCTAAATTATTATAGATAAGGAAATATATGGTACTGCATATAACGCCAGAAACTAAATACAGAACTAATTCTACATTAACACTAAAAAAATGCCCCAGACTTGTATTTAATGTTGATACCACACCCCCAAAAGCACCCCTATAAATTCAGATCTAGTAGAAATATAGTCTACTAAAAATATAAAGGACTGAAGTGCTGCGGCGTATATGCAGGAAGGATATAATTTAACAAAACTTCCGTCAGAAAACACCTTGAACACGTTAAAATTATTGTTTTTATATGAACTTAATGGATCATTGTAGAGTCAAAAACTAGTTTATTTGTTACAGAAAATTTACAATATATATCTACAACAATAGTGAGAATTTTGTATATTAGTTCCTTAATTATCAGTCACTTTATGAGTTTCGTCTCTTTCAAGAAGAGAAAAAATCACCAAATTGGCTCACCAGGTCTAATTTTTACCCAGCCCCAGGCCTCTCTTTTTTCCAACGAAGATTCAGATTCAGACTCGGTGTCTTCTCTCTTCCAAATTGGCTCACCAGGTCGAATTTTTACCCAGCCCCAGGCCTCTCTTTTTTCGAACGAAGATTCAGATTCAGACTCGGTGTCTTCTCTCTTCCAAATTGGCTCACCAGGTCTAATTTTTACCCAGCCCCAGGCCTCTCTCTTACTCAAAGAAGCCTCGTTTTTGGCTTGCTGAACAATGGTTTTGTTCAAAAAAACAAACTCAGAAGTATCGTTCGAGTACAATGCAACGACATCGTCACTCAACTGCACATGGGCCAAAATGGCCTCTTTAGGAACCACATCCGAGGCAGAAGAGTCAATGCCGGTGGATGCAGTTGGAGCAGCCGAGGCAAGAGCGGTCAAAGCAAGAATAGCAGAGGTGAATTTCATGGTAGTCGATTTGTTTAGAGAAGTAGAAATGAGACTTGGTGAAGAATTAGAAAAATGGGGCTGGGAAAGGTCTGTTCTTATACTTTGGTTTGGTGGTGTGGATGTATTAAACAAGTTACTTTGAACTCCCAATTGGGACCACGGCCAAGAGCCACTGGTTATATGACAGCCATACATGAGTAGGTGCAGGTTCACCTGGACATTTGGGTGGTAATAAACCCCCCTGCGTCGAGAGATGAGGAAATACGCCCGATGTTTTCTGCCAGTTGCTTCAAACTTGGGCCTTTGAAGTCCTAATGCGTGCATGCGCGCGCGTCAATTTGAGATGCCCACTTTATCGTGCATGAGCCGCACTCCAGATCCATCTCAAAGGCCCGCACTCATCCATCCTCCAATAGTGTACCTTTTACAAAAGTACGTAAAGAATTATTTAGACAATTCCAATTTTAAATAGGGCTTCTAAATCCAGCTTCTAAAGTATTATAGTTATATAGAATTATAGAATTATAGAATTATGGTGGTGTCCTGGAAGATGCACTTGAAGTGGAGTGGTGCGGTACAGTATGGTATGGCCACAGCACTGAACCCAACTGATCCTGCACAGTACCACCACAGTACAGCTAAATCGATCCATCCAAATTACAAGAAAGTCAAGGGTGTATTTGGTCAACACTTAGTGTGGATGTTCGGATTTAGTCTAGTCAGTGTAGTGCATAGTGCGTAGTGTATGGCGTAGTTTATAGTGTAGTTTATAGTGTAGTGTTTCCTTATTAATTCATTAAACCGTCTAACAATGGATTAAGCTTATGCTAAGCCGAATGCAAATTTTTATCCTATAAAAAGCTAATTTTACTATATGAATTTATATTTGAGTTTCGAAAAATCTTATTTCTCTTACTTAATCCCCACAAAATTTCCAGAAATCTCATGGTGGAAATGGAACCCCCCCCAAATTTTATATACTATAAACCGATTTAAAGCATTATAAGCTTAATATAACTGTTTTCATTCAGCAACCAATCGTACTGGCTATTGATGGTAATAGGAGCAGTAACGTCGGACTTTCACTATTAGTAAACACTATTGGTAGTCATAGTAAGTAGTCAGTAGAAGTAGAAGTGCCATCACCATCACTAGCACTCAGTAGTAATAGTAACACCAGTGCTAACACTAGTAAGTCTAGTATCAGTACCAGTATCAGTGGTAAGTAATGGGCCACTATTGGTAGTAGCACCAGTAATAGCAGTACTAACACTAGTAATAACACCAGTAATAGGATTGGTAGCACTGGTGGTAGTTATACCAGTGGTAAGTAATGGTAATCCCAGGAGTAGTACTAACACTAGCAGTAATAGTAGTACTAATAAATATATACTAACACTATAACTAACATTTAAACTTCTTCTAATAAAAGGAAGTTTTTGCTTCATATTATTATAAATTGAAATAACCCATAAAATTTCATTACATACTTAACTACAATGTCAGTAAAACACCAGTAAAACACCAGTAAAACACCAGTAAAACACCAGTAAAACACTAGTAAAATACCACCAGAAAACACCACTAAAACACCACTAAAGCACTACTAAAACACTACTAAAACACCACTTAAAACACCACTAAAAACCACTAAATTACCACTAAAACGGGTCTTTTGTAGTGACAAAAAGGCCGTCGTGCACCTAATCATGCCCACCCAAAAATGTCCCAGATCTGCACCTGGACAGACCAAATCTTTCACGATCCTAAATTTAATTCTTTCACGATCTTGAATTTTTGTTGCTCTAAGGCTTTTTCTTTTTTTTTTTTTTGACAAAGTTCAGAAATGTTTTTTTGTCTCCTGTTGATTATTGACTCCATTTATTTATGGACCATACTATATCTTCTTCTCAGCTACCTTCATGAATATATAAAATTTATATTGTTAATGTCTACAACCTATAGGATATAAATTTCCTATGATTATATGATTCCTTCTACTTTTATTCCGTTTCTTATATTTCCAAAAAATCCATATATCACCTATTACATTATCCCATATAAAACTATATCAATATATCTAACCTTATTAATTACCTAACCTTTTTCTTATATTATTTTTAAGATATTTATACTAAGAAACTCTCTATCAAAATACAGATAATGTTGTTTAATCCATTAATAGGATATGAGGTTATTTGATTTCGCAGTCAACGTATTTTTCGTCCAAATGAGCCAAAAAAAAACCAAGTACACTCGGATTTCACTCGAACCTTAACAGTTACCAACAGTTCATATTTCTTTATTTCTTTATTTCTTTATTTCTTTATTTCTTTATTTCTTTATTTCTTTATTTCTTTATTTCTTAATATCTCCTGATATTTCATAATATTTTATAACATTTCTCAGAAATTATTAATATTTCTCAGTACATCTTAATAATTCTTTTTATTCTAGAATTTCTTACCATGTCTTAATATGTCTTAAAATTTCTTAAGACTTCCTGATCTTTCATAACACTTGTCATTATTTCTTAATATTTCTTAATATTTTATTACGATTTCTTGATATTTCGAAATATTTTTTGGTATCTCTTAATAATTCTTTTCATAATATTTCTTTATTTCTTTTTTCCTCTTAATAATTTTTCATAGTTCTTGATATTTCTTGATATTTTTTATACCTCTTAGTGCTTCTTAGTATTTTTTAGTATTTCTTTGTATGTCTTAATATGTCTTAACATTTAATATTCTTAATAATTCTTAGAATTTCGTAGTATTTCTCAGTATTTCTTGATATTCTTAATATTCTTAACATTTCCTAGTATTTTATAAGATTTTTTAAGATGGCTTAACATTTAATATTCACAATAATTTTCAAAACTTTATAGTATTTCTTACCATTTCTTAACAATTCCTCATATTTCTCAATATTTCTTGATATTTGACCGCAGCTGCAGTCACATTTTTAGCTAGGACTCTTTCATAATTAGTATCATTATTAGTATTATTTAGAAATTTATAGCTAATCTTCTCGTAGATAATTTGATCACTGTGGATTTATTTTATATCAACAATCTAGACCTGCATGTAGTGTAGCATTCATATTAGTAGCTTTAATAATCTACTTACCATTTGATTTAGAAATATCTCTCAATACTTCTTAGTATTTCTCGATTTGTCTTAATATTCTTAATATTTTTAATATTTTAACTTCTTAATTTGTCTTAATATTTCTTCATATTTCTTCATGTTTATCGATATTTCTTGATATTTCTTGATATTTCTGGATATTTCTTGATATTTCTTGATATTTCTGGATATTTCTTACTATTGGTCCTTTTAAGAATTAAATTCTGAAAAACCACGAGTCTCTTTTTACGAACCATTCTACGAAGAATTCATGAAAAAGACCAAATCACATAAATTTTCGATGTCTACCTCCTGCTTTAGTTTATATTAATGCATCATTTTTAACTAAAATATCAAACAAGATAAACGTGGTGTTTTTACGTATAAAAAAATAGAGCTATCAACTAATTTATTCTGAATACGTATAGATATCCAGGATGCTAAAAACACAATTTGTATGACTTGATATTAAGTGCTATGTATAGGATCCACCAACAATTTATTTTCATCTCCGGTCGAATTTAGAGGGGAATAGAAGCAATTTCGATCATTCCCATCTTATATCTGGTATTTTACCTTCAGTCTTCTGGAGCTACTACATAGTAATATTGGTGTGTAGGTTTCAAAATCAACTAAAATATGGCCAACACACCCTAAAAGATCAGATTTTTTTCTGAAAACTCAAATTAAACTTGGTCATTTCAAACTGGATGGTATAAACATATATGGGTACAGTGGGGGTGTCCATATGCCGTCCGGGGCTTTTTCCAAAGTGATATCAGACGCCTTAAATGCCATGTCCGGCATCTATAAACAAAAGCTAAACCAGATGCAGTTTATGTTACTCCACTACACTTGTTGAGGCATTTAACTGTATGCTAATAAATTTTATATATACTATACTCTTACCAAATGCTGCTACACAGTATTACCTACTCTCTAATCTCTACTCTCTACTCTCTACTCACTACTAAACTACTACCAACAAATTTTTGTCTTCAAATATACTTGAAATCTCTATTTCTGGCTTTAACTGAGCTGCTTACCACTCAACATTAACTAGGTGCGCGTTTCGAGCCCCACCAAATCATATACCATTAATTTCGAAAAAAACCAAAAAGCTGTTTTTTCTCAAATCCCAGTATGTAAATTCAACATGATACAGATTAGAATTGTAGGATGAACAAGATCCTAGTGCCACAAGACTTCTTCTCACCTCGTTTGCCTATATGCAGGCCCACCTTAATATCCTAATAAATAGGTTTTAATCACTTGAAAATTTAAATCTTATCATCACTAAACCATTACTAAACTTTGTGTTGCCACTACTTCATCAGTGATTTAGTGAGTCAGTGAGTCAGTGTGCTGTCAGTGTATGAAAGTAGTTATATATGGAGTCGCTAGTGGTTTAAATTTGGAAGTGGGCCTAATATTTGCTTGAAGGCTTCTGATCCGACCCTTTTTAGATCACATGGAATTGTGAAGCACGGTATGTTTGAGGAGTATGAGTAGTTAGAGTAAACTTAGGATTCCAGTTGTTTGTGAAGTATGGAATAAGTAGCTCTGAAGTCTTTAGCTGTTGGTGTATGGTCCACCGAAAAGTCCATAAATTGTCCAAATTTCGGGGAAAAAAAACCCCCCGGGCCGCTATGGATGCACTATCTTGTAGTTATTGTCCTTTATTTTTTGTCCTGTAGTTTTTGTCCTGTAGTTTTGTCCTGTAGTTTTTGTCCTGTAGTTTTTGTCCTGTAGTTTTTGTCCTGTAGTTTTGTCCTGTAGTTTTGTCCTGTAGTTTTTGTCCTGTAGTTTTTGTCTGTAGTTATTTATTCCATGGTACTAGATGAATGGACTAATTCAATGGACTAATTTCCTTTTGAGTGACAAAATAAACAAACGGTTTATATATTCATCTAATACAAGATCTGATAATATTGGGCTTATTAATAATTTATAAACTAAACTTATAAATGACGATCATCATCTCTTTATTATTATATGATGAGGAATATTCTCAAACCATTTTTAAAAGGTCTAATTCTATGTATCAATGAACCGAGGGAAACTTATTACGTATATGTCGAAGAGCATCATGACGTCCTTTTCAGGGTCGGAACCCAAAAGAGAATGACCTCAGACCAGTACACCCTAAAATTCAATACCATCTTCATAGCAGCTTGTTGTACTCTTTTCTCTCTTGGTGATGCTATACTTAAAGGTCTTAACCCACCTTTAGGTTTGGGATCTCGATTTTACGAGTAGGCTTGTGTCACGACCGAATTCTGGAACGGAGTGTTTAAAGGATGACTTTGTATGTGTTGAAGCAGGCCCCTCGTGTGTGACGGGAAGTCATTCACAAGTGATCATGAAATTTGGGTTTGAGAGATGTACATCAGAAGTGTGTGTATCAAAAGGGGTTCTCTGAGGGAATATCGTGGAGATCGCAGTATATGATGACGATGTATTGATACTTGGACAAAGTGTTCATGTGTGAAGGGGTAATGCCGAGGCCATGACGGTATCAGAAACACTAGAAGTTCTTGTGAATGAATTCAGAAGTCGGGGATACATTGAATTTAGAGGATACAAAAGTGAAACACCGAAATGAGAGTCGAGATCTGCATACCTAATAATATTTCTATAAATTAAGAATGATCAGAGACTAAAAATTGATGAATGATCAGAAGAGAGATTAGTAATTATTAGAGACTAAGAATAATATTAAGTGATGGTGGTTGGAATGGAAACAACATAGACTATTCAAAGTATGTCGCGAATATCAAGAAGTGAACAAATTTATTGTATTTGAACAAATAAAATTCGGGAATTTTTGACAATGGTCAAACGACTGATCAAGTTATTTACGAGAAATATAATTGAGTAATGATTTTAATTATGAAAGAGTCCTTAGGAAAATATGCTTTTTTTATTTCTAAGTGGTCCAATATCATGGTTGTCGAAGTTGCTCAGATCAGAGCTCCATGGAATCAGTCTAAGGAAGTTTCAAGGAAGGAGATATCTGAGGGCAACAGAGAGAGACAGTATGGTTGAGGAATGTCTTGAACGAATTGAACAGAGGAATGGCCCAATTTTATCTTTAGAAAGGTTATTAAAATACTTTTTATGAATTCCATCTAGACTTTCTTTGTCTCTACCTGAAGTCATATTAGCTGGTTTTTTAGAACTATAATTTCTACACTCCTTCATTCGACTTAGAGTACTCAGAAATCTCTTTACTCCGAGTGTTCGGTTACTTCCATCCTTTGAGATTTCAGGAATTTCAGGTTTCTTTTTATCATTTTTGAAATTCCACGTGACAAACTCTACCAATAAAAATGTTTACTATTTAAAAATGTCTAATAATAAAGTAATTTTTTGTTTATGTGTGAAATGATCGTGTAAATCATTAGTACTATTCCCTGCAGGAGTCTCATGAATTGAGCATCATTGCAGGTCCTAAAATCTGGGACTATTGGTAGTGTGGAGTGCGATGGGTCAGTCATGTCATGTGGAACTGCACCGCGGGGTGCCTCGGACTGAGACCTCGGAGGGCGGCGCGATCGAGGGCGGTTATGTGCAGGTATCGCCTTTTCTATATGTATTTATATGCAGGTGCGCACGTGATGGATTATCGTTTCAACAAACACGCAAAATCCCAGATAAATTTTAGATTTAAAAATAACCTAATGACTTAGACAGTTGGTGTTACAGTGCTGCATATAGGGACTATATTGTGGCTGATAGTCATAGGTGGGTTTGGAGTTTGAACGGGGGTGGATGGAGTAGCACGTGATTTCTTTTTTTCTTCTCTGGCCTGCATACAGAATGCTCGCTGGGGGTCGGATCTCGTCGTGCAACCTCCGCTCTCAAGCCCCTCCCCCGGCTCTCACATGCCATCTTCTCCACCAAACTTTCACATGGCGCGCCCCCGGATATCACATGGATCTTCACATATATAAAGCCAGTTCTGCCCCCTAACGTAAATTCCCTTCCACTTCCTTTTTTTCTCTCTAAGTCTCACGTGACCAGAGAGTATTCGAATAATAGCAACCTTTCCTTTAAAGAAACCTTAACCTTATTAGTTCAAGCTATTGTTCTACTAATTAGTTACAATCCCTGAAAAGTCCCAGACCAGCTACTTACTCAGCAACCACTGAATCTTGATTTGGCTGCTTTTTGATTGCTTTTAACCGTTTTTGACCGTTTTTTGCAGTTTTTTGCAGTTTTTTTAACAAATTTTGACAGATTTTGACTGTTTTGACAGCCACTTTATTTAAATTCGACTAATATGGATGCCTATGGAAGTGTCAAGGGCACCGTGGAGTATGGTGCCGGTCCCGACCCCAAAAATTCCATTCAACAAGAAAGAGCCAGCGCTACCTTTGACCCCGATCAGATGAATTACTTTTTGGAGGGCTCCAAAGAACGGGCGTTGGAGATCCGCAAATTCATTAGTCAAATGGAAAGAGACCCTGTTTTAGCAGCCTCCACCAAAGATTACGACGCCACCAAGGCCGAGCACCGGGAAATCACCATCAAGAAAATCAACCGGCTCTCACGGTACATTGAGGTGGAAACGTTTGATGCTTTGGAAAGACGCTTGTCCATAGTATCAGTGTTTGACCCTTCTTTCCATACCCGCTTGGGAGTGCACTTGGGTCTTTTCCTTGGATGTATTAGGGGTAACGGAACCACCAACCAGATGCAGTACTGGCTATTGCAAAAAGAGTCTGCGTACGTTAAAAACCTCTATGGATGTTTTGGAATGACGGAGTTGGCCCATGGCTCCAACGTGGCCGGCTTGGAAACAACGGCTACTTACGATGAAGAGGATGAGGAGTTTATCATCAACACCCCGCATTTGGGTGCTACCAAGTGGTGGATTGGAGGTGCCGCTCACTCCGCCACTCATTGTACAGTCTACGCCCGTTTGATTGTCAAGGGCAAGGATTACGGCGTCAAGACGTTTGTGGTGCCCTTGAGGGATGCAGACCATAACTTGATGCCGGGCGTTTCTATTGGCGATATCGGGTCCAAAATGGGCCGTGATGGTATTGACAATGGTTGGATCCAGTTCTCGCAGGTCCGGATTCCTCGTTTCTTCATGTTGCAGAAATATTGTAAAGTTTCTGCCGAGGGAGAAGTGGTGGAGCCTCCATTGAACCAATTGTCGTACCTGGCGTTGTTGTTGGGACGTGTGAGTATGGTGAAAGATGCTTTCCGCTGGTCTGCTCGTGTTCTTACCATTGCTCTCCGGTACGGAGTGGGCAGAAGACAATTCAAGGCTGCTTTGGCCAAGGAAGGAGATCAAGAGTCCAAGATCTTGGATTACCCCTTGCACCAGAGACGGTTGCTTCCTCTTTTGGCCCAGACTTATGCATTTTCCAATGGTGCCAATAACTTGGCCGAGTATTCGGCTCAGTCCATGGACGAGTTGGACGCAGCCGTGGCCCAGGATGACCAGAAGGCTTTGGAGGCTGGTGTGGATAAGATGAAGTCGCTTTTCATTGCTTCCGGTTCTTTGAAGTCCACCTGCACATGGTTGACATTGAACACCATTGACCAGTGCAGACAAGCCTGTGGAGGCCACGGGTACTCTGCCTATTCCGGCTTTGGAAAGGCCTACAATGATTTTGCCGTGCAGTGCACGTGGGAGGGAGACAACAATATCTTGGGTATGTCGATTGGAAAGCAGTTACTTAAGAAATTCACATCGGTGAAGGAAGGAGAAACTGCTACGGGAATTCTTGAGTTCTTGAACTCGTATAAGGCAACTCTTGGCGATAAGCCGGTGTTGACTTCCAAAAAAGACTTGCAGGACCCCAAACAATTGATCTATGCCATCCAAGTGGCGCTCGTCAGAGCCTGTGCCCGAGCAAATGAGGTCATGGAGGCCAAGGGCGGAGATAGCGATTATATCGGTGCGGATCTCGTCAACTTGTCCAAATTATTGGCCCATTTCTTCTTGTTGACCGCCTTTTTCGATAAGATCAAGGCCACCAACGACGACAAGTTGGGCACAGTCTTATACTTGTTGGCCCAATTGTACGCGTCGGCCATCGTTTTGGAGGGGTTTTCCGGAACTTTCTTGACGTTCCTGGCTGCAACCACAGAAGTCATGGCCTACAACTCCACCGAACACATTGGCGACTTGTGTACTCAGATCCGGCCACACGTGATTCCATTGACCGACTCGTTTATGTTATCGGATATGATGATCAACGCTCCTATTGGCTACTACGACGGAGATATCTATAAGAATTATTTCCGGACAGTCAATGAGAACAACCCGGCCCAAAACAGCAAGGCACCTTACTCTGCTGCTCTTGAGGCCATGTTGAATAGAAAGTCGCTTGATGAGAGACAAAGGTTTGAGCGTGAGGACGAGGCAGCGGAGATCTTATCGAGTTGAAGAAAAAAAAATGATAGGATGGAAATGAGGCTGGAAATGACAATGAATACTAGAAAAAGACAATCAAGACGATAATGACTACCAATTTATATTTATTCAAGTGTGGTGTAGAAGAAAAGAGATTATTTGCATTCATTGCATTAGAAGCATTAGAAGCATTATGAGTCGCGCACACCCGAAGTTCTATGTTTACCAGAAGTGTTATGAGCCGCGCACGACCGGGTGTGATGCCCTAGCCGATCAAGAACAACTTACGACTCATAAGTCCAGCGCCCATGGATGGTCTGGTACAGTGACAATTTCCTAGATGGTAGTGGTATGTATATTGGTATGTATATTGGAGAGTTTATACTTCATGTCCCCAAAACCAACGTCTCATGATAATGTCTTCTACTCGTCACGTCCTCTTCCAATCAATGTCACATCCTCTCTAATCAATGTCACACTCTCTCTAATCATTGTCACATCCTCTTGAGTCTGTTACTCTAGACTGGTGTCCTCAGGCTTATAGTTATCCAAAACTATCCGGTAGATAAAGGATGGAGCAAACCCACCGACGTTGGTGATGTAGATATCAATGTGTTCGGGAAGAACGTAGTCGGCCAAAGGGTTGGTGACCACATCCACGTTTTCCATGAGCTTGGCGTCGCTACAGTTCAACACTTTCCCCAGGTTACCAACCTCCACGAGATCCTCGCGGTTGAAAGGGTAAAGAGGGGAGAGTTTGAAGAGCCCCGCCACGCCAAACACCGGCGTCTTGTGCTCCTTGGCACACTCCACCACGTTGGCCACTCCCAGGTTGGTCATACACCCTCCATTGGCAAACACGGTATTGGCGCCCAAAATGACCTTCCCCACGCGGGGCATCACCGCAAAAACTGCACTATCGGGAATAAGCACGGTTTGGATTTTGTTATCGGCAAGCGACTTGACGAACTTGTGAGCTTCCTCGGTATCGTTGGGGTAGCACTCGGTCACCAATACGGTGAAGTCTCTTTTGGAGCGGGCCTTGATCAAAAATTGTAATACGGTTTCGGAGCCAGGGGTGGCGGCTAAAAGCAACTCGCCCTCATGGATCAAATCGGCAGCCATGTTTTCAAGCTCCTCCTTGACGTTGGAGATCTCATCCACCAAGTCTCGGATGCCCTGGATCACAATGGACCGCATATCGCTCAGCTGTTTCTTGGAGAGCTTGCCGCTGCTGCTATTGGTATGGTTGGCTGCCGAAAGCAAGCTGAACATGGCGGAGATCATGGGCGTGTTCTGCGTGTCGCCCAGCTCGGTGTCGCTTTCACTTTCGTCCCGGATGATGGCCAACACCCTCCGAACAATATTACCTGCAATAAACGCCCGCGGGCTCAGCGTTTCTAGAAGAAGCCCGATCTTGCGGATCAACCGGATAAGCTCCTGGGGGTCCGACCACCTGGCGGCTGAAATCACCCTCATTAACATTTGCGCCACTTTGAGCGCCACGTCCTTATCACCGCTGAGCTGGCGCCGTTTCAATTGCGAAACGAGGGGGGCGACGATCGCCTGGATCTCCGTGCTGAGTTCCGTCATGTATGGTTAAAATGTGGCTCTGTGGTGGCGGTGAGTGTGGGAGGAGAAAGATGGAGTTGTAGGTTTTGGCGTGAGGTTTTGGGTTGTATGCGAGCTGCCTGAAGAGGTGCTGCATATACACCCCGCGCGAATGTCAATGCACTGCATATAAGACATACTCTCCATGCTATATGCAAGAGGTCCAGACTGAAACACACTCGAATTGATTCCAAAACCTCTCGTAGAGCTTTGGGTAGCAAAAAACGTAATAGGTACCAATCATTGTATACAGGAATTTCCATATATGACAAAGTTTAGATTTTTATGTGCACTCTTCGGAATCAGGGTGATGATTTTGGTTCCATTTATGGGCGTAGTCAAGCTTAAAGCCTGGCTCAACAGGTTCCTCAATGAGATTTTGAATGTCAGTTTCAGGAATTTTTTCGGTGTTTCAATTCTTTAAATTGTCAAATTGTCGAATTGTCAAATTGTCGAATTGTCAAATTGTCGA